>JAVYIG010000889.1:0-426828 GCA_035222895.1 Strongylocentrotus droebachiensis
CTAAGGCTGGCCCCTGGATGCTCATCTGACCTTAATTTAATGCCTAAAACCTCTGCCCTTCCGGGGGCTCCGCCCCCTGGACCATACGCCAATTAGTGACCTACCCTTGATCCCCCGCCAATTTGTGCTACGCTCTACCTTATCTCAAAAACTCTAGCCTCCCCCACTTACTTTTAACCCCATTTTTCTCCTTCATTAAATCTCGAAGCGCCCTCAAATACTTCAATGAAAGAAGCCCACTGCCGCTGTAGAACATGCTACGCCGCACAGTGGGCCGGGGAGGAACCAAAGTGCGCCAAAACTCATGTTTGAGGATTTATTTGTTATAAATCCAGAGAAATGTTTGGATTTCAAGGGATTTTCGCTTAAATTTATTACCAACATTTTCTCTGATGTCTAAGCTTTAAGTTAAAACCAGATTTGGTTGCCTGATTCTGCCCGTTATTATGTTAGAGCCGTTTTCCTTGCAACATTGCCCCGAAAAATGTGTTTATTTTGGTCCGCGGTGTCAGAACAAGTGTCACGCGCCCCCTCGCGCCGTGATTTATGACCACGAATCCTTCATGATTCAGCCGCGGACCAAAAAAACCCACATTTTTCGGGGCAATGTGGCAAGGGAATCGGCTCTAACATAACAACGGGCAAAATTTATAAAAAAACATGGATAATTAGTCCATTTTTCAGTGAATTACCCTATAATATATCATGAAGATTGTGTTTCTATTAATTTTAACCCATTCATTCAACGAATTTAACTATCAGGAATATGTGAGAGCAATTTCATATCAATAACTTAAAAACTTCATGTTGAATTGAAAGATTTATAAAATAAGTCACTTTTGCACTAAAACTGTGAATATGTAGGATTTTGCTGTTTGAAGTAGTAAATTTATACCCTTATTGTGCATACCGGAATTAAATATTTCACTGAGGTATTCCTCTATGTATTACCTTTCAACTGGGCAAGAAAAAAATTGAAAACAAATAAATCACCCAAACTTAGTTTTGGCGCACTTTGGTTCCTCCATGGCCCACTGTGCGCCGTTGCGCAGGGGCCTGGATCACGAGTATGTAGTTGGTTGAAGTAAGAAAACCTAAAACCGAAAGCCTAAAACCTCTGCCCTACCAGAGGCAGGGGCGTCGCTAGAGGGGGGGGGGGGGGGGGGTGGGGGGTGGGTGCGACACCGTCCACCTGTCAGGATATTGTCGGTAAAATTGCGGTGCCGTCGGTAAAAATGAGAAAAGGGGGAGGGAAAAAATGAAAGGGAAGAAACGAAAGACAAAAAAGGGAAAAGAAAGGGAAAGAGAAGGGAAGAACGAAAGAGAAAAGAAAAATAAAAGGAAAAGAAAGGAAAGGAAAGGAAAGGAAAGAAAAGAAAAGAAAAGAAAGAAAAGAAAAGAAAAGAAAAGAAAAAAAAAAAAAAAAGGAAAGGAAAGGAAAGGAAAAAAAAGGAGAAAGGAAAAAAAAAAAAAAAGAGAATATGAAACAAAAGAAACGGGGGTGAAAGACAGGAGAAAGAGGGAGTAAGAGCCTAATGGGACTTAGAGGAGGGGTACTTGCAGGAAGTAAGAGAGAGAGAGAGAGAGGGGGTTGTTGGGTGGTGTCGTCTCGTCAATGGAGCAAGAAAGATACGCATATATATGGTCTGTACACTGTAAAAAAAAAAATTGTTCATTGGTAATTTTTACGTATTTTTTCCATGTAGAATTTACTTGAAAACATTAGTTTTGCCACTTACGCACTAAATTTAAGTCTTGCTAACTCAAACTTTCAATTTAGTAGAACATACGTGGAATATTTAAGTAAAATCAAATACATAAGAACTTTAAGTAATTTCAGCTTGTATTAATTTAGTAATTTTAACTCAAAATCAGAAATTATACGTATTACTCAAACAATTTATGTTGATTATTCTTATCTTTTTAAAGTAAGGACCGATGCAGTGCGTAATAGAAATATTTACATAATTTATGAATATTCATTAAGACCAAATTAAACTCTTTTTTAAATAAAACAATTCTTTTTTGGGGTTGAATGAAAATTTAAGGACTTTAAAACATTTACTAATTCATTTAACATGGCTAAGCAAAGACAAGACAATTTTTAATTGTTACCCAGTTCAAAACAAATCAAAACTTGATATTTCAGGAAATTGTCAACTAATTTTCCTTTTAAGATGCTACGATCAAGTATATATAAAATTTGGAGCCTGTCAATATGTGTCGAATTGAAGCGTATGTAATAGTTTGTGATGGTGGTAGATATATATATACGGTTAAATCTTAAATAGAAGTAGTGTTAGTGATTAGTGATTAATCTTAAATAGAAGTAGTGAATGATTAGTGGATGTTACTTGTTAGATTAGATGGGTACCAAATCGTGCAATATGTAATCCTATCATAGCTTTTTTTTAATTATCTAAAATGATTACAATACTTAAATTATTTACGTTAATGTAACTCGATTTAACTGAGAAAAAATGTATTCAGCAAAATAAGTAAATTCTACTTAAGATGCCGTAGGTAATATTTACTTAAAGGGTAAGGGGGGTAAGCGGACACTTTTTTTTTGGGGGGGGGGGGTCTTGAAATTTCAAAATTTGACATTTTTCTTCGTTGGGGGGGGGGGGGGAGGTAAGGTCACCTTTTTTAGGTTAGCCGTGGGTATAATTTTTTTTTTTTTTTAAATAATTAAAAAAAAAAAACCAAAGGGGGGGGGGGGGTTTAGGTTTTTTAGGGGGTTTACACACATAAAAATACCAAAGGGGGGGTTTAAACCCCCAACCCCCCCCCCCCCCCCCCTGCGTACGCCCCTGGCTATGATGCTGACTAAGTTGACGAAATAATTCGTATATTTTTATGTCGTCGAGGAAATTGACCATTTGCGCATAGCAAGTACTATGGATAGTCGATAGGAAAAACAATTTACCCTTCGGCCCAAGGTTTAAAATGTTAAATTTGTAGATATTGGACGTTTAATTTTGTCGGTAATTGGTGGCTAGTTTTGTCGGTAATCGTTGACCTCTACACCCCCCCCCCCACTGAAAAAGGTCTAGCGACGCCCCTGACCAGAGGCTCCGCCCCCTGGACCATACGCCAAATAGTGACCTGCCAGTGTCATGAATAAGGTATTAAAATATGTTCATCTTACCGTAATTAAATGCCCCTACCCCCTGATCATCCGGGGCTCCGCCCCTCGATCCCCATCCAATTTGTGCTACGCTCTACCTTATCTTATGAAGGGGATATAATATTTCTGATGTGGATGAAGCGGAATGAAGCAGTATATCTTATTTCTATTTTCTTCTATATAAACTGATGCTCATAAGATAAGTATGTAGTAGGTCCCCTCTTTCTCTTCCCGCTCTGCTCGCCTCATGATTGTGTTGAAATGTATTTATAATCATCTAGATTTCAATGTTTTACAATTTAATGACATAGCAAACACTTTTGTTTTTATTCATTAAATTTGTTTCTCAAATTTCCTATCCCGTTTCGTACATAAGCAAAGCATTTTCTATGAAACATAATTTATTTATAACGTAGCCTTTTACATTCAAATTTATGATTTCTGCTACTACATGTAGTAAACAACAGTTTAGATGTCTTCATATTTATTATACATTCAGAACAAAAAACAAAAAAATATTTTTCAAACGAATTATGAGGCCAGAAAAAAAAGGGGGGTGGTAGACGAAAAACTAACTAAATAAAACTCTTAATTACACTCAATGCAATTCCGAGATGGCGCAATAGCGACTCAAGTTTCTGTATTGATGAATTTTAAATGTAATTACGTCACTGCGTTGTGTGTGGGGGGGGGGGGGGGGGGTCTTCAGCTGGGGGCTCCAATGTGCTATTTCGCAAGCAATGCTAGCTATTTTCTTTTTTTGCGAGGGGGGAGGGGGTGTTAAGACTCGGAAAACACAAAATGAAAGGGAACGTGCCGACTAAAAATGGAAGATCAAGCTTTGCATTCTACCAACGCACTTTGAGAAATTACATTTCTTTTTGAAAGGGAGCGTAGCGACCGAGCACGAAAGTTTGTACTCTTTAGTTGGGGGATAAAAATTTTATCATTGAGACAAATTTAAGTTCCTTTCCCCATCTTCCAAATAGGTTTAGTCAGCTTTAAAAATCGTTAATTTAGATACTTTTGGCGATTTTAAATATCTCAGGGGGGGGGAGAGCCGTCCTGCAGATTTTCCGTAGAGATACTCCCTCATTCATTTTGACTAACCGACCCTCAATGAGGCACTATTGTATATTAGTAACATTATCATTGCTGTCAGTGTTGTTGTTGTTGATGTTATAATCCTGTATTTTGTATTAGGGGAGGCCCTACTGAAATTTGTATTTCACACAATCAAGCCTGTTCCTGTGTATTGCATTCATAAGGAATCACAATACTAAGAAGGCTGTGGTTTACATTTTGTTATATTGTGCTTATATCTTTCGAGGGAGCAGAGCGACCGAGCATGAAGAGTTTGAACTCTAGATTGTTACAGCAAAGCTATCGTATATACAAAATGTAGAAGGGCCTGTAAACTGAAAAAGGAGCAGGGGCTACAGCGCCCTCAACATCCCCCCGCGTTCCGCGGCCCATGAATTTTAATCACTCCTCGTTTATTCTAGAATAAGCGAGTTCGTAATTAGGATTTGCGCATGGGCAGATAAAGGTCATTTGTTCCCAAATTGTAATACCATCGACACGAATACTGGTATCGTACTCATGAAATTATGTAATCAGTATCCATTAATGCACCGACAGTACATTTATCTGATACACAGGTGGAAATATTCTTCTTAAGAGGCAAAGAAAAGGTATTCATGAAGCACCTCCATCACTACGGCAGTGATTTTTCTAAAATGCACAAAATGGGAAGTATCCATATCGTGTAAAAGCTCTTTGGATATTTTGGGGTCATGCGTTCCGAAGCTATTTACGAACTGGCTTATTGTTTGCAAAAGTATATAGTGCAACTTCTTCTTCTACTCCTTCTCTTTCTTCTTCTTCTTCTTCTTCTTCTACACCTTCTCTTTCTTCTTTTCTTCTTCTACTTCTTCTTCTATTCCCTCTTCTTCTTCCTGTTCTACTCCTTCTTTTTCTTCTTCTTCTTCCTTTTCTCCTTCTACTTTTTTCTTCTTCTTCTCATTCTTCTTCTTCTACTCCTTTTCTTTTTTCTTCTTCTTCTTTTACTCCTTCTATTTCGTATTATTATGATTGATGTTCTTATTATTTTTGCTTTTTATTATTATTATTATCATCACTATTATTATCATTGTTACTATTTTTATTTATTATTTTTGTTATAGTACTGTATTATCATCACCACCATTGTAATCATTTTATTATTATGATTTATAAAAGAATTGACCAACATGTTTATCTCAAATTGCGTGTTACACTGGAGAGTCGCTAGATATCCGGAATATAATACATTTAATTTATTTGTTGGTGTTAATTATGCTTCATATCAGGGGTCTTGACAAAAACACTACGAATTGGGGAATCCCCCCTCATGCACCATATTCGGATTGGATTGACGTAGTGATTGCTGCACGCGTATAAAACAGAGCTCGTCGAGCCATGCATGCGTTGCCTAAAGTTTACAATCCGTACTTTCTTTGACATTGGAGTATATTAACTGAGGGGAGGGGGATGGTTCCCTATTAACACAATGTACTTCATAATCATTTTTATCTCCAAAAGGGAGGGGTTGGTGCACATTTTGGTGCAACCTTAAAGTAGATCAATGTTTAGGCCGATCAAAACCCGAATGGGGTTCCCCTATTTGATATATTATACATGTACTAACTTTAAAGTATTTCCTACAATTAGCTTTCCTTATCAATTATATTTTCCTTCAGGTAGTGATGGCGGAAGAAGTTCTGAGTGATGCCCTTTTGAATGCACTTTCCAAGAAAATGGATATAGCCCTTTATCCAGTCGGCGATTTTGCCGTCGACCTGGGCTTCGATTTCGCCGCCGCCAGCGCAGCGGAGCAGCATTCGTTTCAGACACTAAATCCGCAGGGGAAATACGAGTATCTTCTAAAGAAGTTTGTCCTCACTCACGGTCGGGGGGCGAAAGATCTCATTGATATATTCAAAGATAAACAAAAGAAGCTCCTTGTCAACTTTCTTGAAGAAGGTGTGTCTGAACCTATCTCTCTCTTAGAATTTTGGTCATCCAGTAATGGCGAAAACTTTTAGTCACCACTTTCTCTGCCACCAACATATTACACATGTCGGTGACAGTTCAGTAGTGAGGTGATTGACAATGAGATTAAAATTTTCATGGTAAATAATATAATGCTTGAATTATATTATAATATTATAGCTCAATTTTGTGTGGATTTTTAAATTGTTAGTGATATCAATAAATTGTAATGAAAATGAAAATGATTTTTTTTTGGTTAATGATACTATGACGTTGGCGATTGGCATACAATCTTTTGGGCCATTCATCATTTAATAATCAATTAGGCCTATGCATAATGGATAAATCATGTTCATTATTTTTTATACACAGCCATCAAAAATCGCAGCCATTTACGTAAACCAGAGCCTGGACCCGCGAATTCCCGGAACCAATTATTTAGTTGGAGATTTGTAGCAGGTGAAATTTTCTCCAGAGATTTATTTTCTTAAATTTCAACAAGTTTATTTTGGTTTCATGTGTTAAATATTTGTTAATTGACAATACATAAATAAATGAATAAATGCAATTTAAAACATGAAAATAAAGAAACATAATGTGCAATGTAATCAGTCCCAAATGGAGAAAAAAATACTGCTTCCTCTCTACAACACCGAATAACGATTTTGACAGCACTTCCAGAATTTTAAATTTTGATATCTTTTTTGTTGTTTATGATTAATATAGCATTTATATGTAATTTATTGATGTATACGCTTTTTATATTTTATTGCAGGTCTAAGCTTCGTTGTAGTTCTCTTGGCTATTGTGGTTTACAATTGGCATAATATCTTCCCTGGTAAGCTGATATCATTATAACACTACAATTCCTCTTGCTTTGATTAAGCAAGGTGCCTGAATTGTGTCATGGGTTCGATGCCCGGTAAAGGACATACGTCCTTGAGAAAGATTTATCTTTGCTCCTCTCTGCCGAGGTGTTCAAAGGGTACCTGGTAGAAGAAGGACACATGATAGTCCACTGTGATTTGATCACAGAGTTCTGTGCGTGTCTAACTCTCTGTGCATTGGTCTAGCATGTGCGCGCCCGTAAAAGGGCGACTGACTGAAATGCTCCCCATTCGTGCGAGTGGAGTGGAGAGTGGGCGCTGTAAAGCTTCGCTGCATTGCCAGGGCAACTATCTGGTTTAATGACCGTCCTTCGGGTTAGATATTTGATACTTGTTAGATACTTGTCATGAGCTCAAAGGGGCGTACTCATGTACATGCAACACTGGCTATGGAGGCAGCGACTGTGAGACAGGTAGGCCTATATGTAGAGTTCATCCCCTCTAGTATATACCATCGAGATATTTTAAGGGCGTGTTCATGCTTCACTTTTTCTGGCCAGAATCAGGCATCTGTTACGCGTTTAGTTTAAAACATGGTTGCGTCTTTAGCTTAATTTTGTAGAATCACCGAAAAACGGCGATCACGAACGCCGATCGTAAACTCACAAAAAGATGCGTTTACAATTTGTAAACGCGTTTAAATGGGGTCAACGCACTGACCTCTAGTGGGTCTACGTAGCATGCACAGTGAAGGTCACACAAGGCCACACAAGGAGAATTGCCTGGATGAGCCAGAGAAGTAAGCATGAACAGTACACCGTGGAACTGCGATCACGATGAGAGTTTACGATGAGCGTTTCAGATCGCTCATTCTACCTTCAAAATCAAGCATGAACGCGCCCTAAGATACCCAAAATAATGCTAAATTCACGTGAAGCCCTTCCCTCCTTTCAACCATCCTGAAGAAGTTATTGGGCTTAGACTATAGAGACAAACCCACTGGTACGAACTGATTAAACGAATAAGATTACGTTGGAGACAACTTGATACATGTACATTTCTACTCACAGAACCGCGAAAATGTGCATCGTCAACGTGTCGAAACGGAGGCACTTGTCATGAGCTCGACGAGGAAATCTGTAGATGTAGATCTGGTTTAATGATCGTTTGTCAGTTTAGATATTCGAACAAATCAGCAATATTTTGCTACATATAATTATGTTGCGTGTTTTTCTTCTCACAGAACCGCGAAAATGTGCATCGTCACCCTGTCAAAATGGAGGCACTTGTCATGAGCTTCACGGGGCGTACTCATGTACATGCAGCACTGGCTATGGAGGCAGCGACTGTGAGACAGGTAGGCCTATATGTAGGGTTCATCCCCTCTAGTATATACCATCGAGATATTTTAAGATACCCAAAATAATGCTAAATTCACGTGAAGCCCTTCCCTCCTTTCAACCATCCTGAAGAAGTTATTTGGCTTAGACTATAGAGACAAACCCACTGGTACGAACTGATTAAAAGAATAAGATTATGTTGGAGACAACTTGATACATGTACATTTCTACGATCATTAGCATCGAAAATATCAGACTGTTTTGTGTTGAAAATGAAATTCAATACACCTTTTATAAAAGCAATGCAGGTGCAATTAAAAAAGAAATATTTTTCATTGATTTGTGTGTACTTATTCCAGAATACATAGCAGAAACCTTCAGCCTTGAAGAGTGCCAAGACGCATTACGGATACACTATGAGACAAATCTCTTTAAAATTCCCCTGGAGCCGTGGGATCCAGATGTTGACGTGGACCTAAAGACGATCTTCACGACCGTAAGCCTCTACAAAGAAGACAACAATAATATTCCGGTTAAACCCTTACAGAAGTCAACTATAAATGGATCAGTCAATGATATATTCCAGACTAAAGTTCGAGTGGTGTTGTTTGGGGAGGCTGGCCGGGGAAAAACTACAGCTGTAGCAAAAATGGCTTATGATTGGGCCAATCAAACAGAAGACTCCCCTTGGAAGAATGTGAAGTTGCTCTTTGTCTTCAAGATGAGGAACATGAATGCCAAGACAGAAATAACCGAAGCCATTGTTCCGTTGCTGGGGAAGAAATACCAGAAGTATCTAAAACAGCTCGAACATTATATCGATTCCCATGAGAAGGATATTGTCATGCTCTTTGACGGTTATGATGAAATTAGTGGAGAGCTAGATTGCAAGGGAGATGTAGGTGGCGTCATTGATATATTGTGTCTGAAGATATGCAGGCAATGTCGGGTCTTGGTAACGTCTCGCCCCGTAAGGAAAGGAGACTTCATTAATTCGAGAGAGGTCTACTATTCCAAGATGGTAATAGAAGGATATTCCCAACAGCATGCCACAGATTTCATCGCCAAATTCTTTCGTTACAATGAAACAAAAGGAGCAGAACTGACGAAATATTTAGAAGAAGACATCGTTACCAACGAAATGACTGCCACGCCCCTTTTTTGTACTATGGTGTGTTATTTGTGGAATGATGGCTTTATTAATGGAAACTACACCCGAACGAAACTATTTGATGATATCATGGAGTTCATGAGGAGACACCTGAATGCTAAGGATGAGCGAGATAGAGAGATCACGCGAGACCTGCTCAACGACACAGTTGTTTCAGTCGGGCAAGTTGCCAATACGAAATTGAGAGACAAGAATGATCCCAATTCATTCCTGTTAAGTGAGGACGATTTTAGTGACGTTCACGAGGATCGAGTAAACATCAGTTTCTCACTTGGTCTGTTGAAGAGGAAGACGGATAGTGACATCATCAACATTGAATTCTTCCACAAGTTAGCGCAGGAATATTCAGCAGGAAGATATCTTGCAAGTCGCCTCGATGAAGGAGTCAGCAATATTGGCTTTTTACAAATATTCTTTGACCTAAAAGAGATCTTCCAGTTTGCATCAGGGACATCGGTTTTGGCGTGCCGACAAATTTTGGCATCTTTCTTTGAAGTTTACTGGTTACCTTTCAACAACGAATGCTGCCCCTACCATGGCCCCTACATGGATCATCACATCGTCTTAGATTTAATTAGCGAGGCAGGTACTTGTGCAGGGGATTCAGAAACGTATTTGACGCGTTTTTTTGAAGATGGACAAATTCGACTGCCACAAGTTACAGCATCAACAGTGGTTGGACTTGAGAACCTACCAGGATCTGTTAAGGAAAAGGTAATGGAATAGAGAGGGGCATGGAGGGAATGGGAAAGAGACACAAGTAAAGTGGGAATGGGAGGAGACGGAAAGCAGGGAGGACACAGTGGGATAAAGGGAGAGAGATGGAGGAAAATTTAACTTTAGAAAACAACTGCCTTTTTCTAGAAGAAATTACATTATTTTTCTACACATTCAATTTTGAGGTTCAGTAACTGACCGTTCCCAGCAGTACGTAAACATTCTTTAAAAAATGTTTCCAACCATTAGAAAATCCGGTCTGGATTCTATTTATTTCAACGTGCTCAAGGAAATTTATGTATACCCTTTTCACTGTTACCATGATTATGCATTGTAGATCACATCCATTGATATCCATGAAGGGAACGGCTCTCCAGACTTATTTGTGAGACTATGGAACAGCATGAACACTTCGTCCCTTCTCACTCACCTAGCTCTTCCCATCCCTGCCAACATCGGGTTTAATCTGAAGCACCTCACATCCATACGTGTTTTTGAGGCTTCCCAAGTGATATCAATCCGCAGCCTCGCACATGTTTTAACCTTCCTGCCAAAGGTTAAGGAGCTGATTATTCAAGATATAGTAAGTCACGCTTTAAATATCTCTGCTCACATTGATTTCGGTTAGTTGAAGAGGGGGGGGGGGGGCTGAAAATATAATCACTTTTGCCAGTTGCCCCCCCCCCCATCAAACAATCCTGGATCTGCCATAGCATCACAAATCCCTGTTGTCTCTACATTTTGAATTGCTTATCAGTCATTGTGCAAGCATCATAAGAACCCTGTATACTATTTTTGAAAATGTATTCACTAAACAATTGATATAATGATAATAATACTCAAAATATTAATAAAATGTATTATTATTGCTATTATTGTTATTTTTTATTTAGTACTATCATTATTACTATTACTATCATGCTTATCATTATCATTATTATCATAATTATAATCATGTTGAATGCGGGTATATACTTAGGCCTATTAAGTGTTAGGGGGTTAGGTTTAGGGCCTATGGTTCCTTGGACCAAGTGGATTCGGGACAAATTGGACATATTTAACTATAAATTCAGATCTTTTCCGTCACCCTCGTTACAGTTTCTTCTTTGTAATTGTTAATTTCTTTATTTTCGGTTGTTTTACAGGAACATGTTGAACTGGACTACAACACTAATGCCTTCTGTGAGCTGTGGAAAAACCTCCATACCTCACCAGACCTCAACCGGCTTCTTCTTCCAATACCGGCGTACCGGGAGATCCCGTGTGATTTAGAACCACTTCGATCGGTCCAGGTCTTTGAAACACAATCATCTTCTCTCAACCTCCCAATCCTCTTGATCAAAGTGCCAAATTTACAAGAGCTTATGTTACACTTTGATGTAAGTAGGCTTACATCTACAGAACGCATACCAGGGGAGTGTTTCCCAAAGACTAAGATTGACTTTAAGTTGGACTTAAGTATGGCAGGCCATTCATGCAACTGTTTGCTGTCACCATTGTGATCTTAAGATTTTTTTAAATTCCTTCAATAATGAATTATCAAAAATGTAAATTCTGTAAATTTGTGACCATGATTTGTACGTCTTTTGAGAGACCAGTGCCAGAAAATGATGAGAACAAACAATGGCATGAACAGCCTGCCATCCAACTTAAAGTCATTCTTAGTCTTTGTGAAACACCTCCCAGGTTTAACATGCTTTTTTAGTTCACATTCTTCAACTTTGCATTGTATTGTCAGTATAATGTATTATGCTTGCTTCTTGTTTAAAGGGTTCAGTCTCAGATATGACCCTGGTTCATTTCCTGACACATAATTGTAATTGTTTGTTATTGCTTGTTATTCTTGTATTGAATTATTATTTCATGATTTAGAGACAGTTATTTATTATGGTATGCATTTTCCTCTCAGAGAAACAATGGCCATTAAACACTTTTAAACATTTTGCTTAACGTAATTGCCCTGAAAGTGCCGTATCCCAACCGGAGGCATCATCTTTGCCCTCGTCTTCAAAACTCTTTTTCCAGAAGTGAACTGCATATGAAAATATATTGAGCGATTGAGCGAAACGGCGTGCCCATTCATAAGAGTCTAATTGTCGTGAAAATTGCCATTTTAGAGCATGTGCCGGCAAATTACGAAAATAAACAACCCAATTTGTCTATGTTGGGGATTACCCTACTTGGTGAACATGTCTATGAATTGGGTCCGATACCTGCGTTTCTAAATGCTCTTGTTCGCTTTTGTTCCTGTCATTTAGATAACTGGATATTCAGAGATGGACGCCGAAAGCGCACATAATAAGTTCTTTGTCGATTTGTGGAATGTTCTCTCTTTTCTCCGTGAGCTGCATCATTTGGAAATGAATGTTCCTGAATTCGTTCCTGCTTTACCTCTAGAGCTCGAGCCCCTCCTGTCTGTGCAGACCTTCAAGACAAAAATCGATTCTCATATAGATGTCTTTCCAATACTGCTTTCCCGATTACCAAATATTTCAGAACTTGACATAATTGCCGCGAATAATTATGACAGGATAGCAGAGGAAACCTACTACGATGCGGTCGTTTCGACCATCATTGACGGATTTGTGAAGAATGATGTCCAACTGACAGTTCTCAATATGACCTTTGACCCGGATTGGAACGGAAGCGAAACTGTGTCACGTGACACTGTTCAAAACTTTATCCAAATGTTGAAGAAGAGTGGCAAGATGCTGCAACTCGAAATCATCAGTTTGGACTACTGTGTGTTCAAAGAATCAGACTTGATAGAAATCATTACAGCCATCAGAGAATGTACGTCTATCATGATTTTGAGGTGAGTTTGTAACAGGGACATAACAGTCAAAACCTATTTCTGTACAGAATTGTATATGTTATTGGAACCATTTTTTCTCAATTATGTAAAATCAGATCTTCAAATGTAATAATTGTACGATTATGCGTTCATATTCCTTTAGCATTTGTTGATCCACTACAGTCTATGCCTACATTATGAATGAACGTAATTATAAATGGTTTGAACCTAATCAAAACGAGTTCATTATCAGGATTTCCATTTCCATTATATTTTGACGTTAGCGAGGTAAAATGTATTTTTCGTCTTTTTAAAACTTTCACTTAAGAAAATGTCCGGCCTCAGTCATGTTACTCAGAAAGTATTTAAGCAACGATGTTGGTATCTTATAAGTTTTTATGTATACATTTCTGTAACTTATAGAACATAATACTTTCCTGTCCTTCTTTTCCTTCCTTCTATTTCTATTCTTATTAGGATTGCTTGTAGTTTGGATTCTGAAGGAGAGCTTTATCGTTTCGCCATCCAACTACACCAGCCACATGAAGATAAGCAAGAGCCCAATCAGAGCGATCATAGCGGGTGGCTAATGCTGACTTTATTCTACACGGATCCAGAGGTAATTTTTGACAGTGTTTAGGAAGATAGAATGACAAAAACAAAAGAGAAGAGAAAGATGTATTTCGTGAAATGTGTTTCCTAATCCTATGTCAAACTGAACTAATTCTCTATCATTGTTTAATAATGTGACATGTTAATTAGAAATTCAATGTCATTGGATATTTAAATGAGTTTAATCATGGTAGGATGGGATGGGAATAAGCCAGTGTTTACCTTAGATCAAACGCTTAGGTGCCAACATATAGAGCTCTATCCATTTTCTTCTCCCTTACTTTCTAAATTTTCATTATTTTTAGTAGTAGTAGTAGTAGGCTATTCCGAATTATTCATAACTTTTGATACTGGTGTTTCTATTTCAGACAAATGTAATGACTGAGGGAAATTTCGTTCTACCCCGTTCGCAGTAACCAACATAAGAGGTATAGAAGAGAATGTTTGTTAAAAGAAGATTCGAATTTGCTCATTCTGTCAGGTCTGTAAAGAGACCCCAAAAATCTGTCTTTTTTTTGTTCCGTGATTATGTTCCGCTGGGACTACACATTACTGCACCGAAAAACACCTAAAACATGTTTAAAAGACTCATTCGAGCGGACGGATTTTTCTGTCTAATTCTGTAGATTTTCTGCTTTGGACCTAATTGCTAAAGTGTGTGTGGAATCCAGTAGACTGATACGTCACCGAAGGGCCAGTGAACCGAAGGAAAGAAAACGATGTATGAAGCTATATACGGTCTCATGAACATTACTTCTGACTCGTAGTCAAAATATTTACCCACTATCGATGCTCTTATGACCGACAATTGGTATGCCTTGTGGACCTACACGTAAACTTTCTAACTGCAGAGTTGTCAGAAAGCCCACATGATCATGGTGACCGAGATCATCCCGAGTCTCAGGTGGGGGGGGGGGGGGGTGCTTAGAACTTGTGGTACTGTTTCTGAAACTAGACGTGGTCCTAGAAGGTTTTTTGTGTAGGTGGAGGGAGCTGATGGGGGTTCGGAGTTCTTGCATTCATTTTCTACATGCAACTTGCCTCGCTTAACTGTATATATTTTCGTTGAAAATTATTTGTATTTGTATGCATCTTATTTAATATACTGAAAAAGAAACATCTCCATATGTATAAAAGTATGCATGCTGTTCCATAGTCTCACTAATACGTCTAGAGAACTGGTTGTTCCATTGTTAATTTACGCAAGAAAGAAAAGAAAAAATATGTATACCGATATATTATATAATTATGTGTGTGTTGGGGGGGGGGGTTGGGGGTAAGGGTGTTGAGCTCCCCTCTAAAATAGACTGTAGACTTGGTTCACGATAGCCTTTAGTATGTATGGTCTACGATCTTGTAGACCCGAGAATCTTCGCTCTAGTCAACATTCGGCAGCTTTGGATGTCCCAGACTGAAGCCTGCATTGTCATGATTGTGTACACAGTAGAATAAATGAATGTTCCACTGTGGCCCTAGAGGAGAGTGAAGACAAACTCTTATGCAGGCCTATATCTCAACTACACTCAGATTGGTTTAATTACCCTTCCTTTTGCAATTCTAGACTTGGGAATCACTGAAGACTGATGTATGATGATGTTTAAGAATTGTTGCGGACTGTTCATGTAGGCCTACGCAGAGTGCTGCAAGCCTGTGCTGTTTATATTAGTTACGATAAATCTTACTTTTATGATTTAGGATTCCGTTTACTGCAAACAATGCAACAATAAAGTGTATTCATTAATTTTATATGATTCCTTTAGAGTGGTTTCTTTAATAGGTCAAATGTTCATAGCAGCTTTATGTATTGAACTTACTAATCACAACTTCATTTGTATTTGTTTATATTCATGAGTTTTGTGAGTGTCTACATTATGTTTGTTATCGCCTTAAGCTGTATATAAGGATTGCCTATCATCTGCGAAAAAAGAAGAAGAAGAGAGCGTTTGGCACTTTTTCACATACAATGACTTTTACTTCTTGTATTACGTGTATACAGTTACAACTAAATGTATATTTTGATTTCTGAAATGATTCAACAGTTTGCCTCTTCATTTTTAACTTGTTTATACGATGGCTAATTGTCTTTCCGTATAATGGAGAAAAAAAAGAAATTTCTAAGGGAAAATTCTTGCATTTGTAAGTTTTAAATTGTGTTAAGTCGGATAGTCTGTGCGGTTTGGGGATTTGTTTAAATAAAATGGTACGAATGGGTAGATGTAGTAGTGATTAATTTTATAATCAAACAGGTGTTAATAAATCGACGTAATCCGTCTTTATTTTGATGGTTTTAGGAGGAATTTAAATAAATTTCACAAAAAGGCCGTTTTAAAGGGTTATTGTTATTATTTATGACTTCATCTTTTTAAATTTCTCTTTACAGCTCATCATTAATGACGTTATTAACAACATACACAAATCCATTTTCAGGCATTTAGTATGGTCAGTACCAAAACCTTCAAAGTATTTAACAAAAACATCTCATGAAACTTTTGAAGTGGACTCATTTGCCTTGTTTTTCACATGTTATATCTTCCAATAATCATTGGGATCCGTAAATTATTATACATATCTTTATAGTAACTCCTCCTCTTCCTATAATTTTGAGGAAAAAAACGTATATACAATTTTCCTTTTACAATCATTGCTTCTTTATTTGTTTGCACATCAACTATTTCTAAATCTATCCTTATATTTAAATTTTTCCGTACGTGCAGCGCCCTACATCTCAAACTTATACCAACGAGAATTTTCTCTTTCTTTTCCTTATTACCTTTAATAACAAATTTATAATAATAAACATGTTTGACTTCAGTGCAGCATTAACATAATAGAAGGCTAGCAGTCACAACAATATCATGATGAGATACCTCTCTAACTATATAGATGAGTCCAACAATTCTGTAAACTGATAATTGCATCAAAATTATCCAAGGCAGCTCTGGACTTCGCTCATCTGGCGTTACTCTCCAGATGCCCATTACTCATCTCAAGGGATATGGAGACCGAGCATTTTCCTCTATTGCTCCTCGCCTGTGGAATTCCCTCCCATCATCTATTCGCGAAATTGACAACCTTAACCACTTCAAAGCTTCACTCAAAACTCACATCTTCCTTCAGACATTAAAACTTTATTGGAGGAGCTCGCGCCTTTGAATGTTTTGTGATACAGATATATGGCGCCATAAAAATGCTGTAAATCATCATCATCATCTAAAAGCATCATGTTTCGAATGGTCCCAACTTATTCTAGACGGAATAATAATATCAGGATCAATAGCTTCTAATTCACACCGGTGTGTTGGCTCAGTCAGCAGAGCGACCGCCTCACAACCGGGAGGTCGTGGGTTCGAAGCCCGGCCGCGTCATACCAAAATACGTTAAGAGACGGGAGTTGCTGCTACCTTGTTTGACGTTCAACAATAAGGAATATAGCAACGTCGATATGGCGCTGCTCAGTGGCTGCCGGGCTCACGATCAATTGGGCAAAAAGAATTTCCATTTTCGGTTTAATGCTACGGTCACAGTTCGTACGAACGATAATTTCGTACGAATCTCCCTGTTTTAATCCACTGTCTTCCCGAATTTCCATTGTCTGAAAATCGTTCGTACGGCGTTCGTAGCAGTTCGTAATGGCATTTGTGACCGAGGCTTTACTTAATAACATTTTCAGTGGACTTTAAAAGATTATTATTATAATTGCCCTTCAACTTTCAATTTAACAAAAATGGGACAATGCTATAATCTGACCTCAATCTATCAAAAACAACACAAACGTCATTAGCATAGAGCAGTAACACTCACTGGATGCTCAAATATAATCAATTTTACTACCACTAGCACAGTTCAACACACCTTTATCAACATCTACTATAACCATTGACAATATGAACGTCTTCATTTTTTTTTGGACACAAAGATATCGAATTTTCGACCATCATAAACATTGAATGAGTGATCCATATTGTATCTTGTAATACAGAGGCCGAAATTCTCTAACTCTTCTTTAAAATTTACGTCATCAATTAAAGATCCGTCGCTGTTTAATCTGTATCATCAAAAGTAACAGAGTCATCTTAAAAAAACAGTTCGAGCATTAAAATCTCCAACTAGAATAATTGGCAAAATAGTTCTAGTTTCCAACGCTTCACAATCCTCAATTCATGATCATCAAACCATTTAGAGCCCTCATAAGTGATATACACGACAGTTATGAGTAATACAGAAAACATGGGTGTGTCGGATTCAATCCTCAATACATTTTCTGATTGAAATTGTATATTTGAAAATAAGGGTCAATGTCGCTATTCATAAGGACCGCTATTCATAAGGTTCGCTATTCATAAGGTCCGCTATTCATAATTGGAGAAAAGGGTCATTATTCATAAGGGTCATTATTCATAAGGACCGCTATTCATAATCAAAGAAGAGGGTCGGTATTCATAATATAAGAAGAGGGTCGCTATTCATAATACGAAATCGGGGTCGTTATTCATAAGGGTCCCTATTCATAATATTACACAAGGGTCGGTATTCATAACACAGAAAGAGGGTCGCTATTCATAATACGAAATGAGGGTCGCTATTCATAATACGAAATGAGGGTCGCTATTCATAATGCAAAATGAGGGTCGCTAGTCATAAGGTTCATTATTCATAAGGGTCATTATTCATAATCGATGAAGATGGTCGCTATTCATAATAGGAGTAGAGGGTCGATATTTATAATAGAAGAAGAGGGTCGCTATTCATAATAGGAGTAGGGGGTCGCTATTCATAATAGTAGAAGAGGGTCGCTATTCATAATAGGAGTAGAGGGTCGCTATTCATAATAAGAAATGAGGGTCGCTATTCATAAAAATAAATGAGGGTCGCTATTCATAATAGGACTAGAGGGTTGCTATTCATAATACGAAATGAGGGTCGCTATTCATAATATGAGGAGAGGGTTGCTATTCATAATAGGAGAAGAGGGTCACTATTCATAATAGGAGAAGAGGGTTGCTATTCATAATATGAGAAGAGGGTCGCTATTCATAATAGGAGAAGAGGGTCGCTATTCATAAAAGGAGAAGAGGGTCGCTATTCATAATACACTGTCGCTCATATAGGTGTAATATTTTTGTTTTACCCCAATTTATGGAATTATTTAAAAAATAATTTAAAAATAATAGATCTAGATAATAGTATACATTCTTTTTCTTAATGTATCGCTATTCCTACCCCCCCCCCCCAAAAAAAAAGAAGATAAATGCATGAAAGAATTTTGTTAGTATTCTTTCTTCAGAAAAGCGCTTTGAATTAAAACACGTACCAGATAAAAAAAAAAAAAAAAAAAAAACTAATCTATATACTTAAAATGAAAACAGCAGAAGTATTAAAACTTATTTACAATACAAATATCGCATACATACAAGAAACAAAAACTTTACTCTTCTAAATATTATTTGGTAGACGTCCTGACAACGAAGCTTTTAACAAAATAAAAAATGTTGCGTTACTAAGTTGGCACATCAGGTGATTTTCTTTAAAAAACACGTAAATATTTCACTTCAGAATTTAATTCAGAAGTTTACTTTATCATCTTAAAGTAGATATTCATTGATTTTAAAAACTAACTTTATTTTCATTATTGCAAAGTTGAAACTTTGATTCGACAAGGTTATCAAAATTCAATGCTTGGAAACATTCGAAGTAATGATTATTATAAATTACAAAACGCTTAAATACAGCCCCCGCATAGCACCTGAAGAGCTCTCCGAACGCTGCTGAGATGTGTGAGATCACAGTATGGACATGACTTGCACAAGCAGACGATGTCCCATGACATCTCACACATTTTCAGTGCCTGTATTTTCATCTTCTTTTGAGTTCTTTCTCTAACTTCAGTACCGTCAGGCTAAATGTATAATCTATTGCCTCACTCTAAACCCCGCGCATGGTTTTATTTTGATGACAAATGCAGCGATACAAAAATAAAGGAATCTGTCGCTTGTAAACAAAATAAGACGCCATTGTATATATATTCAGCTGCACACACCGGGGTATGTTCGGCGTTTCACGAGGGAACAAATGCCGTCCTTAATATCATTCCGGAGGTTTTTCAATTTGAAGGTCTGGTTTCTTTGATTGTTAATGAACCCCTATCCTGTGTATTTGCAAGCAAAAGATTTTAGTTATCAGAATCGGGTCATATCCCCTTTTGAATGGTTTGACATGCCATTACATTTATATACACTAAACTCATTATAATTTGAGAAATAATAGCTTTGCAATTATGTTCATTCCCTATGGGATGTCGTCTGCTTGGGCAGTGTTGGTCCATATAGTGACGTCATTAAAACATCGTTATTTTTCCGGCAAATCTCTCGTATATCCCAGCTGCTATGAAGGTGGTTGTATTTGTATTTTTATAAATCACCCGATATTTAGTTGACCTAAAACTTGTACGATGGCCATCTGTTAGCTTACCAGTTTCTAGTGATACATTAATTGACATATTTGTGATCTTCTTTGAATTTCACCTTTAAATATAATCTTTCAAAATTCGGACACGAGAGGACGCTTTTCACAATATCATAAAAGTACATTTTCATTTTGCTTTCCTGAATGATATGCAGGTATTGTGTGACTTACGTTGCTAACAATCACTTTAACATCCGTATTCTATTAAAACACCACGGCCCAGAACAAAAAATAAATAGAACAAATCTGATCTGTTCACATCTATTCTCACATGAAAAAAAAACGTTCTACTTTTACTCACCAATATGAGGGCAATCATGCGCGTGAATTCTTGCTAAATTTGAATTACAAGGTAATCATGATTTGGGCAAAATACCAGAGATGGGCAGGAAACCGCCCCAAATTGATCAGAAACATAATTGTACTCTTTATGGGCATTGCGCACCCAGTATCTTTTTAAAGGTAATACAAAGTTTTGGTGTTGGCTCAGTCAGTAGAGCGTCCGCCTCACAACCGGGAGGTCGTGGGTTCGAACCCCAGCCGCGTCATACCAAAATACGTTAAAAGATGGGAGCTGTTGCTACCTTGTTTGGCGTTCAACAATAAGGGATAGAGCAACGTCGATCTGGCGCTGCTCAGTGGCTGCCGGGCTCACGATCAATTGGGCAAAGAGAATTTCCGTTTCGGTTTAATAAAATTTGGAGTGGACTATTAGGCTATTATTATTATATTATTATTATTATTATTATTATTATTATTATAAGCGATCCTACAATATTCAGTGGTCGTTGGCGCGGTTGAAATCGAGTGTAAAGTGATGAAATTGTAATAATAAACTAAATGTTGTATAGCTCCCTCTCAAGGTCAATATATTAATTTAGCTATAAAACAGTGTTTCTAGACTAAAATCGACCGATTGGCTATTCCCGTTCGGAAATTAAATATCACAACTACATATTCTGAGATTTTCATGGTCGCAGCTACCATTGTATGGCCGTAGGCGCTATTTGAAATTTATCAAAATTTACCGGGAGCACCGATAAATGTTTATATTCAATTTATCTCGAAAGCAGAAGTGTTTTAGGGGCTAAATTTTCTAGTGCTTATAATGCATCCACAGGGGCATCCTATTATGTACCAAAATTGTACAGAATCACTATCCAGCCAATTTTCAAAATTTCCCAAAACTTTGTATTACCTTTTAGAGTGGTACGCTCTTTAAGTATTTTTTTTTTACAAAGCAACCTATTAATTGCCAAGATGAGAACAAGAGACTCACCTGAATCTATCGAGATCCGGAAAATGACAATTCTATATACATAGTCATAGTATACTCAGTTGCACTCCATATAATAGTTGTTGTATTCAACGGACCAGAACAAGTATTTAACGAGACAAGAGAGTCGTAACACGATCATGATGATAGCCATTGAAAAATGTTAGTTTTTTTTCCAAACCTAAGCTGATTATATACACTGATCAGCTCTTTGAAATTTTCCAGCGAGCTACAACAATTAAAATTCTCCATAAACAGATCTACAATATTCATTTTGACTGGAAAAAGTAGCAAGAAATTATTTACAAAAAACACCTTAAAACATTTGCCATTTACCTCCTGGAATCAAACTTGGGCTACAAATTCCCTTTGCACAGGCGTCATTTCTATTAAATCATTACCTTGGCTAATCGACACTGTGAATTGTTTTAACCTATTATAATAATAAGCCAGATATTTCAAACATTTGATTGAATTGTATAGTATTTGTTTGACTCAATAAAAAAACCTATGGAAGGCTGAAGCGTTTAAAAAAAGTTGTTTAAAACAACGTTTGCGCTATTCGTTTTGCAATAAAAAAAATTGTTTTGTTTTCGTACGATTTAACTCTCAGATGGCGCGTATGTAGAGGGCGTTTAATAGGCGTCGATGAACAAGTTATGAAATGGGTGCTTAGTGTCGGAGTAAACTCAGTAAAAACACGATCGCGAAGACCTTCAAGAAATCAGATTTAGGGCATTATCGATAACCTATAGAATTGCCTATTAAGTATATAAATCAGTCAGACGAAGAGAACGCAGCCTTGATGGTCATTGCTGGTTGAGCAAATGTGAAACCATTTCACAAATGCTCTTCTGGTAGCCTTCAAGCGGCAAACGCAAAAGAGGTCGCCTCGCAATGATTTTATGCAGTTCAACTAGGAAAAGACATTTGTTTATCAAGGCAGGAACGTTGTGGAGCCAAACTCTCCCTTATACACCAACCACTTCCACCGGCCCGGCAACTTTAAACAAGATGAGACGCCTCAACAGAAGATTTGTTCTGGTTGTCAACACGGAGAGGTATTTTGTAAGCGAGTTGCGGGTTACGGATTAAAGTGTACGCCACAAGCCAGCGGTTGCGGGCGATCCTCCTCTTCCTACTTAGTGATGGTGCCTCTGAACCTGAGGGGAAAGTATGTGAGAAATCCCATTTGAAGAAAATCAAGATCTTAAAAGATATGTTATATAAAACCTAACTCTTACAATGTCTTATGTAAAATTCACTTGAAGGATTAACACATCTTAATTGCGCTCAGCTAATCAAATTACGATGTTACTCTTGTTGTTCTTGATTTATTTTGTTATTGTTGGTTTTGTAGATGGGTATTTTGTTTCTCAAAAGAAAGTCTTTATTTTTTTTTTTTTTTACTTTTTCATTTATTCAGTCGCGTATGTATGTATTATTTATTTATTCAGTCATTCCTTTACTCAAACATTCACTCATTCATTTATTCACATATTCATACAAGTTTTTATTTTTCTTGTCATCTTTCTTTCTTTCTTATATTCAATCATTCATTTATTGTTTACCTCCAATTTCAGTGGTAAACTCGTCTTCGGGTTTGTACTTCTTTTCATTGTTTGACCGACATAGCAGCTGGCAGAACGTAACGAGCACGGGATGTGTCATGCTAACCTCAAGCGTGAGATATCCACGATAAGCCATGTAACCTAGGGAATAGGGGAGACAAGATGGAAAATAATATAATTATTACATTAAAGGGGATCGAGGTCCGTCCTGATATTACGTTGGTTTAAAGGGGTCCAGTAACCTTGTCTCAGATTCTGAAACAAAATCCTGGATTTAGCTCATGCTCCAATGATAATTATAAGCCTCTAGGTCAATCAGGAACCCCGTGAATTTTACAAGCCGATCACCTGTCTGATTATCAAGATATTTATGATTGGAAATCGAAACCAATTTTTTTGCGTTTTCCTAACACTTCAGTCTATTGGGGAAAAATGAGTATGATTAAACCGGTCACTCAAAGATTTTTACTTTTTTGAGGCTCTTCTTTATCATTTTGAAGCGTGATTTTTTTTTTTAGGGCTCGAATATTACACTATATCACAGACACTGATAACACGTGGGGCCGTGCATCTCAGATTTAACATTGTTAAACGATGCATTTAAAGGACCACTCTAACCCAACTAAGTAGCCTTGCAAAACATGAATACGTGTCTTCTTATTAATATTCCAGCCTCCTATTTTTCCAAAAAAAATCTCTATATTGACCAAAAAATGATAAAAACCATCCATTTTTCACAGATCTCACGCTTGCTGGGCTACGCCCCTCCAAAAAAAAGGGAATACTGTCACGTGGCTTGAAGACGCATCTGACGTCACTGCGGGAATGTCCTTGTATTTGTACTACAACCAAGGACCTTACAATCTCAGTGTAATTCATAATTAGGAATGACGAAATGGCCAGAAACGTCCTAGGGTTATTAAGTGCACATTATTTTCCGATGAATGTCTCTCTTTTTCAAATAATATCATACTTTTGCCTTTTAAAAGACATTTTAAAGCCTAAATCACCATCCTTTTCACCGAGAAGTCGCAAGCAGACGCTTTTTGCTTAGACTTATACACAGTCCTTTCATTATTTTGCGTGCGCGTTCTTGTCAGTCTGGCGTCAGTTTCCTTTACAACACAAACTATGAAAAGAGTGGGCAAAGAGTCTACGGTGTTTATTTCTATCATTATTTTTTTGGGGCATTCGTACTCTTTCCCCCTTCAATTCTATGGCTGAAATCTACCGATAATATCAAGCCATCAAGAAAGGATTGGGATGCAGAAAAGGAGGAGAAGACTGAGGACTGCAGCTGAGAAAAGGTAAAAATTGAGGGTAATTTTCCACTTAGAATACTTACTGTTGGCCTCAAGATTTTCAGTTTCTAAGACCGCTCGTTGTCACTCCGAAATGCACCATGCACTTTCAATTTCACCGTACGTACGTGCGCATGAACGCTCTATGCTTTGCTGGAGTGTTAGTGGTGTAGGCCTACGAGTGGTTTAGTCTAGACTAACGTTAGTTCTGGTCTATAATATCATCAGTCTCAGTCAGTTGACAATTTATATAACGTCTAGATCTACCGGTCTGCTTCTGCCTCAGCCTCAGGCGCCTCGTCGAGCTCTGGCCCTTGCTCTGGCTCGAACTGATGATAGTGATAGGGTTTGATGTTACTAGCCTGTGGTCAATTTTCAGCGCTTGTTCAGAACTGTGAGATCGTCGAACCGTGACTCCTGCGAGGAGATACCCTACTATAACATATCAAAAATCAACTAAATCCTGAGCAATTGTTCAATTATATATAATGGTCATGATTTAAAGGTCGTTATCTTTTTTTACCTGTTTCGCGTCAACTATCTTATCTGTTTTGGAGTATTTTCCCTAAAAACGAAGACGATAGTATGCATGCACTTTCTGACAGGTTTCACGGCAAGCGCTGCACTATACAGGTGTATACCAAACCGTCGATGGGCCTGGGGTGCGTTATTGACCGTAATGACCATCATCAATTCATAATGTGAATTAATTACTTGCATGAATTTAATGAGGATCTGAGATTACAGTCGCTTACTTCACGCACGCGCGTGCGCCCGCACCCCATCGTCGTTATGCACTTGTATTGAGCAGCGGTTTGCCGTGAAACCTGTGAGAAAGCGCATGCATTTTGTCTTCGTTTTTAGGAAAAATACTCCAAAAATTATATAAGAACATTGACACGAAACAAGTAAGAAAGATAATGACTTTTAAATCATGACCATTATTTGAACAATTGTTGAAGATTTAGTTGATTTTTTGGTATGTTATAGAACTTATAGTAGGGTATATTTAAAAGCAAGACGTACACTCTGTACACTCTGTTTTGCTCTTATTCAATGTTTATTTGATTATGCTAACCCTGCATGGTAACATAAACAAGTCAGATCAAAAGAAGTTGAAGATTATACAGAACAAAATGGTGAGATTTATCAACTGTTCTGGTCCAAGAACTCATGTTGGCTACAGCGAACTTTCTAAAGCTGGTTTTCTTGAAGTCGACCAAAGATCAAAACAACTCGTATTGCATCACGTGCATAAAATATATCATACTAGGTCGAATCATTATATTCGATCCAACTTCGATCTTGTTACTGACGTACATGATTATAATACAAGAAATAGACGATTCAACTTTAACTTACCAGAAAGAGTAGGTAGTATTGGAAATTCGTTTTATTACAATGCCATAAAACATTGGAATTCCCTTCCCAATGGTGTAAAAGAAATCGGAAACTATGATCATTTTAAGAGGAAATTAAAGGAATACCTAATACTTGACAGTCAGAGAAGAGAAGTGAATGACATGTTATATGATTGAAATTTGTATTCTTCTGTCGGTTCATACTTTTTCATGTTGCATATACTTATGTTTTCGTACGTTATAGAAATTCTACAAATTCATCATTATTTTCCTCTTCTTCCTTCTCCTCTTTTTCTTCTTCTCCTTCTTCTTTTTCTTCTTGTACTTAATATCATTTCTATCATCAGTTTAATTTTGTTATTATTATTGTTTTCTTTAATAAGTAGTTCTTTTAATTTTCTTATCTGTCTGTAAATATTGCTATTTTAACTTATTAATTTTATACATGTCTGTAAGGGACCCCACTGGAAATAAGCTCTCGAGCTTTCGTGGGTTATCCTGTTCAAGCTGACTTATTTTTGATCTTTTATTATTGTATATTGTTGTATGTTGGAAGCTTGTCGAATAAAAATCAATCAATCAATCAATTATCTACATTTAAGTGCTGTGTTATGTTGAGTATAATGCCAATGTTGTCTTCCGCAGTGACGTCATATGCTATTGCGCAATACAGCTCTGAAACTGGGCTTTTTTCTGAGCGTTCTGATTCGTCATTTTTAAAGCTAGATTCCAGAATAATCGACTAAGACAAATCATTGTCATGTTCGGAATCTCCGTCAAAAATTGTTCTACATGTCTTGCTTTCATTTTTAGCCCGTTTTGGTTAGAGTGGCCCTTTGAATAGAAGCAAACAAATGAGAGAAACAGGTCGGTGAGAGTTTAGCAAAAAACGAATAAAAAATACGAATTAATTTTATTTCTAACGCGCGATCAATCAAACACAAAGTGGCAACTCTGTGCCCTGTAATACAAAAAAAATATATATACATTTTTCTTAACAAAATTGTCCTTCAACTATTCACCCTAAAATATAATCAGTGCAAATATTTATTTTTGTATACACCCCCCGTATAACGAAGAAAATTTAAGCTTATTGAATTTCTGTACATAGCCGATTGGAAATGACCGATTAGAAATGTTGCCAATCATGACTGTACGCAGCGGGGGCTAGGGTAGGGGGCAGTTCCCACAAATAAAAATACAAAGAAAATGCAATAAATTATCAATAATTCATTGAATTTCTCCCCGGCGGCCCCCCCCCCCGCCCCCCCCCCAAAAAAAAAATAATAATAATAATAATCTTCTGTGTGCACATGCCTTGAGCCATAATGCATGGCCGTACAGAGGATTTTTTTTTATGTTGGGGGCCGGGGGGAAATTCAATTAATCATTGATAATTTATTGCATTTTTTGTTGGTATTTGTGGGAACTGCCCATACCCTAGCCCCCGCTGCGTACAGTCATAGTTCAGTGGCAAAGCAATGGCCTCGTAACTATGAAGTCCCAGGATCAAAACCGTGTCGATGTGCCATATTAGTGCCCTTTTGTGGGGCATTAATCTTCATTACTGTCATTTATGACTTAAGGACGTAGGTCCCCTAGTTGATAAGCATAGTAGCATACACATGCTTTAGCAGTCACGCAAAACAAACACTGGCAAATTATTATTCAATAAAATCTGAGAATGTATACTATTATTATTTAGATCTATTACACTGTTAGAAAAAAATAAAACAAGTTGTTTAAAATTTTAAACAACCACAAGTTAACCGGTGAATTGCTCAACTGTTGTTTACAAATTAAACAACTTAAGGTTGTTTACGTTTTGAACACTTAGTTGTTTAAAAATTAGAAAAACTTTTAAACAACAGTTGTTTAGCAATAAAATTGCACAACTCGGTTGTTTAAAGCAAGTTGTGTAAATGTTAAACAATAATGTTTAAATTACTAAGCAACTGTTGTTTATTCAATATTACTGCACAACTGGATTGTTTAAAAGGAGTTGCTTAAATTTTAAACAGAACTGTTTAATGGTTATTACCTGGTTGTTTAAATTTGTGAAATGACCTACTGGAACCACTCCTGCAATAATCACGAAGATTACACTGTAACATGTAGAGCTTGTTGCCAATTTACTTCAACATTTGTTCATATTCATTTAACAGTGACAGAGAACATTATTATTTGTCTCATAAGTTCACGTAAACCCCATCGGCGAAGCCGAGAAGAACCAAGTCGTTGCCTTGCCCTTGTTCCGCCATTTTCGTCTGTACTGCACTGCACTAGCACTTGCACTGCACACTAGCACTGCATGCTTGCATGCATGTACTATGTACGTACTTTGTGCATATCGCATGATCGCGTATCGAGAAAATGTCAATGACGCGAAATCATGATTGGTTAGATCTATCACGTGATTTTTCCCCCGGGACTTTTTAAACAACTATGTTTAATTAAATCTTTTTGTTTTTAATAAATAGTTGTTTAAGCCAATCGAGCACTGATTTTTCGATTTTGAACCACGTTGTTTACGTTTTTAAACAACATTATTTTAAACAGTGATATTTTAAACACCGTTCTAACTGTGTAGGAATAAATCATTGTCAAAATAATTCCATAAATTGGGGTTAACAAAAAATATTCCAACTATATATAAAGCTACAGTGTACATGTACTCCCGAAAAATCAAGCGATTTCAATATCCTTGCGAGTCATCTTGTGAAATGCGCGAACGTGACAATAATATTAGGTTCTTGTATAGCGCTCATGTCTATCACACGTGACACTCCTAGCGCTCCCGATTATTACCTCTAGCATTTCAAGGATTTAATTCCTGCCAGGTATTACGTAATATGAATATGATTTTTTTTTTATGGAATTCATACAATAAGTTATAGAAATAGCTCTTTAGTTGATTTTTGGAAAAAAGTTGCGATCGTAACAGTATTGCAAAATTTCATTTTTACAACTGGATTTAGAACGCTAGTAGAAAGTGATAAATTTGTAAATCACTAGCCGTTCTTCTTGGTCTATTTATATAAATATATATATATATATATATATACATTTATAATCACCAAACTAACTAACAAGTTTGCGAAATTGATTGTAATCGGAATATTAGGTATATACTTTTACTCAAACGCTGGAATTTATTGAGTAAACTTCTTTTAAATCCTCCAAGTGATATTCGTTGTTAGAATCTTTTACACTTATCTAAATGACAAGACTGTTAAATATTTATCAAAAAATATTCTTAATTCCAAGTTTTTTTTTATAAACCAATAAAATAAATGATCAAGTCACAATTTATGTCTACCCATTCACTTACAGGTTCTTTAGCACAAGTGCGCCATCTTCGTTCGCTTGGAGAAGAACGCAACGAGCAAAAATTCGAAGAGCGATGTATAGAAAAACTATCATCGGTAGGTGTACCCTGGAAAGAGGTATACAATATTAAAACCGTTGGTGACATAGGTACTGGGGTCTCCTCCACAGCCGTTCGGCGAGGGAGAGAAAGAGAGGGAGAGAGAGAGAGAAAGAGATAGAGAAAGAGAGAGAGAGAAAAAAAAATCAATAGGAGGTACTGTATTGTCAACTTACTAGTATCCCATTGGGTTCGGGATATGATCGAACAATTGATAAGTATGTAGAGAACAATTATTTTAAGATCGGTTTGTAAAAATTAGCATTTTGTTTTCCATCACCTATATTCACATAATATTTTTGAAATATATTCAAATTAGATCAATTCGAATAATAATAGAGCAAGATTGGAAATACCCAGCAAACATTGAATGTTTTTTGACGGTTGACGATTACAATGGATGATGTATTTAAATTTTTACGAAGGCGGTAACAAAAAGTCAGGCTAATAGATAAAACATAAACAATAATTATACGAGTAGATACCAGTATTCTCTCATCAGATCCAAAAGTAAGCCGTAATGAAACAGCAGACTGAGTCCGAAGAATATTGCCCAGAGCATAATTTGTAGAATAATGAATCCTGAAAACAAAATCAAGAGTAAAAAGTAAAGTGAAGTATAAAAATCATGTAATCCGTTGCCTTTCTCTTCTTCATTTCACTTTGCACTTTACCCTGTGGTCCGAATTCACAAAGGAGGTTTGTCGACAAACCTTGGTTTTTCGTGCGTCATATGACGCGTTTTGACGCGTTTTTTTATGACGTACGAAAACCAAGGTTTGTCGACAAACCTCCTTTGTGAATTCGGGCCTTAGTGTCCAAAGAAGTCTCTGTTTCGTAATCACGGCCTCCAGATAAAAGCTCACATCTCCCTGCCCTGGTTGTAGGTCATCAAGCACTGATCTGTTTGTTGTCCTGGCCAGGCGCGGATCCACGGGGGGGCCCGATGGGCCCGGGCCCCCCCCCCCCTGGCTTTTTTTTTTTTTTTTTTTTTTTTTTTAATAAAAAAAAAGTTTAAAAAAAAAAGTTTTCGGGGTCAAATACAAAAAATGAATTTTGCATACTACCCCCCCCCCCCCCCACTGAGCGAAATATTGGTAGGCTCGATTTTCACATTTTCGGGGTCATATACCAAACAAAAATTATGATCACTACCCCCCCCCCCCCCCCCCCCCTGAGCGAGATATTGGTCGGCACGATTTTCACATTTTCGAGGTCAAATACGAGAAAAAAATTATGATCACTACCCCCCCCCCCCCCCCCCCCCCCACTGAGCGAGATATTTGTCGGCGCGATTTTCACATTTTAGGCCCCCCCTATCGGCAAATCCTGGATCCGCCCCTGGTCCTGGCTGTCCGTGGGATCCTTAGCATCCTGTGTCAACCCCATGACTTTTTTTCTTCAAATGAGTCCAATTTTTTCTCTTTTTCTGTCCGGTATACACTTCCATACAGCGCCACGGGGAAGACTATCCATCCTCATCTTTGTTGTTGTTTTGCTTACATCTTTGTCTTTTTATATCTTACAACATGACTAAGTGAATAAATGTGTTTAAACAATTTTAACAAATTACTAACCAGAGATGAGAAAGGCGATGGTGTATCCACTAAACTTCAAAGCCGAAACCTAAAAAAAAGAAACGCGTGATACAAATTTAAAGGTAAAGTTGAGAACTTGCGACGCGAAATGCCACTTCGGGGAAATTATCCACTAATGGGCCGATAAAGGTCATTTGTACCATGGACCTAAAGGTCATTTGTACCATGGACCTAAAGGTCATTTGTACCATAGACCTAAAGCTATGGTCATAACACCTAAAAGTAGCCTGCTCGGCGGCCGGGCGGCGAGTTTTGAGCCGATTGACGCTCGGGCGCCGCTTGTTTTGAGGGCGTCACTCCGTCGCTGCTGAAGTTTTATCGCGAAGTTAAAATTCGGGCGGCGCCTGCTCACTTTCCCTCGCCGCCGAAAGTACGCTCGGAGCCCGGGCGGTCGCCGACCTAATCGAGCGTTCGCCGTCGGGCGATTTATGTCAAAAATCGAATGACGTATTAAAATCGCTCGACGGCTAACGCTCGATTACGTTGGTGCCCGGGTGGCGAACGCCCTGGCACCGAGCATTATTTGGTGCCCCGCCGATCAATTTCTTTCAAATCAACCGGTGGCCGGTGCAGTGGGAGACCGCTCGAGAATCGGTGGGTCATCAGTCGGTCACTGTCGGGACGCCGCGCCGCCCGGAGAAGCTCCCCGATTTTGCCCAGTTTTTACCTAAAATCGACCGGCGACCGACGGGAAATCGACAGGTCACCGCCCAGGCATCGTTGGGGCTCTACAGCCTGCTCGACTTCTCCAAAAATCGTTGGGCGAGGCCTAAATTCCAGCAGCGACCGAGCAGGCTACTAATCGGTCGGTCGCCGCTCTGAGATGTGACCATAGCTTAAGCCATGTTTGTACACAGTTATAAAGCCAATCGAGACGACTACTGGATACATGTTATCGAAGGGTATGTAATTACTATTCATTAATGCACAGGCGTGGCATTCTACACAGGTGGAAGGATTCTTTTCAAGACGGCAAAACAAAAGGTATTCATGGAGGACCTCCATTACTGTAGCAGTGATTATTCTGAATAGACGCACATCTTCATGTGAAAAGATCTATAGATATTTGGGGGTCATTTGTACAAGTTCCATCTCCAAAATCGCTGTTTTTCTTATAAAGGAGATTGTCGTGAAGCTTACGGAAAAGGTATTCTTTATGTAATACATAATTCTTGAAGTAGGCCTATGGCCTGATGTTTTGGAATAATCGAAAGGAAAACAAACTAACACAAACTAGAAAAAATATTATGTGGGACTATACACACGTATGGCATGAAAACTTCATATGAATTTCTTAGCTATTTCTTTTTATAGCGCCTTTGAAGAGCGATCTTCATAATTCCTTCTATGCTATATCCTCCTTAAATTTCTATCAAGAACGAAAGAGGAGGTTCACAAACTATTTTTCATTTTATCAGAACTGTTCGAACCTCAATCTCTGCTTAAATGTACATAACTTACCACAACTATAGGGGGTGTTTGGTGTATGTAGGTCAAGGAGTAATCGCCTTTCCAAAGACTACGTGTGTGGTTCCTATACAATTTACAGAGCATTATATTGAAATGTCAAGCCCCACATTGTTTGAATTATTATCTTCTAAATTACATCCATGTACACATAACTTACGAAGTAAACAGGACAGGTTGCCTCAAACAAAAACAAATAAGTAACTCTTGGAGATTGCACTTTTAGTTGCGTCGCTCCAAAGCTTTGGAATAACATACCACTAGACATCAGATAACCCTCATCTGTACTGTCTTCAAAGTCCCACTTTTTTCAGGAGCTTTTGATTTTGTTTCTAGCGGCGAACCATCATCTTATTATCATCTTCATCACCATCATCATCATCATCAATATCTTCCTCATCATCATTATCATCGTCATGGTCGTCATCATCATCGACGTCATTGCCATCGTCATTATCGTCATCATCATCATCATCGTCATCATCTCAATCATTATCGACGTCATACCATCATCATAATCATCATCATCATCATCATCATCGTCATCATTATTGTCGTCACCCTGATCATCATAACATCTTGGAAATGTTATGCATTACCTGTAGTTACGCAGAGTGAATAAACTGTTCGTGACAGCGATGACAAATGCCAAAATACAGGAGGCATAAAAGGTAGCTGAAAAGTGAACGCGTGAAAGAAAAAAAAATCATTGTCATTGGTATTACTTAAAAATATAGGTTTAGCATATTATTAAGAGAGTTGGTTCCCATCTTTGCGTCTTGTGTTCACTGAATGAAAATGTTAAAACTTGTGTCACTTTATGTACCAAGGTAGATCTACCAATCATGCTAATTATGCAAAGATAATAATAATAATAATAATAATAATAGCCTAATAGTCCACTCCAAATTTTATATAAGATTAGGTTCTTACCTAATACAATGATAGAACATAAAAACGAATTTGCTTTTCATGTGGCTAATGATATAAATTATATATATTTTCCGTTTACTTCAAGCAGTTTTCAATTCAATTCAATTTCGGTTTATTAATATCAACATATACAATGTACAGTGCAGTAGTCCAGGGACCAATAATGCAATGTTTATATGAATTGTGCATAAAAACAGGAATGATCATATAAATGTACAATAAAAATGATAAATGATAAAGTTAACATTATTGTTCATACCTAAAGTTTCATACATATATAAATAAATGATAATATATAAATGAATAACCTATAACATTAACTTGAAATGTTGAACGTATTACAAGTAAAAATAATCTTTAAATTAAAAAATTATTAAAATAAAATAAAAGATATATATATATATAGAGAGAGAGAGAGAGGAAATTATGATATTGCAATTGTTAAAATGAGATCCACAGACTGAAAAAGTATACATGCAGGTGTGTCTGTTGTGTGACAGGTAAGGTCAAATTATATTGAATGGAATTATTATATCAAAAATATATCATTAAAGCATTTCATATAAAGTGATGTATAATGCCTATAAGCATACACAAATATTAAAATTGTTGATTTTCCACATTACATTTTAAATTGAAGTTGAGTTACAATTATGTTATTGCAGCGGAATTTTACACGGTGGTTTAAGAACAACCTAATAAGTGTTACTCACCAGGTAAAGTTTGCAGCCAATGCTGATCAATTTCTTTCAACAAGGGCCGCCAAGCCGCAAGGTAATAAGCACATGTCTGTATAATTAGGGTATAAACATGTAGGAATTGAGTTTGATTCCTTTCGTGTCCCATTGCAATAAACCAATTGTAAGAGTTGTTAAGACTTAATACACTGTTGGTCATAATGGTGGAATATTTATTTTTACCCCAGTTTAGGGAAGGATTTAAAAAAAATATTTATTTCTAATAGATCTAGATAATGTGCCTGAAGGACGTAGGTCCCTTAGCTGATTAGCATAGTAGCACACATATGATTAAGCAGTCACGCAAAACAAACACTCGCAAATTAATATTCAATAAAATCTGAGAATGTATGCCATTATCTAGATCTATTAGAAATAAATAATTTTTTAAAATCCTTCCCTAAACTGGGGTAAAAATTATTATTCCACCATTATGACCAACAGTGTATGTTCAAATTTTGCATCAAAAGTAATGTTTTTGAACAGCAGGACTGTTTCAAAGAAGCCCTCTACGATACTGCTGTATAACCATGTTAGAAATTCATTTATATTTGTGATGAAATGTATATGGAAAAAAATGAACACCAATCAATGAATTACTCTATCAATGTTCTTTCTTTCTTTGCCTTTTGGGGAGGGGGTGGGGAGGGAAACCTACTTGATACACGCAGGCAACAGCGAGACCAACTGTGCAAACAATGCGAGTAGAATACTTAAATCCTGAAAAGTAGATAGAATGGGATGGAAATTAGTGAAGACATATCATCAGTAAGTACATACATATGCATAAGTTGTTGCAATAAAGGCGTTGCAGCTTTTCACCTGATCTTCGGAAGCCAATCGAATTTAAGTTTAAGTATCAAGTTCAATTTAAATTTCGAAATATGTTACTCATAAAAACAGGGGAAAGATATCCATAAGTATCTATGTACATGTAAATGACCAGTTAGAGTCATGGATATTGTGACGGAATGTTACAGTGTTTAACCTGAAGAGGGCGACATTTTGGTCAGATTTGATATAAGTGATTGGATAACGCTGCGAACGGGCAGTCCGTGTTTTGTACTGATGCAGTAAGTAATGCAGTAAAGTAAGCTGAAAGATCAAACATCATTGTAAGTTGTCGTTATTTGTCTCGGATATTACTTTGATTGAAGTGATTGATGAATGCATGATTGAGATCCTCGTTGAATAGTTGTGAGTTGTGAGAGTCGACTGTCTGGGAGAGTTGACTGATTTATAAGACGAGACCTGGTTCGTGTCGTTCGGAATTGCTACCAAGTTCATGGAACCAGATCTCGTCACACTGGTGGCAGCGGCGGGACAACTAAAACAGCGTGGGTCATGCTTCCAGCGTGAAACTACATACTAAGACACGGACTCAAAACACGCCACCTTTTTAGGTGCTAACGTGAGCTGCGAACTATCGAGAAGTGCAGCCAGGTGAGGTGCCAAGTTGAGGTGCCAAGTTGAGGTGCAAGGTGAGGTGCCAAGTTGAGGTGCCAAGTTGAGGTGCCAAGTTGAGGTGCCAAGTTGAGGTGCCAGGTGAGGTGCCAAGTTGAGGTGCCAAGTTGAGGTGCAAGGTGAGGTGCCAAGTTGAGGTGCCAAGTTGAGGTGCCAAGTTGAGGTGCCAAGTTGAGGTGCCAAGTTGAGGTGCCAGGTGAGGTGCCAAGTTGAGGTGCCAGGTGAGGTGCCAAGTTGAGGTGCCAGGTGAGGTGCCAAGTTGAGGTGCCAAGTTGAGGTGTCAGTTGAGGTGCCAATTGAGGTTCTACTTGAGGTGGAAGTTCTTTGTGCTACAGCTCTTAATAAATTCACCATGGATAAAAAGGAGCATCAAAGGTTCTCAGTTAATGAATGTGACCTAACTCAATTGAACACAGAGCTGGAACGTCTACGAATGGAGAATCAAATTTTACAGTTGGAACGTGACAATGCACGGTCAAAAATTAATCTGATAGAAGCAAGACAACAGGGACTGTCTTCACAAAGTACCGTCAAGCTTGGACAGTTCGAAGAACCATCTGTGAGAAGGAGAGTAGATACGGACATAGTTTTCAATGGACCGTACACTGAGAGAAACAAGGGTGAAAACACGCCCGAATGTGGAGAGAAGAAGGGCTTGTATCCTGAGCTATTGACCCCAGACCGGAAGGTTGGAACCGATTGTTCGACTCCTGTGCCGGATACCATGTTTTCTCAAGAGTTGGCTGGGGACATTGGGTCCCCTTTCCTTGAAGGATTCGATCCCAATTTTCCATGGGAAAAGGCCAGTGGAAGAACGAAATCGGCTCTTACGAAGAAGCCTGACAACAAGCAGGGTGATGTGGAAATAAAAGAAGAAGTTTCTAGAGATTGTTCAATAGGAACAAGACAGAGCCAAAGGCCTTGCATAACACCTGATCGGTTCAATGGACAAACATCGTGGCATCAGTACTTGAAACACTTTGAAGCATGCAAAGATATAAATGGTTGGACAGAGGAGCAGGCAAGTGCTTTTCTGACTGTAAGCCTTCAAGGTGAAGCACTCCGTCTGTTGGACCATCAGCACGATCGCAAACTTACGTATAGGGGACTGACCAAGCTCCTAGAGCAGCGATTTGGCCCAAGTCAACAGGCAGAAAATTTTCTGTTTGAATTGCGTCATCGCCGTCAAGGCCAAACAGAAACACTGAAGTAACTTGGCCAAGTCATATGTGAATTGGCAATCAAAGCCTACCCAGACATTCCAGAGGTTGGGAGAAAAAGGCTCGAGAAGAACCATTTTATTGAGGCAATAGAAGACCGGACTATCCGAGAAGGAGTGCACAGAGCTAGGCCAAAGGACATTGACGAAGCTATTCGTGCGGCCATAGAGACAGAGAACTATGAAAGAATCGAAGAAGAACGAAGATCGGAGAGACGTCCGCACAAATTGGTAAGGGGTTCAGAAAAGGAATCTGAGCAACTCATCCAGAAATTGGAGCATTTGTGTGAAAGGCAGGCAACACAATTCGAGACAATGACAAGGCTCATGAGTGAAAGATTTCTTTCTTCTGAGAGAGTTCCCAAACCACCAACTCCTGGAAATTCCGACAAGAAATGGCGGAGAAAAGAAGATTTGATATGCTTCAACTGCAACGAAAATGGACATTTCGCAAGGGAATGTCCTCTTCCTGAAAAGGAGAGGTCGGGAAACGACGAACAGCTGACCGGAAGGTCCACGGGAAGGCTGTAAGAAGTAACGGACCTTTGTCACGTACATCTATACGCAGATGATACCGTAATTTATTTTTCGCATAAATGTCCCACTGTTGTTGAATCTGTCTTAAATGATGAAATGGAATATCTTGATAAATGGATGTCTCGCAATAAGTTATTAATCAATTATACAAAAACTGTTACCATGCTCATTGGCACCCGTCATAAGTTATCAAAGTGTAATGTACTTAATGTAAAAATAAGAGATACAAATATTGTTAAGGTTGACAGTACAAAATACCTCGGTATCAATATAGACAATGAATTAAAATGGGATGCTCATATAAATATAATGTGTCAGAAAATCAGTAAACTTATTGGCTTCCTTGGTAGATTAAGACATATTATAAATGAATCTGATTTGAATCTAATCTACAAATCCATAATTATTCCACATTTCGACTATGGAGACATTGTTTGGCAATCCGCAACTAAATCCTCCCTTTCACTTTTACAAAAGCTTCAAAACAGGGCGGGCCGTGTGATAATGAAAGTAAATCCTTATTCTCATACATCCAATCAACATGTTCATGATACTCTAAATTGGGACTTTCTAGACTGCCGTTACAAAAAGCATGTATGTACTATGATTTTTAAGATATTAAATAATTACACTCCGTCTTATATGTCAAATAATATCAAATATCGCACGTATAATTATTCATTTCGCTCATCCCGAAATCTAGATCTCCCTAAACCGAATTCAAATAATTGCAAAAGAACATTCTTCTATAGGGGGGCGACACAATATAACCAACTACCAGAACACATCCGAAATGTAACTACATTAAGATCCTTCCATACCCTAATAACTGATATTTTTTTCTTAGCACACTTCCTTAAACTCAAATGATTTTGCATAACTGTGTGTGTGTGTGTGTGTGTGTGTGTGTGGGTGTACGCGTATGATATTATTTTTGTATATTTTGCTACCTTGGTATTTATAAAGTTGTATTTATGTTTTGTTTCTATTCTGCTTTATATCGCTTTTATGTTAATATTGTAGTGTAAGGACCCCAAGGAAGAACAGTAGTGTTCTGTAAACACTGCTGAATTGGGCTATCCACCGATTTTTGTCTATGTACATGTATAAATATTTTACTTTGTATTTTTTTACTATGTATGATATTTTGTATCTGATTTCGGAAATAAAAACAACAACAACAACAACAACAACGACTTGATGATGGAAGGATTGTAACACTTACACCTAACGAAGAACCCAAGCAAGGCTTATTTGTAGAGGGTACCATCAGGTCTATAAAATGTAGATTCCTCATCGATACAGGTTCAACTGACACAATTGTTAGAACTGACATGTACTACAGTATTGCGAAAGAGCAGAGACCGGTTCTTGAACAAGACAACGTCAGGGTTCAGCAGGTAGATGGAACGCCACTTGATGTGCTAGGAGTTGCCTGGACAGAAGTCAAAGTTGGAAAGACAATCTTTCCAGTAAAGGTCATCTTTGCTAATATTAGGAACCAGGTAATACTTGGAATGGACTTTTTGATTCCAACCGCTGGGGTTCTAGACTTCTTCCGGCTGGAACTCATCTTGAACGGGGAACACATTCGATGCCTTAACCAGATAGGGAGATCATTCCTAAGAAGGATTTTAGTGAAAGAAACTATTGAGGTGCAACCAGGTCAAGAAACGCTCGCGCAAGGTGAGATCGCCAACTGTGTGGACGAGATGACGGGTACTGCCATAATCGAACCAGTTGCAGGCGGAGGCGAATTGGCTCGCCATGGGCTGGTGTTGGCAAGGTCCCTTGTCACTGCAGAGGCAGATGTTTTGCCACTGAGGTTGTTTAACCCGGGGAACAACAAGATAACACTTCGCCAGGGAACAATGGTCGGGATGATCTCACCAGCGGAAGTGCATGAAAGTGGGGAAAGGACAGAGAATAGTGGAAACGATGAAGTTCCTTCATACCTACAAGACTTGTTGCAACGAAGCCTGAGCAACATCGATCCGAAATATCACCAAGCTATCAAACAGTGCCTCGTGGATTTTCAAGATGTATTTTCTTCTGGAAGTCACGATTTGGGCCGGACCAATGCTGTCAGACACCACATCGAAACCGGCAATTCAAGACCTATAAGACAACGCCTTCGACGTCACCCTATCGTCAATCAGCAAGAGATTGATCGCCAAGTCAAATCATTAGTGCAAGAAGGTCTCATCGAACCTTCCGATAGCCCCTGGGCAGCCAATGTAGTGCTTGTGACTAAGAAGGACGGTACAAAACGGTTGTGTGTAGATTACCGCGGCCTGAATGTAGCAACTGTAAAAGACGCCTACCCTGTCCCCCGAATAGATGAGACCTTGGATGCACTAGGCGGGGCCAAGTGGTTTTCAACCTTAGATCTAGCTGCAGGCTATTGGCAAGTTGCCCTTGATAATGAAGCTCAAGACAAATCATCTTTTGTGGTTCGCGGTGGCCTATACAAGTGGAAGGTAATGCCATTTGGGCTGTGTAATGCCCCCGCAACTTTCGAGAGGTTGATGGAGAAAGTGATGGCTGGTCTACAATGGGACATATTGCTCATCTATTTGGATGATGTAATAGTGTTCGGTCGGACAGTTGATGAGCAAATCGTACGACTTCGCACAACATTGGCGCGGCTCCGGGAAGCCAATTTGAAATTGAAACCATCCAAGTGCAATTTGTTTCAACAGTCGGTGAAATACCTAGGTCACATCGTGTCTTCAGAAGGAATCACAACCGACCCTGCCAAGGTCGAGACCATTCGGAATTGGCCCAATCCCACATGCAGCAAGGATGTTCGAAGCTTCTTGGGGCTTGCATCCTATTACCGCAAGTTCATTCGCGGGTTCGCATCCATCGCATCACCACTTCATGAACTGACTGAGAAGGCTAGGCGTTTCGAGTGGAATGACGAATGTCAAAGAGCTTTCGAAGAGTTGAAGGAGTGCCTTATCCAGGCTCCGATCCTAGTATGTCCCTTACCAGAGGGGGATTTCCTGCTTGACACTGATGCCAGTCAGAATGGTATAGGGGCTGTGTTGTCCCAAATTCAGGAAGGCGAGGAAAAAGTAGTCGCTTACGCAAGCAAGAAGCTATCGAGGGCTGAGAGGAACTACTGTGTGACCCGTCGCGAGCTGCTAGCAGTTGTGTTCTATTTGAAATACTTCAAGCAGTATCTCTACGGTAGGAAGCTGACCGTTAGAACAGACCACGCTTCTTTGCAGTGGCTCCTCAACTTCAAAAATCCAGAGGGCCAATTGGCACGTTGGATCGAGGTTATCGCAGCATACAAACTGACAATACACCATCGTCCAGGAAAGAAACATGTGAATGCCGACAGTCTGTCCAGAAAACCATGTTCTCAGTGTGGCCTTGTTGATGACACAAGTGACGGCGAAGACACATCTACAGAGACAGATACTCCCTCCGAGCAAGTCCAGTTCCATTGTAGGGCAATTATTGCCTTACCTGGGGTCACTCGAGAGGCCTTAAGAGAAGGCCAGTTGGAAGATGATAGTATGAGCTGGGTATTGAAGGCTAAGGAAGGAAGAAGCTGTAGACCAGATTGGGAAACAATAGCCAACTCGACAGCTGCAAAGAAAACGTACTGGGCTCAGTGGGACCAATTGGATTGCAAGCAAGGAGTACTATGCAGAAAATGGGAGACGTCGGATGGGGCATGCGTGAAATGGAAGGTTATCCTGCCACGGAAGTACCGAAAAGAATACCTAGAAGCAATCCATGGGGGTACAACAGGAGGTCATCTAGGCGTTACCAAGACATTGTCAAACGTAAAACAGAGGGTTCATTGGTCAGGCGTGTCAGGAGACGTGAGGTCATTCATCCGGTCGTGTGACCTGTGCGCCAGAAGAAAATCCCCCTCAAAGAGGGCACGTGCTCGACTTCAACAGTACGAGGTGGGAGAGCCAATGGAAAGAGTAGCAATGGACCTTGTCGGGCCTTTACCAAAGACCATCCATGGGAATCAGTGGATCCTTGTAGTAGGGGATTATAAAAGCAAATGGATGGAAGCGTATGCGCTTCCGGATGCTCGAGCTACAACAGTGGCCCAAAAGTTTGTCGAAGAATTTGTGTGCCGTTTTGGTGTCCCTCGTGAACTACATACCGATCAAGGAACTAATTTTGAATCGCAGGTGTTTGCAGAGATGTGTTCCCTGTTGGGCATTCGAAAGACAAGAACAACAGCTTACAACCCGAAATCAGATGGGCTCATTGAGAGGTTCAATAAAACCCTCATCAATATCACCGCCATGCTCATCGAGCAGTCAAAGAAGTCTAGGGAATGGGATAAGTGCTTGCCATATGCAACTAGCGCATATCGCTGTACTGCACAAGAATCCACGGGAGAGTCACCCAACATGCTCATTCTCGGGAGAGAAGTGACGCTTCCAATAGACCTGACTATGGAGAATCCAAATTATCCTAGCTGTGATGAACCAAAAACAGACTACGCTGAAAAGCTACGCCAGAATCTACAACAAGCTCACGAACGGGCTAGCGAGTGTCTTAGGAAGAGTGCCAGGCGTCAGAAACGCAATTATGACAGGAAAACTACCACCACTAATCTCAAGGAAGGGCAGTTTGTTTGGTTATATGATCACAGCAAGAAGAAGGGGGTTTCCCCGAAATTACAGCTGCGATGGATGGGTCCTTACCTAGTGGTTACGAAGATCTCAGATGTTACGTTTCGGATTCAGCTGAGTCGCCGATCGAAAGCAAAGGTAGTACATGTAGATAGGCTCAAGCTGTACACTGGTGAAGATCTTCGAGCATGGGAGTATCGCCTTAGAGTTCCTGAGGAGGAATTTCCCTTTGCTGATTCTCCTAATCTTTCCCCTGAGGTCATACCAGAAGAGATCAGCCCTGCCAGTGATGAAACTTTGTCAGATGATCATCAACCCCAGCTTGATGAGACCCCTGCTGATGATCAACCCCAGCTTGATGAGAACTTGCCTGATGATCATCAACCCGGGCTCGATCTTCCCCCTGATCTACCTCAGACTCCCGTGATTGAGAGTCGCTATCCCAGAAGAAGACGAAAACCACCAGATTTCTTTTATTAAATAAGAATTATCGACATAAATAATTATTTGTGTTTTGTTCTTCACAATTGCAGAATAATGTCTAAGGAGTGGAAGAAACCAGAGGACTTGGATGGGGACCGGCTTTACAAGTGCCGAGAATGTCTTTCCACGTTCTTGTACCACCGCAGCCTGATGCGCCATATCGGGGAGAACCATCGGGATGGATCCCGGAAGTGGAATTGCAAGACCTGCGATTATTCCTCTACCAGGCGGGGGAATTATGAAAGGCACGTGGACGGACACCGAAAGGACGAACAGCGCACGGTTTCCAGAAGAGAGTCGAGCAAAGAAAGAGAACCGGTGGGCCGGGGCGGTGAAAGGGCAAAATCCCCAGATCGACGTTGTCCGGAGACGAAGAGAGACGACAGAGACCAGCCACAGGAAAACAACACAGCCATTATAAGTGTACATCCAACTCCAGTGCCTAGTATTGATTCTTCCAGACATGCCAGAGGTAAGCCTCTTGCCATGCTTAAGAGAGCCGCATCCCAGGATGAGGTGGTTTCGTCATCGTCATCAGCATCATCTTCGTCGGAAGAAGCTGAGAGTGGAGGAGAGGGTGCCACTGGAAATGCGCGTACAGACAGACCGGTTTTCAAGAAAGCGAGAGTTGAGAAGAGGATTACGACGACCTTTATTATTGAAGGACGCGTAGTTCGTACGAGAAAGACGAAGGAGTTCTTCGACCGCTTCATATTTGTTTAAGTTAACACTAAATTTTACTGGTTTACTTGATCTGTTTTGATTACAACTATAGGCCTACAGTTTACAAATTGCTTAAATCAGGTAGGCCTACTAGAGGTCAGGTTTTTTGTTGTTGTTGTAACTTAAGTATTACTAGTGATTTTACGAGAAAAGTGTTTTGATATTCTTTACATTTCCAAACGTATTTTGGACATTGTTGATCAATGTCTTTGTATTGTGATTACTTGTGTTATATAATTATATATCTATAAAAATAACAGGAAGAAGAGAAAAAGGCAAATGTGTAGCTTATTACGTTGATTTGCTTGGACTTTCTTATAGATTGGTTAGGAAAACAAGAACTAATAGTAAAAACCGTTTTACATGTTTTTAATGCCTATATTGTTGAGCTATGTTTAAAATGTCGTTTCAGTAGGTTTAGAACGAGGACGTTCTAGTCTAAGTGGGGGGTTGTGTGACGGAATGTTACAGTGTTTAACCTGAAGAGGGCGACATTTTGGTCAGATTTGATATAAGTGATTGGATAACGCTGCGAACGGGCAGTCCGTGTTTTGTACTGATGCAGTAAGTAATGCAGTAAAGTAAGCTGAAAGATCAAACATCATTGTAAGTTGTCGTTATTTGTCTCGGATATTACTTTGATTGAAGTGATTGATGAATGCATGATTGAGATCCTCGTTGAATAGTTGTGAGTTGTGAGAGTCGACTGTCTGGGAGAGTTGACTGATTTATAAGACGAGACCTGGTTCGTGTCGTTCGGAATTGCTACCAAGTTCATGGAACCAGATCTCGTCACAATATGTATCTACAACAAAAAAATATCAGCAAATAATATTTTTCCTTATTACATCAAAATATAAAACAGCAATAATAACTGATAACAAAATTTCAGCAGTCCATCATTAAATAGGTATGCCATGTACGTATACAATTATTCGTTTATCAATAAATTTATGAATTTAAATCAAAATCGAAACAGAATTTTAAAAGGAATAACATTAAAGAAAGTTTACCTGGTATGTTTGGATAAATGATTCTGAAAAGGGTTGTTGCTGCTCCGCCGGACTTGTTCCTACTGGAATTTGAACAAATAAGTAAACACACCTGCAGAGTCTAGATACTAGCCTTATCGTCTGATTAATAATCATAACTATATTTATACACCCTTCATGTGTTTGTTATTAATACTTTAATTACCACAAGCTGTCTCAGTTCTGAGAAGGAAAGGCACTTCTTGAAGAAAAGTTTACAAGAACATAAAAATTTAAGTAATACCCGAGGGAACAATTTTCAGAATTCAATTCATAAATATAGTTCGACCCCCATAGTTCGGGAGAGGGAAATTGAAATTGAAAAAATAATGTAAGTACCGTAGGGGTAAATTTCCGGTTGTGCATGAATTAGCGTATTGCCACGTGATACACAGTTCTTACTACACACTTCTATAGGCAATGCAATACGTGTGCTCAAATTACAGGCAAATTTCAGTCAAGAGCTTGGTAGAATTTTAATTAAATAAAACTTCAAACGTTTGCCAAGTTCTTACCTTGCCCACGCGGTGGCGGGCAACAACAGATACCGAACTCGAATGCAGTAGTGGGTATCCTCGAACTGCTTTTCACACTGGATGGAAAATCGAAAATTAAAAAGGAAGCATCAAATTATTCGTGTGTGATGGTCTACTTTGATATGTTTTATGCAGTTTAACCATTTGTTTTGAATATTGACAAATGCTGGATATCAAAAGCACATGTTTCACGCGGTTATGCTGTATATGCATCTACGTTCAATGTTGATTGTACACCACACTGAGTATTATCGTCTACTAGTTTGCCACCAAAAACTGTCCATTTCTGTTCATGTTATACTTGTTACCGTATTACGTGCCTCTGTTTGTACAAATCAAACGTTTTAATACACATCCGTGAACTAGCGGTGATTATCTGAAAGTTAGGTTATTAGTAGAGAAATATATAATTGAGCAGGGGTGTATCCAGCTAGCGTGACCCTCCTTCTTCCACGTATGCCCAGTACTTCGGTTTATAAATTCTAGATACACCACAGGTTGGTTGGTTGGTTGTTTTCTTCGTATTTTGTTGATCAGATTAGTTAGGGGTGGCATTGATTCACAATTTTTAACCATGCTGATCAGTATCAGAAACTTAAACTTTTCTTGGATATGTTTTTCTAAACCTTTTCAAATTATCGATAATGATAAAGATAACGATAATAATAGTGTTGATGATGATGATGATGACGACGACGATGATGATACTAATAATATTGATAGTAATAATAATAACGATAATAATAATCATAATAATGCTACTACTACTGATGAAAATTATGACGATGTCAATATTAATATTTAAAGATAACAACAATAATAATTACGGTAGTAGTAGATGGAGTATTAGTAGTATTTACATTTGTAATGTCTTTAAGCGCTTTACAGTTGAGCGAATTGCTCATGCCAATTTTCTATTTCGAAATAGGAAATGGGCTTACGTAAATGTCTGTGAATTCCACACGTGTCACTGATCACTTGAGAAAGGCCATCAGATAACACATAATGTATACATAGCCTATACTCAGTAGCGTACGCAGGGGGGGGGGGGGTTATCCTCCTATACCCACACATTTTTTTTTAAATTGAGGGGGGGGGTTAACCCCCCCCCCCCCCCCGCGCCTGCATATACTCTACTAACGACCAATCTTTACATGCGAATTAAACTATACGACCGAGAGTCTGTTTAAAGAGAGGGTTCATTGACATTTGAAAAATATGTAAATTATACCTCTACAGATTGCTGAGAACATGAGTACAGTACTTTTACGCTAATGTGAGGAGTAAATTAAATTAAATGTTGATGCCCTATCCAGAACCCATTTACAGATTGAAATGACGGCGATAAAACACATGCGATAGTGTGACGTCACCGAATGAACTCCTCAACTTCACACAGTTGCGATAATGTTGGATGCCTTTTGCAATTTTTAGATATTGGTTTAACGTTGTTTGAATATTTACCGCCAGTGGTAATATTTCCTTTATTTAGGCAGTTTCAAGATAAAGTTGAGTTCTGGACACCATGCGATTGCATTATGAAAGAAACGGTATGGAATGGATCAGAAACTTGATAATGATGTCAATGACAAATTATCATTTATTAATATTAATTGTAGAAGTCTCCAACACAAATGTGATGCATTGTCTGTACGTATGATGTCATTACGTATACAAGTTAAAATTATTATGTTTTGGAGACATTGCTAATGCTATAGTCACATTACCCAAAAGTAGCCTGCTCGGCGGCCGAGCGGCGATTTTTTAACCAATTCTGCCCGGCGGCTGGCCGGCCACCGAGCGGTGGCCGCCCAGGCACCGCTCGTTTTTAGGGCATCGCTCGGTCGCCGCTGAATTTTTAGCGCGGAGTTAAAATTTGGGCGGCGCCTGCTCACTTTTCACTCGCCGCCCAAAATACGCTCGGTGCCTGGGGGGTCGCCGCCCGGGCACCGACCTAATCGCTGGGCGATACCTAATTCCAGCAGCGACCGAGCAGGCTACTGATCGGTCGGTCGCTGCTCTGATTTGTGACCATAGCTTAAGGGATGAAAATTTGCAATATTCTCGGTGCGATATCAATAATTATGAATAGAAAATAGAAGACTTGGACGCGATTCCTTTGAAATACCGACTAACTGATGTTACTGACAGGTCTTCATCATTATCAGATAACATTTTTACAAATGATTCTTGCCATATCTATTCTGGAATATTATTAACTGACATTTCTGACCACTACCCGGTATATAATATTTGTGAGACTGATATTCAACAAAAGTACCTGTCTTCTTTTAAACAGAGAGTCGACCTATCAATTTTAAAAAAAAATCATTGAAATAATGAAGACAGATTGACGACAGTTCATTGAGATAATCATTGAGAACCATTTAAAGTATGCACATAATTGCAATACACATTTCCATGGTTACCTGATTTGCAGTAAGGAATCGTCTGCACATGCGCACTATCCTCCGGATGAAGTAAATTTCGAGCCAAATGAGAGAAAAGACGACGGGTATGTCTACAGCTCCTTGTATATTGCCCTTTTCCGTCTAAAAAGAGAAAATAATCTTGTAATCCCACTCATTCAGCCTAAGCACCAAGACCAGGCCCTGTTTCATTAAAACGTGTTATCGATAACAAATTACAGTCACTGCTATAGGTTACTGAAATCGTGGTATTTGATTGGTTGAGATCAAATTTGTCATAGAAGTTTAGCATTTGTTATTCACAAACATGGGCCAGATGCTGACTGTTTCTAACCGCACGAATTCACATTTAACGTTTAACTAATGGACAGGTTAGACCTTCTTTGATTAATCATTTAAAGTGTGATTTTGGACAAAATCTAAAACCCAGCGACGACCGGATTTGATTTTTTAGGTATAATCCTGGCCTTTAGAATAAATTAAAAGTAGTAACCCGAAGACAATTTACGTCAACTAATAATTATGGACAAATTATATATAAATGGAAAGATTTTCTCTTGAAAAACACGAATAATTTGCTAAAAAATCATATAGATATCATGGAAAGGCGTAAAGTGCAACTTTGTGGCTAGCTAGGTCTCGCATGTGACGTCACGAATCTTGACGCTCTACGGTGGACAGCTGAAGGCAGAAAATCTGGATCTCAAAATCAACATTTTTGATTATGATTAATGCGGGCTTAAAACACATTTTGAAGAGGGAAGTTTTTATATTTGTTCAGTAAGGGTTCCCCTTCGCAATGATATGAATTTTGTATCAACTCAAAACACTTTTGATTCTTTGGGTGACTACTTTAAATACATATAGCCCTTACTCTCTCTCTCTCTCAATCTATCTACCCCCCCCCCCCCCCTCTCTCTCTCTCTCTCCCTCCTTTTCCCTTTTCCCTCCCTCCTCCTTCCTTTCGTTTTCTATTTCATTCAATCCAATCTTGTAATCAGTAACTTAGGAACCAGGGGCATGGGGGCGTGTCCAATTAAATGACAAAAACAAAATTGTGAAGAGATAAACGGGAGTGGGCAAGGTTGAAGGCAATGTGAAATAAGATAAATACCACCCATCCATCCCACACATCCCGCCCTTTACTTGCCCTTGTTTTCTCACATCTCATCCAAAGAGAAAGTGTTGTCGTGACCACCCCCCCCCCTCCCCTGACTCGTGACACCAGTGCCCCCATCAACGGCTAGACCAATTCTAAACCGCTGATTGTAATTGTCCTTAATAGGTTGCAAGCGAGTGTCTCACCCCGAATGGACATGTGATGAATTTGGAGATAGTAAAGGCCAACCTGTATAAAGATAATACAAGAAACACTTTATTTCCAAATTAATAAGGAAAACTAAATTGCTGTTCCATACTTTCTCATTAACGTGATACCTCTGAACACCGACGAGGTCAAAATATTGACAGGTAGTTTCAGGTCGGACTCTATAGGTTTAATGAATTTATCAAAACATATTGTATTTGTATTTGTAACTATCAGGAAGACTCCATTTACATGGTATATTAATATATTATTTCATAAAACATAAGTGTAATAACAAATATGAAAAAAGAACACAAATTTGGAAAGTTATATAGATGAATCTACTTGTAATAAAATACCGAATAAAATGAAAATATTAGCTCACTGAATATATAAAACAAGTACACTCTTAGCATAATAAGATATTGCTAATAATACAAATAACAAAAAACATCAATAATTATCTTAACTCACTTAGAGACAAAATAAAAATTCATAACAGTAACACTCTTCATAAATGTAATGCTTCCTGGGAGAAATTTCAATTATTTAAACATATTTGTGGCCTACACCCAGTAAGATCAATCGATCTTATTTACTGGGTGTAAGCCACAAATATGTTTAAATAAGTAACACTCTTTTAGAAATTCTTTCTAGCTTTCATTGACCCGTATGTTTATTGTTCTACTTTATCCGTATCGATTTGAGGTCATGGTGGACTCCCCCATCCCCCATAAAGCGTTTTCTTTATTCATTTCCATTTTGTTTTCTTTCTTTCTTTCTCTTTAATGGGAAAAACGAGACTGTCTAAAGGGAAAGTCCACCCTGATAAAACGCTGGTATTAATAAAATCAGAAAAGCGAAGCAAACAAATTAGTGAAAGTTTGAGCAATATCCGATTACAAGTAGGAAAGTTGTGAATTATGAAGTTTTCATTAGTTAAACACAAATTGGCAAGACTGGGACACATCTTGCGAGGTCCTCATCAGTTTTCTCTTTACATTAAAAGTCTCAAACTTTCATTTGTCTAAGTTATTGATGATGGAATAGATTTTCCCCTACAATATGTGTGAAGAAACATAATTGCAATAATTGTATTTAGGGTGCCCGTATGGTTGAAAATTTTCTTGAGGGAAATTTTGCATTTCTGATTTGTTTTAGCACCGAGCAAATGGGAGTGGATCTCGCAAGGTACGTCACAGAGTTGCCAATTTGTGTTTGATTGATCGCATAACTGTCTAATTTGATTTTAAATCGGAATTTGCGGAATCTTTCACTGACCTATTCCTCTCAATTTTCTGCTTCTATCAAAACCAACTTAATGTCAGGGTAGATCTCTCTTTAAATGAATGAAGACTTACCAGTTGGTGGTATACACAAGTCCAAACACATTCATCGGAATATTATCAAAGGAGACGCAAAGCGGGAACGGGTAAAAGATGAGACCGACCAAGCAAATCGAAATATATTTCAATATCTCAGACACAAAGGCTGTGAATAAAAAAATGAAAGAAAAAAGAAGGAAAAGAAGAATTTATTTAAAAAAAGGAAAAAAAGAGAAAATTATAATATGCGATGATAAAAATCAATATCTAAGGCTATTCAATATTTGGAAATGAAACACTACAAACACTGTTTATTTGACCAACTTATTTTTCTTACAAATATCCACAGTCAGTGAGTAAATCATAAATAAATTAAATTAAATGAATTATCATCAGAGATCTATCCGGATTTAAATTATTATGCATGAGCCAAGTCTCCGAAGGTGAACGGAATTTGATTTCTGTTTTGGAGCCAAAACAATTTAAAATCTCGACTTTATTAAAAACGTCAATGGCTGTATTTAAATATCTTTTACTGCATAACTTGCTCATGCCCTTGTTAGTTTTCATCGAGTTCGTCATTGAAAGACTCAGATAACCTATGATATCATGATTTTTATTTAAAATGTGTTAAGAATGCTAGGTTGACATCATAGACACCGTTCCCCTGCGAAATAAAGACCGGAACAATTGTCCTTGAAATATGTGTGGGGGAAATCCTCCACCCCCTTCCCCACTTAATGGCTAGAAGCACGTACGCCCTCGAATACCATCGTTACACAAATAATTACTAATGATAATAACCACTAATGAAAAATAATAATAATGATTATAATAGTAGTAGTATGACTACAACAACTACTACTACTATTACTACTAATGATACTACTACGACGACGACAACGACGAAATGGATAAATGTCTTGCCAAAGAACATTAATACCGCGGCGTGACCTTACCTTTGACAATGGGGTCTATTAATCCACCTGGTTTGGGGGCTCCCTGGAGAAATAACTGCAGAACGGAACCGCTCATGGCGATGAAGGAGAACAAATAGGCTAGACGATGATCATAATTCCTCAGGAAGTTCACAGGACTGACAAAATATGAACGAGATAATGATAACAACAGCAACAACAATAACGACAACAAAACCAACAATATCATTACTATCATTATCAATGTTATTGTGATTTGTTATCATTATTATCATTATTATTATTATTATTATTATTATTATTACTGTCATCATTTTATTAGTAGTAGTATCTTTATTATTACTATCATCATTCTCGTCATCATCATCATCTTCATCATCATCAACATCTTAATATAATGACATGATGTGTGATTTACAGATGAAAAAAATAATGGAATACAGCTGACGTGTAGCTTGAGTGAGATATATTGTCTGTCGCTTTGATGGAGAATGAAAAATTTGGGATTTAAAACACTGAAAAGAGATTTGTAGAAATGTAACAGGGAAGAAATCAGTGTACGTTGGTACACAAAACTGAAACACCTTTGGAGGTAATTCAAAAGAAATTTCCATCATTTTACCGCATAGAAATGTCATGGGAAATGATTAGATGCTGTATTATTACAGTGAAATATGTGTGTATAGCTAGGGTGTATGATAAATGTTTTGTAAAGGCTGGTATGACAGTGATCTAGTCTGTTTAGGAGACCATTTAATGAGAGATGGTTTCGGTCAATAGAATACATCATATCGAAGGTGCACTCCGAGCGAAGAAAATGCAATGCTCTGGTTGACTATGCAAGACTTAAACGAGCGATACCACTTGTATGGGTCAATAGGTATAAGTATAGTAATTTATTATACATATCAGGAAATTTGGTTTCCACTGGTTACAAAGTAATACAATACAAACATATAAATAAAATATTACAGGACAGTGATAAACATACACATATAATAAACATACATAGTGAATGAGATGATTAATGAGTTTAATAGCCGAGGTATATGGTGGTAAAAGAGATAATATCAGATTCTATTAAAACAAATATGAAGCCGAATTATTTACTATGATTATTCCATAGTAAGTATACGTCTACCCATTCATCTACAGCTAAATTCTGCTTTAATAATTCAAAATTATGAGGGGTTTCTTTTCGATAAATAATATTATTTGGTGGTTTCAATTGGGAAATTTCATATTCACATATTACAAAAATAGGTAAATGGTCAGAAACTTCTGAGCATAATAATACTCCAGTTATATTTTTAATTAAATGCATTAGACAAAATATTATCAATAAGCGTTGAGGAGTGTACATTTATTCTAGTGGGCTTACTAATGCATGAACAAAATCCATATGAATGCATCAAATGAATAAACCTGTCAGAATTTCTACTATTATGGGGTAAAGAAAGAAAATTTATATTGAAATCACCCAGAAAATAAACGTGTTTATTTTCCTCAGATATTTTATGAAGATATGATTCAAAATTAATATAGAATGAATCAAAATAAATGTCAGGGGGTCTATAAATCAAACCAATAACACAGTTTTTCAAGTTATCATTATCAATTTCAATAAATAATACTTCTGTCTGTTCAAAATTAATATCGTAACGGACTCTAAATTTCAAATTATCGGCAATATAAAATGCTACTCCGCCGCCTCTCCTCCCTTCATGATCAGCCCTTATTAATGTATAATTAGGTAATTAAATAAGTGGGGAGTCATGATGTAACCAAGTTTCACTTACACCAATTACAGAAAAATTGAAATTATTTAAAGACTGACGGAGATTTTCTAAATATTCAAAATTTCTATTTAAACTTCTAGAGTTAATGTGTAATAAGGAGATATTATCCAAATTATCTTTAAATGTATCATTAAATTCCAACGGTGTATAATATTTACTTTCTAAACAGAATCATTAAATGTATTATCTAATGATGTTGGGAAAGGTAAGTTAGAAGCTATCGTCTCCATTAGACAGGGGGTAAAGGTTATATTCATGTTGATGAGTGCATGTGCACGTGCGTGCGTGTGGTGCTGGTGCATAGAAAATACAAATACACCCATCATGACAAAATCGAGCGCAAAAGCGCATAAGTGGCTCTCAGCCAATGCCCAATATACAAAACTCACACCAATCAAATCTACTATGAGTTTTGGCTTAGTGAATTGAAACCAGGCGCGTACGCAGGGGGGGGGGGGGGGGGGGGAGGGGGTTTGGGGTTAACCCCCCCCTTTGAGTTTTTTTTATGTGTATATTTTGTGTATGTTTTTGTGAAACCCCCCCCTTTAGATTTTTTTTTTTTTTAATAAAAAAAAAAATAATAATAATTATGCCAATAGTTGACCTAAAAAAGGTGACCTTACCCCCCCCCCCCCCCCAACGGAACAAAATGTCAAAAAATTCAAATTTCGAGACCCAAAAAAAAGGAAAAAAAGTGTCCTCTTACCCCCCCCCCCCCTCCCCCTCCCCCCCCCCCCCCCCCCCCCCCCCCCCTGAGCGACTTCGGTCGGCTGGCTGAGTCGTGGCGATTTTTTTTTGGACTCCAAAAAAAAAAAAAAAAAAAAAATCAAATTTTCGGGAGCAAAATAATAAAGCTGAGTCGTTGCGAAATTTTGGGCCCGATTTTAACCCCCCCCCCCCCCCCCTTGAAAAAATCCTGCGTACGCCACTGATTGAAACAATACGTTATTACTGTGTTTCCAGTGTCAAATGCCATTTCATAATGTTTAAATGAAATATTGTGACTTCTCCCACCGATCAGGGCGCTTTTCTGCGGCGGGAGGTAGGATAAAAAATAAAAAATAAAAAAGCAACCAAACAGTCATGCATGCAGAGATTCAAATGAAATGGTACCTAAATGTACTGGAAGGATAACTCTATCAAGACATATCATGAAACCCATGATTAAATATTCATACTTCAAACAATACAACTTTTAAAAAGTGGGACATTTTGTCTGACTCACTCTGTATTTATGTTCTTATTTGTCTTTGGATTGTTTTGTATTTCTATCAGATTGTGGAAATAAATTTGAATTATATTGAATTGAATAATAAACTCATTCTTTCGAGAAGTGTGCTATTAGTAAAGGCTAAACACATGTTGCATGTGTTGGAGAAAAACAAAATTAATGTAGATATTGATTGGTCTACGATATTCAAGCGTAATCTTGCACACATTAGAAAAAACAAATTGCCAGAGTTTAATTTGAAATTACTGTTTAATCTATTGCCAGTAACAAGTAATCTTTCAAATGGGGAATATCTAATAACGATCTATGCCCAAAATGAAATATGAAAGAGGATATAAATCGCGCATTTATCGAATGCAAACTAAATGAGCCCTTCACTAAACGCACCAAAAGAAATATTACGAGATATATACCAAGTAAAGATGATGACGTTTAGTATCCAACTCTTTCTCAAAATTAATTGTGAAAATTACTGTACTTTATTCCTAACTATAGCTTTTTGGACCATTTACAAATTAATTGTCGATCGGAATATCACAGGAATAGATATCTAAAGCCTAAAATAAAGTTAAAGAAAAATACGCGATGGGTTTCCAAATCAGAATAAACAGACTCAGGGACATGCAGCCCTATTCCTATCCCAGTAAACATGTTAAATTAACTCTAAGTAAACGTAAACGAAATGTTGAATTTTTGTTTTCTTCATTTGGGTGAGATGTAACTTGCAAAGCTTCATTTAACATGTTTTTTTTAATATATTTGTTTTGCGGTCGACACTCAGCCAGATTGTGCTTGTGCACATGGGGGATGAGTAATAGATACTCTGTTATTTTCTCTGTGGAGGGAGATTAATCACTAGTAAGGCTATATGTGGTTTTTATTTCTTTTTCTTTTCTTTTCTTTCTCATTCATCTTCCCCTTTTCTTGTTCTTCTATTTTTATTCTAGTTCTTCTTCTCCTTCATTTACTCTTGTTCCTTTTTCCTCCTTCTTTAACTTCTCCTTCCTTCATGTTTTTCTTTTCTTTCTTTATTATGATTTACCAGCAGTCAAAATGTCAACTTTAAACTTATATACTACTACTCCACAGTATAATCATAATAACAAAAATATCAATTTTTGATGCAGTCTAAATTTGTAATATGCAATATGTTTTTAAATTTATATTTCCCAATGTATATTAAATGTTTGTACAAATGTGTTTATGTCTTGTTTAAAGGAATATTTGTATTAAACTCATCGCAATTCGGCTATGCCGCAATGATGTTTTTGCATTAATAAACCAATTATCTATCTATCTATCAGAGTTGAACGACGCGCGGTTATTGTTTTCTACATGCTACAGAGAAATTCCTGCACATAAAAAGCACTAAAAATACCCAGTTTAATTTGTTTTGCCCCTAAGCATTCTTTAAATATCCTTCACAATATTTATCGAGATATCTCCGACTTTGCGAATAATAATTAGATGTATAGGAACCTACTAAGTTTGAAGATGGTCCTCTGATAAACTATGTTAAACATGTCGCCGCCCAAAATTAAGCTAAAGCGGTTCTCAGTGTCTTTCAGCCCACGCGTCGCAAGCCTATGTGAATTTGTGTAAACCTCATATTATTATTTTTCTTTAAGTTTTCTACTTTTGTTAAACTCCTGAAGGAAAAAAAGAAAAAGTTCACAGAGTTGACAAAAGACTTAACTCCATTTCGCTGACGATCAGCCATGCATTAAGTCTTTCGTCTTCTTTGTGCATGACTGATCCTCAACGAAAATGACTTATCAACTCTGTTTGTTGCTACGGCAGGCAGCCAGTTAAAACGAATTTGTTCAATGAAATTATGGAAATGAAAGCATTACTTTAAACAAACAGAACTTGGTTATTCCTGGCTCATTTTTTCTGATTGAGGTGGCATATGAAGGGGCAGAAAATGAACTTTCTAGAAATGAGATTTTAACTTTGAAATTCAGATACCACCCGCAAAATGACTTGTTGGTACCCTCTCTTCAAATTGTTTTTAATCACTCATGCGTGAATTATGCATCATATGAGTTGCCTCAAATGAAAGAAGAGGATCTAAGCTTTAAAAATATGTGTCATTTATTAATTATAATTGTAATTAAGTTATGATAAAACATCGATAATTCTCGGTTGCGTTTTTTTCTGGGACCCACTGTGTTGCACAAAGTAATCTAATATATTATACTCCAATATTTACAACGTTTAAAGGTATAGACCAGTTCTGGTCATGCGATTGCATAGTGAATGAAACGTTGTGGAATCGATCAGAAAAAGTTGATCATCTAGCATATAAGTATTGGTGCGTACTGCAAGGTTCTGGAATCATCAAAATGATAGGAAATTTGGCCCAGTCTTGGTAAAGTTACAAGCACTGTACACAGAAAGACGTATATGGGACAACCCTATATCTATCTAGTCCAGATAGATATAATAAATTACCAAATATATCAATTAGTCGGCGGTTTCCCGGCAAAAGTTTTATCATCACGTATTAGTCAAAACATATCCTTTCACATGATTGGTAATAAGAGCTTCCATTTCTTTTTTTTGAAATGAAGGCGTTTCCAAAACTGGTCTTTACCTTTAAAAGATAAGATGGAGGAAAAAAAAGCTGTAAAGAATGAATTAAATGCAGATTAAAATAAATCCGAACAATATATTTTATGTTAATTAATACAACTCTTTAACCACTTTACCAAGAATATACTAGTGATGGTCATAAATCAATTTATAAAAATATAGTTTTGCTTTTCTTCTGACTTACTAGACAAGACGTGGGCGATGTCTTCTCCTGACATCTCCACACCTCTCCCCATGTTGGAAACAAGTCAGAAAGATGATCAGGACAATCTGTAGTAGATAATAATGTTTGGTGTTGTTTGATAACAAATATGACAAAAAAGACAATAATGATAAAAATGCACTTCACATCTTTCCACATCTTTCCACACTAAGCCTTTTACGTTGCCAACGCCTGACGTACTTTAGAGAGCTTACCTCAGCCAACTATGTAGTCTAGTTCTGGACCCTTTTATTGATTTTTGTTATTCGCCGACTATAAGCGTTAAGCCGAGTGATGGCGCGATCTTTAGTGCCTGCGCGATCTCCACTAACCTATTCTAGCGCGGTGAGTGGAGAACGCGCCATCACTCGGCTTAACGCTTAAAGTAGGCGAATAACAAAAAACAATATAGGGTCCAGAACTAGACTACCAACTATGTAGCCTGGTCCTTAAAACACTTTGGCCCAAATTCACAAAGGAGGTTTGTCAACAAACCTCCTTTGTGAATTCGGACCATAATGTCTGGGCTTTGTTTAGGTTTCGTCTGATGACACAATAATAAAATGATGAAGTAGAAACTATACACAACGTTTACACTTTTCTTCATTGGAAACAATTACAGTCACATTTGTATATTGCTAAATACTAAGCTTCTAATTGCTGTACACTGTAATCATCATTACCCTTCCATTTGATTTAATTGCCAATTCGTACATGATAGTGCACACACTCCGCTCCCTGGGGAGTAATCCCACATCTTTAACGAAATACAGCCCGATCCAATAAGCATAGAGGGAAACCATAAAAACGGGGAATAAAAAGCACAACTGACAAGAGCAATCCATGTAATTCCTTCCTTACTTTTTTTTTTTTTGTATGACAATGACAATGACAATGATTTTTTATTTCTTTAACGGCCCCTTCTGGGGCATGGAAGAAATACAGTTGAATAGTACATATATAATGTTCAACAATGATATTCATATAGAATTTTTTTTTTTTTAAACACACACAGAAAATCTTTAAAAACAAGAAAATCTTTGGCAGCGAACAACAAACAAATGAAGGCAAGCTTAAGGATATAGGTCTACTTTTAAAAAAAAATACATGAAACCCTACATCTCAACTGGCAGTACTACACTACTTTATACATGTATGTACACTATGCTACTAATAACGGCAACAACCAATTTAACAACAACTCTAAGGTATTAAAAAGGACAAAACAAATTATCCAAAATTAGACATAATGATCTTACAAAATTTGGAAAGGTTCTTTAACTGCTTAACAGAATTTGCATTGAATAACTGATGAAATTTGATAACGTTAGGTCTACTGTAATAATATTTCTTAACATACTGCTTACGAAAGTCATTGAAAGCCGGGCACACCAAAACATAATGAAATTCATCACCCTGCACCTTAATATTACATATGGAACATAACTCAAGAGGTTGATCAGATAAATAACGACATTTGGTAACTGGCAGCTTATTATTACCACAACGAAACTTACAAAGAGGTATCCTATCACATACTTCCAATTTCAACAAATAGCTCTCCAAACCACCTTCCTGTTTAAAAAGCCTATAATTTAAGCATAGACGATTTCTATAAACTTCATTATTCCAATTTTGCAAATCAATATCGTTTAATCTAAGTTCCAAAGCTGACTTAACCCAACCAAGGTTCAAGGGGGTATCCTCAACCCACAAGTTTGACATTCCACTCTTGTCTTGGATACTTTTAACTTTCACAATCCACCTTGATTCAAAATCACCACTTTCATGTAGCTTACGTAACAGACTATAAATAATGTATGAAAGCTTAGATTTTTTACCCTGACTAACCCTCGCCCAAAAATTGATCATACGTTTCTCCACTTTACTAGCTAAAGCAAATCTACCAATTTCGCCATAAACCATACAGTTTGCAGTTCCACGGTTGAGTTTAAGCAAGCTTTTAAGGAATTTTCTATGAAATATTTCAATACAGTCTAACTTCTGAAAACCCCAAACTTCACTACCATATAATAAAATCGGGACAACTAACTGATCAAAAGTTCACATTGAATATCAAGAGGTAATTATAAGCACAACTTCTTTGCCTTGCAAGTTAAATTGAACATGGCTCTCCTGGTTTGATTAACCTGTTTGTTTATAGCCTTATTGAAAGAACCATTATAATTGAAAGTGGTTCCAAGATAAGTATAATCATCAACAACATCAATTGTACTAGCACCAAAATTAAAAATAGGGTATTTACGAACTTTCCCTCGAGAAAAAAATCATTATTTTAGTTTTACTAGTATTATCTGACAATTTCCAGAGCTCACAATACTGATGTACGGCTGAAAAGGCAGCTTGCAGCTCATCAGCCGACTCAGCCATAACTATTGTGTCGTCAGCATAAAGTAACACATAAAGTCTCAGAAAAACTTCAATATCGTCATCACTGAGGTTTTTCCTAATCTCGGAAGCACACATATCAAGACCCCTATAACTCCTGCTCACGAAATATTCAAAGTCATTTAAATACATAGCAAACAATAAAGGCGATAAATTTTCTCCTTGTCTAACTCCAATATTACACGCAAAAGAATTACATAAATTGCGACCATGCTTAATACAGGACTTGGCATTTGTATACATGTTATAAATAACACAATAATAAAGCACAATAAATTCTCTTATGACGATGCAGATATAAATCAATTAGACCATGTCAAGTAAAAATATGATCCATTGTGCTATAATTTCCTCTAAATCCAGCTTGTTCCTCACCAATTATTCCTACACAATCCAAATATCCAGTTAGCCTTGCATTTATACAGGCAGTAAACAATTTTCCTACACAACTTAGAAGTGTGATACCCCTATAATTATCAGGATCGTCCAGCGAGCCTTTCTTTTTATACCATGGTTTTATCATACCCATACACCACACGGAGGGCACTAAACCAGATGACAATACAATATTAAACACTTTAACAATAAGTGAAACTAACATAACTGGACAGTTTTTCAAGTATTCATTAATAATGTTGTCAACGCCACATGCTTTATTGTTACGCAGTTTCTTGATAATGGTTATTACTTCCTTTTCAGTAAATGCTCCATTAATATACTCATTAGTAGAATGGTTTATTGTTGTAGGATCAAACTCGGCCTCAACTTCAACATTTGAATTTTTAGGCTTGGTGCTTAAGGTTTCAAAATGCCTCATGTACTCGTCAAGTGAAATATTACCAGACTTTTCAGCTGAATTAGATGCTTTATTCAGAATATTCCAATAATCCTTGGGATTATTGCTTTTCAAATTACGCATAGATACATGTAAGTCTCTGTTATAGTCTCTAAAAGCCTTTCTGATAAATTTCTTATACTCCTTGGCTTTACCCCTCAATTCTGATTTTGCTTCATCGGTATTCACTCTTTTCAGTTTATGCTTATCCTTTAAGTACTTCTTCCTCTTCAGGTCACATGACTTATCGAACCAAGGTTTATTCTTTGAAGGACTGGAATTGTTGACATTACGAGACTTATGGATATCTCGGTCTAGTTTGCAAAATATCTCACTTTCCCAACTAGCGGAATAGTTTGCGACCGTCTTCATTAGACCGAAGTATACGGAGTCAAATATCCCGATCCCATCATGCACAACGATTTCCGGTTTTCCTCGCACAGTATGCGATCTATACCGCTCAGCGCCGCGCTAACGACTAGTAAACACGGAAAACCGCAAACTAGACCGAGATATCTTGGGATATTATCCCGACCAACTATCCAGCTAATTTGCTACTTCGGTCTAATGAAGACGCAAATAAGCTGGATAGTTTGCGATCGGGATAATTCAAATAGCTGGATATTTGGCAATCTCGAGATAGTGCAGACACGCCTAGTGATGTCTACGCCGAGATCTTTGGCTATATTCATCACAACCTCATTCGTGCTCAAGCTCGCCAGCCTTCTCCTCCACTCCAAAGATACATCATAAAGGAATACAATTATGGCGGCACAAGCTCAAATATTTCAATTTTAAATTCACGAGAGCATTTATTATTATTTTATTATGACTGTTACTTTGTTTTCATCACAGCACAGTAAAGAATATTTATGTACAGTGCGTCCCCCCAAAAACTATACATTTTTGAAATGGCTGCCGAATAAAAAATATAATATTCTTGGGGGACAAGTTTTATATGTATAGAAAGCTCATAAACTCAACTTTCATATGACACCAAAAAGTCCGAAAATCATTCGTGCTTGGGTGAGCACTGCTTACTTTTGTAAAGGGTATGAAAATTAGGTTGCGCAGGAATTAGCCTTCCAATTTGTGAGAGGTAAATCCTTTGGAGCTTACGGAATTGAGGATGATATGTCCAATTTATGATCAATTGTGATGAGTTTGGGTTTGCTGAGTGAAATTTGTGATTAATGGGATTAACATTGTATGCATGAGTGAACAGGAATTGCATTTGTTATTACCGTATAGCAATGTAACTTTCCATGGTAGACTCAGTGGTGTGTTCATGAGTCAGGACGGGGTGATGGTACATGGTGCAGGGGAGGTGAAATGTAGGGTAGGACTTTGTTGGGTAGATGGGATAAGGGTCAAGAGGACATGTATGCCCCTCCCCCCTCATCTCTCTCTCTCTCTCTCTGCCCGGGTATGCTTGTGCATATCTTGACAATTCATTAGTCAATCAACATTCAGCTATCAATCACTTAATCAACAATGTATCAGTCAATCGGTCAATCAATTAATTAATCAAGCATTCAATCACCATTCAGTATTTCAATCAATTTAATCATTCAATAAATCGATCATAATTAATCAATAACTCGGTCAATCACTCAATCTATCAACCAACCAACCAGTCATTTTAGCACTTGAGTTTCGCACAAGAAATACGGTACAGTTTAACACAAATTCACAAATTTGTAAAATGAACATGTTAGACTTTCTTTTCATTTTTCAATTTTACAACTGTTTCATCCATCTTGTAAGAGAAAAAAAGGGGAGAAAATATCTGATAATGGAAACTAAAAAATTCTTCCAGTTCAATGGCCCACACGTCCACCTCCTCTTTCGATGCACAATCTTGGTGAAGGTTTTTATTCAAAGTCACAGATGTAAAAAAAAAAAAACAGTTTGTAACATGGAAATTACAACATGTACCATCACCCCATTCTGACTCCCATGAACACACCACTGAATCTACCAGGGAAATTTACAATGCTACCAAAAAAAAAGCAATTCCTGTTCACTCATGCATACAAGTTTGGTTTAATAAACCTTGAAATTCACTCAGCAAATCATGAATGTATCATATCACCCTCAATTTTGTAAGCTCCAAAGGATTTACCTCTCACAAATTGGAAGGCTAATTTCCATACCCTTTACAAAAGTGAGCAGTGCTCACCCAAGCATGAATTATTTTCGGACCTTTTGGTGTCATATTAAAGTTGGGTTTATGAGCTTTCCATACGTATAAAACTTTTCCCCCAGAATCATATATTTTTTTATTCGGCAGCCATTTCAAAAGTGTATAGTTTTTTTTGGGATGCACTGTAGTAGCTGCGCTATATGAATAAATTGAGCGATTTATTATCATTCTATTAATATTTCCTTTCAGAACTTTCAGATTTGGGTACGCCGAATGTACTACATAAATGAAAATAAAACAACATTGTACAAATAAAAAGAAAAAAACAAAGAATGACAATCACTTGAGGAAGAGGAGGAAAAGGGGTAATTTTTGCATTATATGTGGGAGCAGTTAGGTTTCTCGGTAAAATAGGCTCTTATAATAAACTCTCATGCGCAGGCACGTAGCCAGGGGGGGGGGGGGGGCACGGGGGGGCACGTGCCCCCCTAAAATTTCCAGGATCGGTTGAAATTTTGTAGACCCCTTTTTTTTACCTCGATCGATTACATGTATGTGCCCCCCCAAATATCAAACTCTGGCTACGTGCCTGCTCATGCGAGATGTCCCAGGTTCGATCCTTGCTTGATGCTTAAATCCTTGGAAAATGTGTTTTACCCACATTAGTCCCTCTCGACCCAGGTGTATTAACCAGATACGTAGCAAAGTATGGGTGACAATAATTACAGGGACCATTTGAAGAGCGGTTTTCGTACTATTTTTTAAATAATTTTAATCCTCGACCCCCAAGGACAAACGAGAGACAACATGGAAGTGTCGTGTAGTGGTTCATTCAATTCAAAAGGTGAGGGATCGAACCAAAACCCGGCACTCCCGTCTTTAAGCATGGTATTAATCAACATTTGTTACTCTTCATCCAGGGGTAAAAAGGGGGGGGGGGGGGGGGGGGGTAACTGGACATTGCTGGGGCAATGGTAATTGCAGGGGCCCCAGGAAGGACAGCATTGATGATGAGGAGGATGAGGCCTCCCTGGGTAAACATAAGTATTATAATATTTATAACTTACCGAGGCTAATGCATTGCCTATCATCCAAAAAATAGTAAGAGAAGATGAAGAAGCACAACGCTCTTGCTCTTGCTCAGCCTCAGAATTGTTATAATACTCCGACATCTTGGGTATGAATCGCCAGAATGAATTATATGTATACTTAGCAATATTCCGTTGCAGCAGTTTCACACGCATGCGAATGTCATTATGAACATGCTTAATAGCGCGTTCAGTGACGTTGTTTACGGCGCATCGATACAGATCGTAAAATTTGGCGCTAACCATAGAATTTAACTATGCTGGGGGTGCCATGCCACGCGTGTGCGTGCTTTGCCCCAATAAGGAGTTTACAGTTAACGAGCGGACGTCTGTGACGTCATTGTGTCAGGGGTCAGCTGTACACGCGCACTCCGGACGCAATGCGTGCGTCGAAGTTGTTACGTAAGCTATGCGTATAAAACGTGTGTATATTCTATGGATATCTCTTTGACGGTCGCTGTATTTCTGTTCGAGTTTCGAATTTTTTCGAGTTCGAATTTTTTGGCGCCGAACTTGTGAAAATATGGATGACGAATCGAAGGTGTCTTTGGAATATGCAACGATTGAAGAACTTTGTCAGAGAAAGAAACGTGCCAGTTTCACGTCGGAAAGAAGAGCTCGTAGCATTTTTATAATTCTACCATTTCCTTCCTACAATTCCTTATGTTATTCTTTGTTTTTCCTTTTATCACCTTCTTCTATGTTATTTATTGTTTGTATTATTTTATTATTTTCTCTTTCTCTCTGTCCTTATGTTATTCTTCGTTCTATATCCTTGTCTGAATTTCAAAAATATTCTTTGTCTACTCCCTTTTCTACTACGTCCTCTTCCTTTCTCTCCTCTCTTTTTTTTGGGCGGTGTTTTTTGGGGGGACCACCCTACCGCCCCCCCCCCCTGGATACGCGCCTGCGGTCAGATGAACATAATGTTGATACCTTGTCCGCCCCCGGAAACTCAGGGGTTTAAGGCAATAATTTACAGTCAGATTAGCATTCAGGGGTCCGCCTAAGGGCTCTAAGCGGGGTCCAGGGGGCAGAGCCCCGGAAGTTCAGGGGTTTTAGGCATTTAATTACGGTCAGATGAGCATTATTTTGATACCTAATTGTGACATTGGCAGGTCACTAATTGGCGTGGGGGTTCAGGGGACGGAACCCCGGAAGCCCAAGGGTTTTAGGCACTCAATTACGGTCAGATGTGTATCAAGGGGCCCGCCTTAGGGCCCTTGATTGGGTCAAGGGGGCAGAGCCCCCGGAAGCTCAGGGGTTTTAGGCGTGGTAAGATTAGCATTTCAATGTATTTTGTGACACTGGAAGGACACTATTTGGCGTGGGGTCTAGGGGGCAGAGCCCCCAGAAATCAGGGGTTTTAGTGATTAAACTACCGTCAGATGATCATCTAAAGGCCCGTCTTAGTGCCCTAGGTGGAATCCAGGGGGCAGAGCCCTTGGGGTTTTAGGCATTTTATCACGGTCAGATGAGCATATTTTGATACCTCATTATTTTGTGACACTGGCAGTTAACTATTTTTTTCTTTCTTGCTCTCTTTCTTTCTACTTCTCTTTAATATACTCTTTCAAAAAAAGTGGGGGGGGGGGGGCTCGAGGCTCCCGATACCCGCCGTTTCGCGGGCCCTGACATGTAGGCACCTCAAGAAGCATTTTCTTGCCTGGCTGTAATTTTAGGAATTTGTCAATTTCCAACAAACGCATACAAGAGTATAAATTACTTAAAAGTGAGGAAAAATCTCGGAAAATTATGTCATTTGAGCATTATTTGTAAACCATCGTTATGGAATTAGAAATAAACCACGTTTGAATTATATTTCCCCCAAGCCCCCCCCCCCCCCCCCCCCAGCCAGCCAGCATATTCTGGAGTATAAATCATTAAATCCAGGTCTCATTTCTTGTATTATTATTAGTTTGACCGATCGCTTAAATTCACTTCTATAAACACATCGTATGTTCTAGTGGTTAATAATTGTACCATGGTACCATGCAGGAACGAGAACTCATTATGAACAATTTAATTCAATTTATTTGGCATGATAACAATGTACATAAGAGTCATAAATGCAGTATATATTAGGCCAGGACCCCCAAGAAGCAGCTACTTGTAAATGAGGCACCTCATAATTCAAACACAACATCAAATTAAATGGGGGGGGGGGGGGGGGGAAAGAAAAAAATTACAAGCTACATAACATGAATATCACAGTAAACGACAGCAGGTATCCACCTCATAAAATTCTCATAGACCCTCACACCTACAAACATCACGTCACTGTTGTCATGCAACTCGAATTCAAAATTTGGTTTATGTTCAAAGCACACACACACATACACACACACACGCAAACACCCGATTCTCCTTTCACACGGTAATATACACTGGCGTTTGGCGGGAATTTCGCCTGGGTTTTTCCCACTAACATAAAAGCCAAAGACATTCAGTGAGATTCCCAGGTTTGCGTCGCTACCAATATTGAAAGGATGTATTGTTATGAAACTGTGAAACATTCTCTCTCTCTCTCTCTCCGGACTATTCCTGATATATTCGACACACCAACGCGACATGAGAATGACACTAGACTGACGCAAAAAACGAACAAAAAACGTATTATGAATTATGACCAATAAATGTATCCGTCAATTACTCGGAACAAAATCCAACGACTTCATGTCAAAGAAAATCAATTTACTTATTATGTAGAATAGCTTTGAGTATGTGTATCAGGGGCGGATCTGCGGGAGGTTTAGGGGTTTACCCCCCGACCCCTTGTGCTGCCAAGTGAAAATGTGATGTGCATAGAAAAACGCCATCATGTGTCCAGACCCACACAGTAATAGTAGATGCCAGGAAAACATCACTTAAGGCCCGGTCACACAGAGGGGACGCATGGGGGACGCACGGCCAGCGCATTGAAAATTTGCAATTTTGGCCAGTGCGTTGTCGTTCGCTAGGCGTGCGTCATCATTCGTTACTCGTTCGTCGAGCGCGCTGGACCCACGCTATGCATTCGTCGTCATTCGCTGTATGCGTCGGGATTTTTTGAGCATCCTCAAAAGTGTGCGCGGAGCTCGACTCACGAATGTACACGCCAAAGGTACGCCAGACATGCGCGAAGCGCGCTAGACCAGCGCCAGACATACGCGGAGCACACGTCCTGTATACGCACAGCGCGCTAGCTACACGCAGTGCATTTTGTGTCAGCTCGCTAGCTTTTCCGAAATCATGACAAAAGTTAGGCACATGCACGCGGCCTTTTCCGATTTCCAATGCGCAGGCCGTGCGTCGTCTGTGTGACCACCTCTGTTGAGAACGCGGTGCATGCGTGGACCATTCGTCCAGCGCGCTGGCAACACGCTGTGCATTCGTGGAAGTTGTTATCATGTGCGCTCTGTGTACGGTCTGTATGCGCACTGTGTGCGCCCTGTATGCGCTCAGCGCGCTAGCAACACGCTATGCATTTCGTGTCAGCTCACTGTAGCTTCGTCAAAAGTTGGGCGCACGCCAACGCACTGGCCAAAATTGCAAATTTCCAATGCGCTAGACGTGCGTTCCCCCATGCGTCCCCTCTGTGTAACCGGGCCTTTACGGGGGTTCTAAGTAGCCAACAAAATCGCCTCGCCGCTACGCAGGGGAGTGGGCCAAGGAGGGGGCCCAATTCGTGAGAAAACATTTAGCGTCAACTCAGCCGGGGGGGGGGGGGGGTTAATTGTGAGCACTAATTTTGTTTTTCCTCGAAAAATTTAAATATCGCACCCCCCCCCCCCCCCCTTGACCACCAGGGGAGGGGGCCCGTCTCCAAATAAAGGTAACATTAACGTGTTTTTTCCCAGGGGTAGGCCCTCCCCCTCCCCTGGATCCACCACTGCTGACATCCTTGGACAAAACGTTATGCCCGAGGAAAAAAAAATTATTGGGCCTGCATGAAGATATTGAAAATAGGTTTGGCTAAACCCTCAGTAAAAAGACCAAACCCAAGCTGCCAAACAAAATGCTATTCTTTTGAAATTCTTTGAAATTGATTAAAATTTGTTAATGAGCACACGATTCCATATGCAAATGAATACAGATGGGAGAAACAATGTCGGAGCTTTAGACGAAGCATTTCAATAGCGGGCATTGAGTGGCATGATGAGGAGGGGAGGGGGGGATGCAAGCGCCGGTCTTATCCGGTGAATGAAGAGTGACCTATTTGGTAAGGGGCGTGGGTAGTGAGTCCTGTCATATTGTATGGCTGCCCTTGTCTACAAATTTAACCATATAAACCCGGGGCCAGGAGACACTGTGACGACTTCGAGAGAGACTACAACTATAATACCTGAATTTTCTCGAACTTTCACCTTACTATAATATCAGCAAAAGAAAAACGGGGGTTCAAAAATCGCTCCACCGTGATTCGAACCCAAGAGTTCTGAGTCACAAGCGCAGCCCACTTTCCGAACACGTCACAGCAATTTGTTGCTCACTGCCTCACCATGGTTGCACAGCTACGATGCTGACTAGTCTTGACAAAATAAACCGTAAGAGGTCGAGGAAAATTGCGCGTGCGCAGGTATATAGATAGTTCGTAGGAAAAAATAAATTAGTGTCCCCGCCTGCTCTGGGTGGCTTGGTCCTGGTGCCTGGTGGGTCGTTACGGTGACCCCAATATCCAGTGACCTGGTCATTTCCAGATAGAGAGCCGACATTATCAGTTCAGTTCAGTTCAGTTGATTGAATTCCATCTTTAAAAACATTTTTACAAGGTAAAAACATGCAATTTCATGTGAAATATAATACATAAATTGGGATAGCATATACATGTGAAATGAATTAATACAAAACAGAATAAGGCACAGCTTCCTATCAAATTAGATATAATAAATATAATAAGAAAACAAGTAACAAGTAAAGTTTCGGATAGTATCATTCAGAAATTGCATAACAACCGGCACAAACCCTGTACATGAAATACAACATGGTAGGATGAGAAAGTCAGAAGATAGCAAAGGGAAGAAAGAAAGAGAGAGGGAGAGAGAGAGAGAGAGAGAGAGGGGTAACAAGCTAGATAAATACATTCAGTGAGAGTCATGCGCAATCAAGAAACTTTTGAGATTACGTTTAAAACTGTTGTAAAATGAGATTGAAGTTATATTAGTTGGAAGCAAGTTCCAAATTTCAGGTGCATGATGTCTGCAAGAATTTTTTTATTAACACACCATCGATGATATTTCTTCTTATTTCTAGTATTATAGTTATGTAGTGTACTGTTTGTTATAAACATATCGGATAAGTTTTTAGGAAGCAGACTTTTTTCGTTCTTAAATATAAGTATTGCACACAAATATTCATTTAACTGGTAAACATTCAATATATTAAGTTTTTTTTAAAGTGGTCTTGAATGAGATTGATTATGAGATAGCGTTATATTTCTTACAACCCTCTTTTTGTAGAATATATAAAAGATGCAGTTTGGTTGGGTATGTATTTGCCCAAACAATGTTGCAATAACTAAGAAACGGTAATATAAGTGTAACATGCCCCCCCCCCCCCCCCTACCATCCAAAAGCAGACCCAAAACGCCACCCATAAAAGTTGCTGTTACTTGAAAAGGTTTACAAATAAAGTATAAAACAATGAGTCAATATAAAACAATGTTTAAGGCGAGTATTCAGTATAGAGCAGCAATTAAAGCATATGCACACTGTAAAGTATCATTATAGCCCCTTCGACCCATGTACTGTTTCGGTACCTTCACATAACAGTGCAATTCAAATTAAATAATGTTAAAACAAAAAACATACTAGATCAGTTTTGGACGGCGATCCCACTTGAAGGTGTTTGGTTGGCATCGGCAGAATGTAGCCACAAGTAGGAGAATAATCTGTTAGAATTCAAAATCCAACAAACTAATAATTTCTATGAAAGAGATATCTTCAATAAAGTAACTATCAGTACAAAGGTATTAACACATCTTTTAAAGGTAGGCTACTATGTCCCATTTGCAGGCCAGAAAGGTTAAATTCCAACGGCATTTGAAAGATAATACTAATTTAGAACTTCCCTAGAAAGGGGGGGGGCGCGCGGGGCTTGAAAATGTCTTTAAGTGGGAAAATAACGACTATTAGTAGTCAAATAGACTTGCTACCAAGTCAGTAATAATCTGATTTTCAGACCATTGTACCGAATGGTCGTACGTGTTGTGCTGCACAAAGATTCAATCGGTTTAAGTTTGGTCATTACAAGAAGTGGGATGTAATTTTTCTGCAAGGGTTTTCAAAAATAAAATGTGTTTTAAGTCGAATATTGATAAAAGAATACAAAATTAGTAATTCTGTACAGCAGGAAACCCAAATTATATATTTTTTTTATCATTTTGTCTTCAAACACTTTTTTTTGAGGGGGAGGGATCTTTGCAGAGTTGTGTCTTAATTATACTACGTAATACCAATTTCGGGATTACGTTAAATGAGACCCCGTTAGTGCGCATGCGCTAATCAGCAATTCGTTAGTCGCGTGTTATTGAGCAAAAGGACACCTTTGTGGCTCAAGAAAATCAGATATTATTATCCACGCAATCCCCGAAATTCAAAGGTAAAAAACGTTATTAGTTTCATCCTTGACATTTACTGATAACTTTGAGACGCTTATTTTTATAAATCACGCCCTTCTGAAGTGATATTTTATCGATAGAATTGTAATGTCTCAAATGGATAGCAGCACCGCTGCGTTACCTCCGTCAGCGCTTCCACCCCAGGCACCGCCTGGTAGCGCTGGAGCCACGGGCTCCGACGGAAAGAAAAAATTACCCAACTCCAGTGGCAAAGTCACGGCTGGCAAAGTCAGCAAGAGTGGGCCGGGGAAAGCTAAAAGCAAAACAAAGTCGGACTCGGAGCCAAAGGCAATGAGCGAGAAGAATCAGAAAGTGGAATCAACGGTTCCATTTTCTACTTTCAATAACAGACTTGATAAAATGGAAGCGCTTCTTGCGCGAGTGGTTGAGGCGTTGCCCCGGCCCCCCCCCCCCCCCACTCAGGGGTCGGAATGACCGCATGCGTGTTGCCAAAATGTCCGGTAAAGGGGTACTTTTCGTGCGACAAAGTCCGGCCCGAGAATTGTAAAAAAAGGGGTGTATTTGACTTTTCACCCGGAGATTTCTTTAAAAAGGGGGTGTTTTTCTTTTTTTCTCTCATCTCTTTGGACTCCTGAGAAATTATTCCGAATTTAGGGGGGTACATTGAGCATTTTTCCTGATTTAGGGGGGTCTCCAAGGCAGGAAAAGCCCGCGAAAAGCCCGCGAAAGGGGGGTTCGAAAATGTTGGCAGTCCTCAGATAGGGGGTGCTTTCAAAAAGAGGGAACGAGCATACGCGTACCCTAAATAACACTGAGTGGGGGGGCCGGGGGCGTTGCCCGCTGCTAATGCTACGGCTGTCACCGGCAGCTCACACCCGTCTTCGTCTCGCGGCTCCACCGGGGCTACCGGCGGGGAAGACTGTGTGCAACGGCCCCCGTTCGACCACGGGAATGACATACCGCCCACCGGGCTCATGGATTTTTACGGTCTACCCGCGGATGCAACCGAAGCGGGCGCCGTCTCGGAGGAAGAGAATTTTGACTCAGACATGCCTCAACCTGATAACTTTGTCATTCCCTCGATCGCCGCAAAATTTGCAATGGCATCGGATATCGGAGATCCTATTGATGAGGAGATAGCCCAATCTACTTCATATCTCATGACACACCAATTGGAGGGGAAAGTTCTTGATGAAGTAACTGCTAAATACCCAGCTCCAAGCAATTGTCAGATTATAGAGGCACCAAAGGTGAACCCTGTGATATGGGACAATCTACCTCCGATGACAAAAAGCCGTGACTTGAAGTTACAACGAGTCCAAAAATCACTCACTCATGGCATCAATGCATTTGCCCGCTCCGTTTCTACGGGCGGTATAACTGATACACAGCAAGATGCTTTGGCGTTAATTTGCAACGCTAACTTTGAACTAAACTGCCTGAGAAAAGAGCTCATAAAACCTGACTTGAATGCAAGGTTTACGCATCTGTGCAAAACCTACTCTGCCAGCTACTAGACTTTTGTTTGGTGATGATCTAGGGAAGCAGGTGAAGGATCTCAAAGATCAGCAACTGGCAGCGGCCGGTGTGATGAGGGACAAATTCAAACACCGTTTTGCTTCGCATCCCTACCGGGGACGTGGCTACAATGCACCGGGGCACCGCTGGGGCTCACAGAGCCAATCCCACGGGTATAGCAGGCCAATGTCAGGATCGCAGGGTAGCCCTTTTTTAGGGTACAGACAGAACAGGAGGGGCAGACTGCCTCCGTACACTCAGTCTCAGGCTCCGAACCAGCCTCAAATGCAAGCGCCAGGTGCCCAGAGGGGTCCCATGGGCCAGCAGAGGAGGAAGTAGAACTCCCAAGACCAAGTCACGACAAGGTCAGTGAATCACACTCTGATCACATTTTTAGCGAAAATGATTTGACTAATGCTAGTACTAGTAGTACATGTAGTGTTCCCCCAGTGGGCGGTCGACTGAGGTATTTTAGGAAAAATTGGCAAGAGCTAACAACAGACCCTATTGTTATTAGGGCTGTCTCGGGATACAAGATCGAGTTTGATGTAGAAAAAATTAAAGACTTGCATGAATTAAAGGCTAAACGCTATAAACGGAGCCTCCCGGATGCTAAGCGCATTCAAGTAGAAATTACTAGCCTCCATCGTAAAAATGTTATTGAGCCCTGTGTACATGAAGAGGGTGAATTCATTTCTAATATTTTTACTACGCCAAAAAGAACTGGAGGTGTACGTCTAATCCTCGATCTTTCAGAATTGAATAAATGCATGATGTATCAGCATTTTAAGATGGATAATATCCACACTGTCCTGGATCTTGTATCCCCTGACAATTTTCTAGCCTCTGTCGACCTCAGAGATGCATATTATACAGTACCGATCCACCAAGAGGATAGGAAATACCTCAAATTTATTGTCAATGGTCAATGTTGGCAATTCAAAGCACTGCCCAATGGTCTCAGTACAGCACCAAGGCTATTCACAAAATTACTAAAGCCAGTTTTTTCTAAGCTCAGACAAGCTGGTCACATTGTGGTAGGATATTTGGATGACACAATCCTCATTGCAGAAAATGAGGAAAAGCTCAAAGCAGCTGTTAAGGCTACCACTGACATCCTTGCACAACTCGGGTTCATTATTCACCCTGAAAAATCGGTACTTACCCCCACCAAAGAGATAACGTTCCTTGGCTTTGTTCTGAATACAAATACTATGCAAATTAGGCTTCCAGAAAGCAAGGCGCTCGAAGTCGAACGCCTCTGTCAAGAGCTTATTGACACTAAAGAGCCCTCAATAAGGCACGTTGCCAGGGTTATTGGAAAGATTGTTTCAACTTTCCCAGCAGTCCAATATGGCCCTCTCTTCTATCGTACTTTAGAGAGAGACAAAATTGCAGCACTAAAAGCAAACAGAGGTCATTTCGATAGAAAAATGACACTTTCAATTGAAGCCAAGGGTGAACTTCAATGGTGGGTCGAGCATGTAACGTCTTCATTCGCTCCAATAAGAAGACCGAAACCAGACCTCGAGTTGCGCACGGACGCCAGTGGGGCTGGCTGGGGTGCTACTAACCTCCAATCATGCACAGGTGGTAGATGGAATGAAAAAGAATTGCACAAAGCAAGAAATTATGGCATAAACTACCTTGAAACAGTCGCTGCCGGGTTTGGCGTTCAATCCTTCTGTGCTGATGTGGAAAATGTGCATGTACTACTCCGTGTTGATAATGTAACTGCAGTATCATACATTAACAATATGGGGGGCTGCAAGTCCGCAGATTGCAATGAGGCAGCCAAACACATTTGGGAATGGTGCATGAGCAGGAACATATGGCTATCAGCTGCCCATTTACCAGGGAAACTTAACACAGAGGCAGACCACATGTCTAGACACTTTAACCACAAGACAGAGTGGATGCTAAATACAGATGCATTCAAAGAAATTGCTCAGCAATTTGGTTCCCCAGAAATAGACCTATTTGCATCAAGATTAAATAAGCAAGTTGACAGATATATCTCATGGCTGCCTGACCCTGGAGCTGAAACAGTTGATGCTTTCACAATCGACTGGAAACCATTAAGTTTCTACGCATTCCCACCCTTCTGCCTCATCGCAAAATGCTTACAAAAGATTAAATGCGATGATGCAACAGGCCTACTAGTAGTTCCAAACTGGCCTACCCAACCATGGTTCCCTCTTTTGAAGGGTATGATTATTGGGGAGCCAATGTTCATAGCTAGAAGGCCAAACTTACTAGCACAGCCTATTACAAATGAGCCACACCCGCTTAATAATCAACTTGATTTGCTTTGTTGCAGGTGCTGCGCCAGCCACTAGAAAGTAAAGGTTTGAGTGCAAGAGCTATCAATGTAATAGCAGCATCGTGGCGAGCATCAACGACAAAGAACTATGCCGTTTACATAAGGAAATGGAAGAAATACTGCCATAAAAAAGGCTTGAACTATCTCCAGGCGAGATCCAATGATGTAATTGATTTTTTGTCGGAACTCTTTGAAAGTGAAAAAGCTAGTTATAGTGTTATAAATTCTGCACGCAGCGCCTTGTCTGCATTCCTAGTACTTGAGGATTCGTCACGTACAGTTGGAACTCATCCTCTTATTAGTCGTTTTTGTAAAGGAGCATTCCAATTGCGCCCTCCAGCGCCAAGGTATAAGGAGATTTGGGATGTGAACATAGTGTTTAATTATCTACGAAAGTGGGCACCAGCGAATTCGCTCACGCTAAAAACTTTGACTATGAAACTTTGCACACTTATGGCGCTGATCTCGGCCCAGCGGGTCCAGTCACTGCACAGCTTGCATCTTGACTACATGAAAATCAAGGGCAGCGAAGTTCTGTTCATTTTTAAGGACCTCCTAAAGCAAACAAAACCGGGGAATGTGAACTTCAACTTGAAAATGAAGGCATATCCACCAGACAGGAGGTTATGTGTACTTAACTACTTGCGGCACTACTTGCGCAGAACGGAGAGCATCCGGGGACAGGAACGCTATCTGTTCATCAGCTTCAAGAAACCGCACAAACGCGTTACTACGCAGACCATCGCCAGATGGGTGAAGGAAACGTTGACCTTGGCAGGGATCGACACAGACATCTACAAAGCTCATTCCACTAGAGCTGCATCTACTTCGGCGGCAAACAGTACAAATCTGCCTATCAAGCATATACTAGCCCAGGCAGGCTGGTCTTCTGAACGGACGTTTCGAACTTATTACATGAAACCAGTGGAGAACAGGAACGTTAACTTCACAGGTGCAATCATGACGTCCTAAAGGATGCCCTAGTTTTGGCATCGCATTTATAAGGTCAGCTGGTTTACCTTTTTAGCAGCATGTTTTATCTTGCTATCAATAATGTATACTATTGTGTTGAGCACTGGTTCGGATGGCCTACTGAGCTTCGAAATCTCATTTAACGTAATCCCGAAATTGGTATTACGTAGTATAATTGAAAGATTAAACGAGAACTTGTTTGAGATTTAATCTCAATTATATAAGTAATATAAATGAGGGTTTACGTCCCTCCCTTACCCTCCCTAGTGCTGGGTATTGTTATTAATTACAGTTCTCGTTATCTTTCTGCTTGGTTCAGTAGGCACATCCTCGGCTTTCTACGAATATTGCTGATTAGCGCATGCGCACTAACGGGGTCTCATTTAACGTAAACCCTCATTTATATTACTTATATAATTGAGATTAAATCTCAAACAAGTTCTCGTTTAATCTTTCAATATGATACAATTTAAGTGAAATTTTGCCATCAAATTTTGGGCGAATTTGGGGCTCCCGACACTTCATATATACATTAATGTTTAGATCAGACTGATCGATCTATTTAGAATTTATCGCCCTTCTCGCACGTGTACACTAACCCCCCCCCCCCCCGGTCTCCTCTCTCTCTCTCTCTCTCTCTCTCTCTCCAAATGTTAGTGTCATTGAAGAGGGGCCTTTTTTTACAGTCTTCACCAGTCTTCACATACTTTTCATTGTTGTGTTTGTTTGTTTTTATTTTCGTCATACAAAAAGAACAATCAAAAGAAAATAACTGAAATTTAAAAATATATAAGCATACATACTTAATACACATTAGACATAAGCAAAACAAACATGGCATCAAATTAAACAGTACAAGAAAACATCTTCAGTTTACACATCTTTACTTGAAATAGAGATATGGAGTATGACATACCTCCTGATTAGTGAATCCAAGATTTCAGTAAGTCTAAATGTTACAACTCAGCGATAATCATGTTTTATACTTAAAATCTCGGAGTTTGTGGTAGACAATGTTTAACCAGAGTGGCTAGAATACTATGGTTTAACAGCTGCTGAGCACCATTTTCTAGCAAGCTCAAAACATTCGATCAGAAATTACTCGGAAGTTGCGGGCTATACGATTCGAGTTCAAGAATATAGTTTGTCATGTTTGTTAGCAATCCTTACCATAACATCTGATTAAATTATGTTTTGAACAAACTGAATTCAAACTGAAAGTACATTTAGATATAATCCATTTACTTACATATTTAACTATAGATACTGATCATCATGTAATACTAGTAATAATTGATTTATTCATAACATTTGAGATTTCTTCTAATAAGTTCATTACCGAACATGTTTGTTTAAAAAAGACACACAGATAATACATCAAATAATTCAAGGCTTCTTTTAAAGTGCAACGGCTTTGACTTAGCTATATGGCAGTGACAACTCGAGATATTAATGCTGAATTGTATTTAATTTCATATCTATACTAATCTACTAATGAAACACATTTGCAAATCCTGATTATATATTTCAAAATGTTTTCTGTGTTATCGTTTTAATTTTTCAAATAAAATATACGCTTAAAATTTCAATGTATTGCTGTATTGTTGACAGCCCAGAGTAAATAAAGGTATTCATATACAGAAGTAATTACTAACTAGTAAAATCTTTAAGCAAAATCATAAGCTAGACAAGTAGAACGTGTAGCTTAAGTAATTGCTGAGAATCGCATTCATAACCTTTCTCTTTAAATATGATAACACTAATTGACACGGCTATAGCAAGTTCTTAAGTACTTGTACTTACTTACAGCAGAAGCTCCAAAAATAGCGTGTTTTTTGTAAAAAATCTCAGCAGCACAAAGTATAAAATCATAACAATTGTAGGCTAAATGAGAATATAAGATTTAGAAATATCGACTATAAAGATTTATTAATATAATTTAAAAACAACCTCATTAACCCCATTATTGAATTAACAAAATGTTGGATATAAATACGTTGGTTGTTGTTCTAAACAGATCCAAATAAAAATGGAAATGCCATAAATTGAGTAAAAAGGGTAATGCGTTTCACCAAACAAAGTACGAGGTCAAAAACATGGGGGACATTTGATTGTGTGTCCTCTCCCCTTAAAAATTGGGGGACCGTGTACCCCTGTGTGCTTATGATTGACGCCCATGGTATGCCGTAGCTGATGTTTTCAGTAAAATAATTTGGTGTCATATCATTAAAGGTTTTTAACATCATTACACCAATATGGGAATATCTGGCGAGATATCAAAGTCCTCCACCGCGGTACGTATATTTCATGCATTGAAGTAACATAAATGTAATAAAGGTTTGAATTTCAGAATAGTTCTCTTTGCTCTATTTTGTAGCGTTTGTAATTTATCGATATATATCTGTTGTTTCGTATAAGGCATGTTTTATTTCTGCCGGAATAGATACAACAACGATAACAATGATGTTTACTTTCTTAAACTCATTAAGACAATTAAAGGTACTATGTCCCTTTTGCAGCCAATATCAAATGCTGTAGAACTTGGCAGGAATTGTAAATATGTCGTGTATGTCCTATCTGTGAAATTTAAACATTAGCAGTGTCCTAGTATTCAAATTATGCAAGGAAATCCGTTTACCCTCTAGACTTCACTTTCAGACACTATTGAATGACTGACTGACATCTTTTTTTCTTTGGTAATAATATACATAAAATGAGCTGTAATAGGTATATGGGCATTTGTCTACATCAATAACCCACTACTTGTAATGACCAAAATTAAACTGATTGAATCTTTGTGCAGCACAGAACGTACAACCATTCGGTAAAAGGGTCTTAACATCAGACCATTACTTAGGCGATTGCAATCACTTAAGTCGATTCGACAACTAGTGGTCGTTAAAGCCATTTTCCAGCCCTTACGTTTTTAGGGAAGTTCTAAATTAGTATTGTCTTTCAAATGCCGTTGGAATTTAACCTTTTCATTTTTTGGCCTGCAAATGGGACATAGTACCTTAAAGAAACAATTACTTTTTTGTTTTCATTTCTGATTTCCATAAACCAAGGGCTAGAGGGCTAGATAGAATTCATGTTTATTCTAATAAATAAACACTCGCTATGTAAATAAATCAGTGTTAGAGCTCACCTTCAAAGACAAATAGATCGTCTCCATTTCATAATTTGATGTCGTTTACCTAAGCTTTTCATAATAGTGGTGAACATTTGTTAAATTTCACTTTTAAAACTTGTACTGTGAAAAAGTAAAAAACAATTCTTGCCGACCTATATATTCCATTTCAAATAAACTACTTATCCATTAAAGAGTGACACATCATCAGTTTAGATTAACAGCTGAGAAAATAGAAATTGATCTATATAGGCTGAATAATGATATTGAAAGGCATCCTTTTTTTCTTCTAAAAGGATGAACTGACCAAATTAAAGCGACTCGTATCGTACCTTTTTTATAATGGAAACAAATAAAACGAGTTATGGTGGACTAACTCTTACCCCTTTTCGATCGACTTTCAAAAATGGTGAGAAAAACAAGTATGCAATGTTCTCATTAATTGTTCGTGTTTTTGTTTAGTCTCCATGTTTTAAACGCTCTTGTGAGGGTCAATAAGCATTACTCTGTAGTCAGGATTTCAAGGTATTTCATTTGAATCGGATGGGCTTGAATCCTGGAGAAGACAACTTTGAATCTTTCGGGACTCATGGTGAATGAGCGCTCCTCGTTCACAAGCTGAGGTGTAGGTCTGCCTACCGGAAGTGATATCCTGTACCTGGAAATTAAGCTGACCAGGGTTTGGAAGATGATTCTCCTGGCAACCTGCTCACCCGGACAAGATCGTGGCCCTAGAAGGATAAAAATGTTGATCAAGATGATTATGTTACCAGAGAGAGGGGACGGAGCAGGACGGGTAACGTAGATGGATACGGAAGCCAACGACGAATGAGCGAGAGGAATGGGTGAGAGACAGTTAGATCGAAAGAGGGGGAGAGAGGAGGGGTGGGGAGAAAATTAGAATGAATTAAACAAGAGGGAGGATAATGAATAAGAGAAAAGCGCCTTTATGTTCTTTTGCACTTGAAGAGGTTTATACATCGGTATTTATGATTGATTATTGTGTTTATGATGGACGATCATTCGTGCCAAAATATAATTACCGGTAAGTCTTTGGCAATCATTATAGTATCATAATAGTAAAACGTGATATATATGACAGGTGTCACTAGTGGAGCAATCGAAATGTGGAAATTGCAATGTCATCTTAGGTCATCAATATAAGTTTGTTTTCCCCCGTATAATTACCTACATCTGATGATAAGAGTTGCTATGATATATTTACCTATTGAAAATGGAATCACCAACTTGGCTTTCTCCTCGTCCAGAACACCGGCATGGCTTAGGAACCGATCCGGATTGAAGACCGATGGATCTTTCCAAATATCCGGATCGTTGTGCATTCCCCATATGTTGGAGAATATCTGACTGCCTTTGGGGATGCTGTATCCGTCTATACTGCCCGTGTCGGATACAACGTGGGGAACCCCCATGGGAGCAACGGGACGCATGCGCAGAACTTCGAGGATGGTGCTCATAACGACTGGGAGACGAGATCGCTGGTCATACAATGATTCACTTCCACCGGAATTCATGACGGTGTCTATTTCTTTCCGCATCTGTTAAAACATAAATTAAATTAAAATTTATTGAATTGCAATTCAAAGAATGTGGACGTAGAGAAATATTTGCAATTTACATCTAGCTACCTTTATATTATCAAATAAATATGGGCTTAAGTTCTAAGGATCATGTAAAGATTGCTGCCTTAAAGTACGTTTATTTTTTCCGCCTTTGAGACCAGGAAGAGTGAAAGACTTGTATTAACTATAATAACTATTATTTCAAACTTAAATGGGAGGTCCTCTCTGAAATTAATGTAACAAAGAAAAATATGAGGAAATTATCACTAAAAGCCTGGGAGAACTCCGTAGGAAAATGATGAAAACTGTATGATGTGATCGATCAAACACAAATGGAAAATAAAATAATTATATTTCGTCAAGTTGGCCTAGTTCGAACGAGAAGGCGCAGGTCTCCATAGTCTTCTCACCCACAGGGTGCCAACTCGACAAGATCTGTGATTTTGTTTACTTCTCATCCTTTCTTGTAAAGGATTTTGAAGTAAGATTTCGAATATGGGCTCCTCCGAGTTGATGAGATTTGTAAGGTCATTGTGATTCGTCAACTCGAGTTTGCTGTGACGACAAACAGAGAAGTCAACATCCGAATGTGAACTTGACATCCTTAAGATTAGGATGACACAAAGGAGTAGCAGCTTCCGGAATGTTGTTTTGACGAGACTCTTCTAAAAACTCATGTTCTCGTTCCAAATATAGTTTGTGCTGACTAGATCTGGAGTCGTGTTCTATCTGTTTCCAAGAAAGTCGACTTGACGAGATCACTGAACTGATTGTCAACTCGGGAAATGTGATCTTGTCCCGATTCCAAGTAAGTCCAATTGACGAGATTTGCAGCAGCAGTTTCTTTTCGTTACAAAGCTTCTCGTCAAAATATCTGATTAGCTAAATCTATAAATTTATCTTTAATTCCAAAGACTTATGTTTGTTTGTTTGTTTGCTTTTATTTCTGCGTTCAAAATAATACAATACATAATATAAAATGTGTTTACAAAGATAATATACAAAACAATTCATAAGATAAACAATATAGTCATGATACATAATGAATACAAAATAAGGAAGTGAGCTTAATTTTTTTTTGTATAGATATATATCCATATATACGCACATATACCTACATATACATATATATATACATATACACAGCACATGCATACATACATACACATATACACCTATACATACTCTCACATATAATATAATATAATATAACACATATAATATAATATATAATCCAATCAATGAACGCAGGAGACCGCCATCGTGAGCGGTAAGGCTTGAAATTGATGGCGGCCTCATAAAAAGATTCGTGACTGAAATTGATATTTACTGGTCAAGTGGGTGCATTGCAGGTGCAGGTGCTGGTGCTGTATGTAGCAGTTGAGTAAACTGAGGATATTGAATGACGAATGTGAATATTTATGTGAATATATTAATTTGGAGTATGGGATTCATACGATTGAATGATAGTTTTTTTTAGAGTGGCTTTCAAGGAGTATATGGTTGAACAAGATTTAATATTGTCTGAAAGATTATTCCAGATGTCTGGACCATGATGACGAATTGATTTAGAGGCAATTAACAGTCTTGGGTTTGTGAGATGAAAGTTTCCGGATATGCGAGTTGGGTAGGTATGGACAGAGCTATTGAACTTAAACATGTCATCAAAAGACGAAGGGAGCAGATTATTAATATACTTAAACATAATGATAGCTATTTGAATAGTATATAAGTCGGCAATTTTTAGTGCTTTTTGTTTAAAAAATAAAGGATCGGTGTGGGCCAAGTAATGCGATCCTGTACAAATGCGAATTGCTCTCTTTTGTAGTTTAAAAATAGGAGACAGCTTTGTAGAACCACAACTAGCCCAAACAACGTTACAGTAGGTTATATATGGGAGTACTAACGAATTATACAATAAAAATAAAGTTTTATGAGGTAAAATAAATCTTAACTTGGAAATTATTCCAATACTTTTTGAGATACTTATTATGATATGGTGCAGATGTTCATTCCAAGATAAAGTTTGATCTATGATAACACCTAAAAATCTAGAGTGAGTTTTCTGCTCTAATGGCATGCCGTCAATCTGTAAGTGAATTGGAGTATCAGTAATATGAGAATGGTGTTTAAAATAGATGAAGTGGGTCTTTTTTGTGTTCAAAGATAGTTTGTTAGCTTTAAACCATTGTGATACTTTGTTTATTTCATGATTTAATATGTTGTTTAAGGAAGTGAGATTTTTATGAGAAAAAAAGATATTTGTGTCGTCGGCGAATAATACAAAAGATAAAATGGAGGATGTATTAATAATGTCATTGACATATAGCAGAAATAACAGTGGGCCTAGAATGGAGCCTTGAGGGACACCACATTGAACTAAAAGTGAATCAGAGTCATAACCATTAAATGTGACATATTGTCTTCGATTTCTTAAATAATCTTTAAACCAAAGGAGTGATTGACCTCGTATACCATAATAATTAAGTTTTGAAAGTAAAATATCGTGATTAAGTGTATCGAATGCCTTACTGAGGTCACAAAATATACCAATGACATGTTCTTTGTTAGCTATGGCGTTTGTAATTTTATCATAAATTTGGATTAAAGCCAGGTTTGTTGAGTAATTTTTTCTGAAGCCATATTGATTAGAAGTTAGCAAATTGTGTTTGTTGATAAATTCATAGAGTCTATTGTATACTATTTTTTCCAAAATTTTGGATATACTTGGGAGTAGAGATATGGGGCGATAATTCGTAATTTCATGAGGATTGTCTTTTTTGAAAATTGGATTGATTTTGGCGATTTTGAATAAGTCCGGAAAAACACCTTGTGATAATGATTTATTGAAAATGTGACTAAGAGGGTTAGCAAGTGGGTGGATTATTTCTTTTAAAAGAGACACACTAATTCTATCATGCCCGTGAGATTTGGAGTTGTTAAGAGAACGTGTAATATTGATAATTTCGGTGGGGTTCGTGGGGCTCAAGAACAGAGAATGTGGATTAGGTTGGGGGAGATAATCCGTGAAATGCGCTTTTCGGCTATTAATCTTGCTTGCAAGTTCGGGTCCGATGTTTGTAAAAAATGAATTAAATGAGTTTGCATGAAGGGAAGAGTCAACTTTAGAACCATTTAAAGTCATATCATCAGTAGGTGGGGGATTTGCCTTAGTTCCCATTAACTCTTTGATGACTTTCCATGTTGCATTAGTATTTGAACTGACGTCCTTTATTCTATTAGCATAATACATTTTACGTGATATACGAATTAATTTTGTCAACTTGTTGCGATATAACTTGTATGTTTTTGAATTGGCTTCAGTAGGATTGTGTAAATGTGATTTGTAAAGGCGATTACGTGTCTGTATTGATTTCAAAAAACCCTTTGTTATCCAAGGATGTTTGGGGGTTTTTCTATTATTTTTTACTTTACCTATGGGAATATTTTTTTCATAATAATGTTGTAATTTATTATTCAAGAGATTATATGATATGTTCGCGTCAGCTTCATTGTATACATCCTCCCACCCCTCAATTAATAAGTCTTGCTTCATTAATTCAATATTACGTTTAGATTCTTTTCGATATGTACGTTGGTTTAATGATTTGGGGCATGGTAGTTTTAATTCACAAGTTAAAAATATTGGTAAGTGGTCTGAAACTTCAGAGCATAGAATTCCTCCTATCATTTTGTTATTCATGTTGTTATGTACGTTGGAAAAAATGTTGTCAATTTGAGTTGATGAATGTGGGTTAATTCTGGTGGATTTATTGATGAATGAATGGAAGCCGAATGAGTACATAAGTTTCATAAAATTGTTTGAGTTATTATTGACGACTGAGGGTAAGAAATTGATATTAAAATCTCCAAGAATAAAAGTATGCTTATTTTCATTACCTATTATATAGAGATATTGCTAAGTTCCTTATAAAATAAATCAAGATTAGAGCCTGGCGGTCTATAAATTAAACCTATGATGATATTCTTAAATCCTGTGTTTTCAATTTCAATGAATAAAGTCTCTGCATGTAACAGTTTCACATCGGAACGGATCTTAAATTTCAGTTTTTCAGAAATGTAGAAGGCCACGCCTCCGCCTCTTTTTCCTTTGCGATCTGCCCTTATCAACTTATAATTTGGTAAATTAAACAAATCTGGGGAATTTTCATGTAGCCATGTCTCGCTAATACCAATAACAGAGAATTTGAAATTGTTTAACGTGTGTAAGAGATTTTCAAAATATTCGAAGTTTCTATTCAGACTTCTTAAATTTGCATGTAAAAGGGAAATATCATTTGGATTACTATCAAACATGTTATTGAATTCTTGAGGTGTGTAGTATTTGCTATTGTATGAATTTTCTATGTAATTATCAGGAATAAAAGAGAGTGACTCCATCAGAAACGATAAAATGTAAAGTACCAGATATTATGTAAGGGATCAACTGCAAGCGTGCTTGTGGTGTAGGTGCGTTTGCAAGTGACTGAACGTGTGTTCGTGTGTGTCAGTGGTGCTGATGTGCAGTCAATATCAATATAAAGTTCATCTATAAAAATAATAAGACCCATCTTGGTCAGCATAAGAAAATCACTGGAAGCAGTAGAGCAGAGCTCAACCACCTAAGAACATGTATATAATAGTTGAAATCATTTACACATTAAAGAATAATAAATAAGCGGTCACATAAGGAGCAAACCCAGGAATATACTTTTTTTAATCATAAAGTGCAACGAAGCCATACGTTAAATAAGCTCAGGGGTGTGAACAATGTAGGAATATTGTTCATATAAATGTGATAAAGAAGCATGAGTGGATCAGGATCCACTCAGTGTATCCACTGAGTGTATCGGCCTTCAAAATTTAGATAAAATAAAATGAAAAATATGTATGTTTGTTTTTTGTTTGTTTTTTTGTTTGTTTTTTATTTTTTATTTTCCTATCTTCTGTATAATAGTTACTGTCATAACCAAAAATAGTATTCCTCTTGTAAACTTAAAGGTTAGCAAGGAGTGCAAGATATTAAAAATTTGAGATTAAAGTAAGTACATAGCTACTGAGTGGTTACATACATTTCACATTGTATTGATCAGATTCAAATGATCGCCTTATTATACACCAGGTGTAGTAAAGTAATTCCACGTTCGTGTTGCCTAACATTTCAGAAAAATAGAGGTACAATAACAATTAATCTTGCGTAGCCACACCCCCTATGATCAGAAACGTGGATGCATATGTGTTAGTATGTACATGCGTGTAAACAAGACTGATATGAAAAATACAGAAGTCTGTTACAAAACTCTATCAATCAGCATCGAAATACACGCCCAGTCGGGCGCTTCAGCAGAGTATCAGGATAAAATTATGATAAACAAGAGTGGAGTAGACACACCCCTCTGATTAGAGAGTACATGATATATGCAGTGACGAAAGTTTGACAAGGGGGGGAATGGTGAGGTAACTGTGAGGCCACAACAAACATTATTAAGATACCTGTACGTGCCAAGTCGGGCATTAGGAATTACAATTCAAGTAAATCGTATAAAATAGTTGAGATTGTGAACAATACAAAAGGGTAGATTGGGTCAGTCTTCTGCATTAAAGGCCTATAGTGCATGAGTTGCAGAGATAATTGAAAGGGGGAAAAACGCAGAATATAGAATGCGATCCGCATTGTAGTATGCACATTCAATAAATCAGTGTAATTTATTATGTACGTTGTGGTATCATGGATCTACTACTCTGAATCAACACTTGTTTGCCCTCTCGAGTATATCAACTGAGTATCATAACAAAAAGGGATTGATCATGCGTGTACAGCCACACCCTCTCTGATCAGGCACTTGGATGCATGCTTGTTTTCATTGTAGGGACTGATTGGCCAAATAATAGAGTTTTTACAAAGCTCAGATCAATCAGCTTTGAAATACCCTGCATGTCGAGTATTTAGTAATGTATCAGTATAAGTGTACGTTAATCTCACATGGAATAGCCACGCCCCTGATCAGACAGTGCATGCTGTACATGGTGTATGCAGGCACACAAATTGTAATTAGTATATTTAACAAGCCGATGTAATTGGTCATGCGTATTGTGAAATTAACCCATACCTGCCCTAACGAGCATTTTAGTTGAGTGTCATGATAAATGGAGATTAATCATGCATGTATAGCCACACACTTTTTTGACCAGGCACTTGGGTGCATGTGTGTTTTTAATATCAGGGCCGGTTTGTCAAATAGAGGACTTTGTTACTGAGCCATTGTCTGTTATAGAAAATATCCTTGAAATTCAGGAAGATTGTTTAGGTGCACGAAAGGGCGATCTTGGGAATACAATTTCACCTGCGCTATATGTATACAGCTGTTACAATTTACAATCCCAACAATATGCTTACAGTTCTTTGGTCAAGAAATGCGGCAAATTAGTCTTCAAGTTGAATATCTACACACATTGAAAACCATCAAGCAGTCAAGAATGTGGATTGTATTTTTATTTTTTTCCTAAAGATAAAGAATACTGTGTAGAATGCTTTTCACAAAATTAGAAGTTAAAGTTATGTTCAACCCGACATTTCACGGGTGTAAACAATCGGGGATTTGTATGGGTGTAACGGTCTCTAAAAATTAACATAAAGAAGCGAGAATACTAATTGTTTCTTTCTGTAGCTTTCTTAATTTGTGCAGAGTAATCATCATTTCGTATTCCTTAAAAGGTTTGTGATTTATTTAATATAGAAAATTAAGTACAACACTAACAGATGGTTAAATACATTTCACATTGTATAAATCAGTTTCAAATGGTAGACTCATGCCCAGGGTATCGTGAATCACTTCATGCCTGCATTGGCGAACATTTCAGGTAAAGTGCGAGTCATGTATGGAATAGCCACGCCCTCCCCGATCAGACAAGTGGATACACATGTGCGAGTTTGGTACACATGAATGTAGGGCTGATTTGGAGATATCAAACAGCATTGAAATACCCGACCCGTCGGGCGTTTTGGTAGAGTACCCGAATAGGTGTATGTTAGTCATGCATGAAATAGCCACGCCTTCTCTGATCAGACAGCGCGTGTACCTGGTGTATGCATGCACACAAGTTGTAATTAACATATTTAACAGGCTAATGTAATTGGGGATGCGCATTGAGATCAACCCATACCTGTCTAGTAGGGGTCCATGGATGGAGATTGATCATGCATGTATAGCCACACCCCCTCAGACAAGACATTAGGGCGCGTGCGTGTTTTCAATCATGGGGCACGTTTTTAGCTCCATGCTCGTACCAAATAGTACGGTGTATTGTTCAATAATGGAATAGCCACGCCTATGGCGGGCGGAACATGCCATATTGATGACAACTATACAACCATACATCCATTCGATGGATGTAAGGTTTTAACCAATCAGAACGCAGGAAACTGTACAACTATACAACCATACAACTATACGACTATACGGCTATGCATCCATCGAACGCATGTATAGTTTACAGCGTACGGGCCGAAGTGCCATAATAAACAACAACTATACAACCATACGACTATACGTCTATAAAGCCAGGGGTTGCTGCTCGTGCAGTGGTTTTCTCTCTCCCCCTCTCTCCTCACAAAACAACTACTGCTCGTGGAGTGGTTTCTCTCTCCCTCCCCCCCCCCCCCTCTCTCTCTCCTCTCAAAACAACTACTGCTCGTACAGAGGTTTCTCTCTCCCCCTCTCTCCTCTCAAAACAACTACTGCTCGTGCAGTGGTTGTTTTGAGAGAGAAACCACTGCACGAGCAGTAGTTGTTTTGTGAGGAGAGATCGAGAAACCGAGCAGTAGTTGTTTTGTGAGGAAAGAGGGGGAGAGAGAAACTACTGCACGAGCAGTAGTTGTTTTGTGAAGAGAGAGGAGAGAGGGGGAGAGAGAAACTACTGCACGAGCAGTAGTTGTTTTGTGAGGAGAGAGGGGGGGGGGGAGAAACCACTGCACGAGCAGCAGTTGTTTTGTGAGGAGAGAGGGGGAGAGAAAAACCACTGCACGAGCAGTAGTTGAAACCTGAGCTTTATAGACGTATAGTCGTATAGTTGTATGGTTGTTGATTATGGCTTTTCGGCCCGCACGCTGTAAACTATACATGCGTTCGATGGATGCATAGCCGTATAGTCGTATGGTTGTATAGTTGTACAGTTTCCTGCGTTCTGATTGGTTAAAACCTTACATCCATCGAATGGATGTATAGTTGTATAGTTGTCATCAATATGGCATGTTCCGCCCGCCATACACGCCCCCTCTAATCATACAGTTCATATGTACATGAGGCGTTCAGGCACGCGCACGCGAGGGGTGAATTGTGGTGTTAATGTGAGGCCATGCATGAACAACCGAATTAACCACAACTATTCATTGTTTGGACGAACAAAATGGATTACATTTCAAGCGAATCGTTTATAATAGTTGAGATGGCTAACAATAAAAAAGGTGCTAATCACACCCTCATTCATTTCTCAGTCAAACAAATTGGATTACATTTCAAAACGAATCGTTTAAAATAGTTGAGATGGTGAACATAAAAAAAAAAATGCTAATCACACCCTCATTCATTGCTCAGTCAAACAAATTGGATTACATTTCAAACGAACCGATTAAAATAGTTGAGATTGTGAACAATGAAGGTGCACTGATTACCATAAGAATACTACCAATCTTCAGTTTTTAAGGTTTGAAAAGAGACTAGAGGTAATTGAACGATAAAAATGACAAAATTGTAGATAAAGTGGTTACCAATTCAGTGAATACATTCAGCATTATGCAACTGATTTTTCAAAAAAGATACATGTACTAAACAGGGAGCAACTTGCTTCTCCTTGTATGTAGTCATGGCATTAAACACGTGATATTATTAAGATTTGATATATCCAAAATATTGATAAATTAGTATCAGGTGTTGCATAACAGAAATAATTCACTGTACACATTACATTAATACTGATTCATTTTTATTAATTATTTTATCTATTTTTTCTTTTGCCATTATTTTGCCCCAAAATGTGTTTCTTATAGAAAATATTGATACTTGGTATCTGAAGACTTCAGATGCAAGCAAAATTTAGTCAATGCCTCTGGCTTTGGTTGGAATAAAAGTAATCAAATTGAAAGAGCAATTTGAGAGTAATTTGAAAGTTAAGCAGATACGTTTATGAAGATTTTTACCATCATAATCATAGAGATCAGGGTGACGTTCACTAAAGCACGTTCAAAATATGGTAATCATATTTGATATTCAAAACACGGCAAAGAAATTTAGACGGCAATCAGTAATTAACAAATAACTAATTCTGATAAGGGAAAGGCGATAAAGTTTCGTTCAGTTGGGAAAAACTGTTGAATCGTAAGATCTCGTTGCATTAGGAAGGTGGGGAAGGAGAAAGAGAGAAAGTTTAGGTTGTATCGATCACCTGGTATAACGTTGATTTTGCTCATTCTCTGTAGGGATTCCATGTGGTAGTACCTTTCTCCTTCCATTGGAGGACGATTTTGGCACCTTGCAACTTTATTCTCGTAGATTGGTTTTTCTCCTTTCGCAGCTTGTAACCAATTTCAGCAAGATGGCCGCGATGAGCCTTCAGGGTGGGAGGGAGGTCCGTCCTGACCGTTATGCGAGGGGGAGGCGGTGGAGCATGTCGCATTTCCGCTGCGTTTCCTAGTTGCTGCGATGTTTCCTTCGGGCGTCTTTGGTTCTCAAAAGAAGAAAGAATGAGATCTCTGTCTGGCATCTTGACGAATTTAGCGATTATCGGAGCGGGTCGGGAACGGGCTGGGGCGCCGGCGTCTGGGGTCCTAGGTTGGTTGCGATAGGGTAATCTGTGGGCGTTGATCATTTGGATCTGTTTGGCGGTTTCCTCATCTATTCCAAGATGGATGAAAACTTTACAAAGCGTGCGATAGATGTCCTCGTTTGGTTCGCTTTCAACCCCGTAGAATAGTAGATTTGGCTTTCTGTTGTAGATTTCCATCAGAAGCAGTTTTTCTTTTAGATTAGATATCTCCTCTTGAAGGGGCGCGATGCTAGCTGGTATGGAATTTTCTACTTCAGATATTTTGGCAGAGTTAAACTCCACTGAAGATTCCACATCTGTAAGGCGACGATGAAATGATTGTAGCTCGGTGTTGATATTATCAAGTTTAGATATTATTTTATCAGAAAAGTCTGCAATGTCTCGTTGTAAAACCGCATTAGAGGGATCCGGGGTGGTAGGCGAACAAACTTTGTCAGTCGAGGTAGGCGAACGAACTTTGTCAGTCGGGGGAGCCGATGGGGCCGGCTGCTTACTTGCAGTTTGTCGGGTAGTGGGCCTCGGGCCATGGGATGCCATAATTTGCGTTGTGTAACGTGTAGTCTTAATGGGTGGCAGGAGCTCCGCTCAAACCGTCCGTTCAGCTCGAAGTCATAATCTGCGCCCTGGGTTCTTTGTGTGTCCAAATGTTGGGTTGACGAGATCTGTGCATTTGTTCTTTTCGTCCTAAGACTTTTTTCAAAGAATTATTTTCCAAATACTGCGTTGACGAAATCTATGAATTTGTGCTCTTCATCCAAATGTTTCTTTTGCAAAAACTTAATATCCAAATATCGGGTTGACGAGATCTGTAAAAGTGTTCGGCCAAAGACTTATTGTCAAAATATGGGGTTGAAGAAATCTGTGAATAATTTTTCTTGTTCAAAGATTTATTGTCCAAGCGTCGAGTTGGACTGTGAGGCACGTCGAGCTGTGATGTCTCAGAATTTTTCTTTTCGTACAAAGACTTATTGTTCAAATATTAAGTTGACGAGATCTGTAAATTTGTTTTTTAATCCAAACAATTATTGCCCAAATATGACATTGACGAGATCTGTGAAGTTGTTCTTTTTGTCGAATGAATTTTCAACAACAACAAAATATTGTCCAAATATCGGGTCGACGAGATCCATGAATTTGTCCTTTTGCCCAAAGACTTAACGTCCAAATATCGGGTTGACGAGATCTGTGAATATTACTTTTTATCCAAAGATTTTCCAAATACGTATCGTCCAACCGTTGAGCTGACGAGATTTTAATGATAATACCACGTATTAAGCACTGAGGCAAAAGCTTACCAAACAATAATTTTTTTACTGGATATGAAGAAAGAATTATTTTTTAAACATTACCCTCAGTTGGATATCAGGTCTAGTAGCGATGAATAGTGTGAGCCACAGGAGAACTTCGTGAATGGTGTCAGCAGCAGCAAAGAACATGTTGTAGACGATAACCCATCCATCGTCGGGTTCCGAATATGATGCCTTACCGGATGAGCGAATGCCCTCGATATACTTGACAAAGAGTGCAATAAGGCTTGGTGACTGTTCGGGGGCATCTAGTTTGGCGAGTACCTCTTCTGCTCGTGTCTTTACGTAGCTAGACGAACTCTGCAGCTAGGTTCCAGAACAGAAATACACGAGCGAATATTAGTTTCATGCATCGATTAATTCATGGATATTACACCATTCCATGCCCCCCTCCCCCTTTAAACTCAATTGTGCATACCTTAATTACACAAAAATGTGCCCCGTTGTGTGTTTATGCATCCGTTTAAGGTTTGACACACAAATACACCTGGAAGTACGTCACTTTTGTTGTTGTTTCTTTGATTCTTTGTTTGTTTGATTAGACTTATCATAGATATCTCGGAATATTTTCGCCCCCTTCCTTACAAAAATAAACTCCCGGATCCGTCCCTGTTCTCATGTCCAATATAAATAAGTAACCCTTCCTTTTCAAAAGTAGAGGTACGCCACTGATAAGCTCAAACTGAATTGTCAACACAAAAAATGGACTGACACCAAAACAAAATTATATTTCTACTTACATAATGTGCATTACCAGAAAAGTATGAAGTATGATATCGAAATTGAAGTTGGACAAACTTTTTTAATTATGTATATAATATACCTTTGACCGATATCCTCTGAATAGGAAAGTTTTTATCAAAGATGGCCGAATAAGAAGGAGGGTACTCGGGTCCAGCGTCTGGGCAACTACGTTGTCTAGATCGTCAATGAACTTCTTAACGGTGCAATTTTCGTAGCTTATGCCCACACCAAATGCGATGCGATGGAAGACATCGACGCAGTAGCATTGGTAGGTTCTCTTGGGATCAAACGGCCCGTCTACGAGTTCATCCAGCTCGGAACATAGCATTGGGATTGTTTCGCTGATACAGCGGGATATGGTGGAGGCGCCAAAATCGGGATTTTTGACGGTTTTAGCAACGAACCCTCGAACCTCATTCCATGCTGTACCGTTGTTGAAGATCGAACCTGATGATGAATCACAACAAGATTTTTAGCGACACAGTCGCATTCACGTTCAAGGAATCAACTAAAGGGCAATTAGGCCAAATTAAAAAAAAAACATGTTTAGCGTCCTGTTTTTTGGAAAAAATAGGAAGGAGGAGGAGGAGGCCCTTTTTTTTTTTTTTTCTTCAAAATGGCCGGTGAAAATGGCCGCTCGGTACATTTTCCCTGACAGTCGGGCTATTTTTCAAGATGGCCGCCGACATTTTTTTTATTTTTTTTTTAAATCAGAAATAGATCCATTTTAGCAGTGTTTTTCATGTTTTTTTTCTTTAAAACAAAAAAATTCAAAAAAAAATAAAAAATAGAAGGCGGCCCCCTAAAAGGAAGCGGGCGGGGACGCTAAACATGTATATTTTTTTTAATGGCCTTATATCACTATCATGTTCGGATGACGTATGCATCATTGTAATATTCGCACATTACAGTATGTGTCCTGTGATGGACAAGGTTATTTAAATAATTTGTTTTTCAATTTCTTTGCGATCGGTTTCAGCCCTCATTTAAATTTTGATGTGAGAATGCTGAGACTCTTACTAATAAAAAAATGAATAAACAAACAACGCAAAATGTGTTAAGTTTTCTGAAAGAAAGAATTACAAAGGAGACTTTAGAAAGACTCTTTGTTAATCTTTTCAAGATCTAGTCTAACAAAACACACACGCATAAAAGAAATATTGAGCATTAAAATAAGAAAATGTGCCTTTTAAGATTTCCATTGGCAATTTCCTCGTAAGTGGCCGTTAAAGACATCGGGGTATATTGTAGTTCATTGTTTACAATTCAAATGACTGTCATTCCACGACTATATCGAGAGTCTAAGTCAAGTGCTGGAAATTCTTTGAAATGTCTCTCTTGGTCCATTTCATATTACGTTCTAGGAGCACAAGCGAAATTGTAGAAATTTGACAATAAATCGACTTGATGTAAAAATTTCTATTAAAAAATAATCAAAGTCGCTGTATACTCATTGGCGTTCAAGGCCGACTGTCAATAAATTTGAGAGCAATTATCGATGTTTTAATTCTTACTTATTTTGGGTGTCCACGCCCACAAAGGGAAAGGGATGTAACCATCCCACCCCTTCAAAGTGGTCTCGTGACAACCCTGCACGATCCTCACTTGCTCCGCGGTCAATTTCCTGCACAAACCGAATTCCTAAATTTAACCCCCGGCCATGCAATCGCTATACCTAAATCAACTCTAAACCTAACTCTAAACACAGCTTAAAACCCAAATGGCAACCCTGAGTCTAAGCCTAAACCTTTGAATTCATTTGACTAAATAGACTCAATAGAATTTGACTAAATAGACTCAATAGCGCCCGAGGTTATTATCGTCGGAGACAATTGTACGTCAATGGATCACCTCCTCACTGATCAATGCCTTACCTCTTTCTGGAAGGACGGATTCCAGCATGGTCCGAATGAGCCCGCCCCTGTCCGAGCAGAGATCTGCTTTCGTAACAAAGGCCTCTTCGAGACTAGCATAATCCATTATGATGACGTAAGAGTCCGGTCCATCTCCGATCCCAAAGACCTTCCCATATGTCTTTGTCCTCTCGAACATGTCTGAAGGTGGAAGATACAAAGCAACTGGATATTTAGGTAAATGTTGGGAGAACCTTTTCAATTGATAAGAAAGTTGCTCTGAGTAAAACACGTTTTTTAAATATAGGCCCCTACTGGATGAAAAAATAGCCCGACATGAGAGCACCCGGTTTACCAAATTCGATGCGCAATTTTATGTCCAACTTTGGAAATTAGTTATGATTTTCCCTATCACAATCACCTCTCTCTACAAATCAACCAAGGCTACTCATGCAAGGTGTGCATATAATTGCCAAATCATTAGTTGAGCACATAACTAACCCTACCTTTGGATTTTTTGTTTGAACCAAATATTTTTCCAGTACGAAAAGATGAAAAAGCAACATATTTTCATTTTTTTTTTTTGTTGTAATTTTGGTACATTAAAAAAAAAAAAATTTAGTTGAAAACATAGATTTCAGAGAACGGTAATGACAGTATAGTTGCAAAGAGTAGCTCTATTATAAATTGTATTGAATTCAATAATGGTCCATTCAATTATTGTATTCATGAAGATAAGATCAAATAAATCGATAAATAATGCTGTATTTTGCAACTATACTGTCACTACCGTTTTCCGATTGCATAATATTTATAAAATGTCCCTTTTCCAAATAATACTGATATTTGAAAATTACAAGAAGACGACTCTCGAATTTCTTGATTATTACTTTCTAAAAACATTATAATCTATTGCTGTTACAAGTAGACACTGCATATATTTTTACTGATGAATTCACTGTAATTTGAACTTACATCTGGATGCTCTTTTGGTCATTCCCAAGAGGACCTTAACCGTTGTTAGGGCCCCTCTCGGGCCTGGTAATAATACGACACCATCATCAACCGGTGTCACTGAATTCGGACGATCTACAGTCAAGATGACCAGGACGAGAACGAGTACAAAAACACAAATGAGCAGCAACGACGTGGTCAGTGACGTCAGACTCAGAATGCTGGTTATCACAGCCAAGTTTGGTTCATCCCGAGACGATGTCGGATACTGAATCATGATGGCTGAACGACAAGGACTATAGGGATCAGATCACGATATAAGACTGTTCAGAAGCTAGGCTGACGAGACGCTGTCGATATCGGCCACTCTAGTTTCATGTCGGTCTCTTGAGCTGAGAGCCACTGTAGATATGCGTCATGATCATCACTTGTTACTTTTACGACCGATGCTTCCCCAAATGCGTGTCTAGAAACAAAATTATCACGATATATTCACCACATCTCCACCAAATTTTGGGATCTCAAGATCACAGATTAAACAGGATTTTTGTTTTCAATATGACAAGATGAAGACACTTCCAACTCAAATGTCTGAAACACCGAAATGCCAGAAACCCTCTTAACTATATATCTCCAAACTTTGTTCTCCCCGCTTCCCGACTGCAGTTGTGCGAAATAACGACTACGTTCGTCTCCTCAGGCTGTTTCTACTACACTCTTCGTTTGAAATCGGCTTTCTTTTTTTTCCTGATCAAAAAGAATGAAACGATTTAATGCAGATAAAGTGAGTTTAATCCTTTCGATGACCTTGCACAAAGTAAAGTACGGAGATACTCTGTTGCTAACATAGAAATGAGAAAGAATAGAGGTAACGGCACGACAAAAGGATGTTTCGTAAGTAGGATTAATCCTTTATGCTCTTTATAATATGGTTTAGCCATGGACGGTTTACCAAGGACCTTTCAGATTTGTTGTGCCTCGGCTGAGTGGTCAGAGCGTGTCGTCTATACAGATCCGGACGATTTGGGGGGTCCAGTCATTGTGTAGGGGTAATCAATCGTGCTGAGCAAAATGTGAGGATCCGGTATTGTCTGCATGCGTGGGAGAGGATAGCGAATTAGCTTCTTTCTCTCTCTCTCTCTCTCTCAATTGTATATATATATATATATATGCCCCTCTCTCTCTCTTTCTCTACCTCTCTCTGCCTCTCTCTCACACTCTCTCTCTCTCTCTCTCTCTCTCTCCTGAAAACCCCGGCCCGAAGCTCCGTCGATCTCTCTTAATTAATCACTCCCCCTCTCTCTCTCTCTCTGGGTTTCATGATTATGATATTCAATATATATCTGTCAGTAGGTGTGTCTATATATCGGACAAAAACTCAAAACCATTTTGACTTATAGCTGTCATTCAATTTTCCTCTCCTTTTTGTTTTCCCTTGTACTGATTGTGTCTATACCATCAGGCGCGGATCCAGGATTTCTTAGGGGGAAGAAAACATTTGAAATCAATTTGAAATTTAGTGTGCTGAAATTTGAAAATCGTGCCTGCCGATAGTGAGCGCTTTTTTTTTTTTTTTACTGTAATGGCCAAAATCAAACTGATTGAATCTCTGTGCAGCACAAAACGTACGACCATTCGATACAAGGGTCGGAAAATCAGACTATTACTTAGGTTATTGCAATCACTTATGTCGATTCGACAACTAATGGTCGTCATTTTCCCACAAGAAGCAATTTTCATACCCTTTGGTTTTGAGGAAAGTTCTAAATAAGTATTTTCTTTCAAATGCCGTGGGAATGTTAACCTTTTCATTTGTTTGGCCTGCAAATGGGACATAGTACCTTTAAAACCGTGGAATAGTAACGACCAGGTAGAGCGTAGCGAGCGAAGTGAGTGGATCGTAAATTAGCGTGGGGCCGGTACCAGCGGCTGAGCCCCCGGAAGCTCAGGGGTTTTAGGCATTTAATTCCATATTGAGCATATTTTTATACCTTATTTGTGACACTGACAAGTCACTAATTGGCGAGGAGTCTAGGAGGCTGAGCCCCGTGAAGCTCAGGGCTTTTAGGTATTTGATTACAGTCAAATGAGTATTCATGGGTCCGCCTTAGGGCCCCCGGTGGGGTCCAGGGCGCGAAAACCCCGTACTTAAACACTGGCAGATCACTATTCTTTCTTTCTTTCTTTCTTTCTTTCTTTTTCTCTTTAACATATTTTTTTCAAAAAAAGCGAGGGGGCTCTAAGGGCGGCTCGAGCCTCCCTAGCCCCGCTGTTCTGCAGGCCCTGACATAAAGGCTTCTAAATAAGCGTATATTTGCCGACTTTAAGAGAAAAAATCCCGGAAAATCATGTTATTTCAGCAACAACTGGAGGTATCGAGGTATTGAGGTATTAGAAATAAACCACGTTTGGATTTCATTGAGATGGCCAACTTCCCCCAAGCCCCCCGCCCCCCCCCCCCCCCCTCATCAGTACGCCAGTGTTCAGGGGCTCATGTCTTCTTACCCATATAATAACAAATACACACGCTTTCTCATCTTCAATATTTCCACGATATGCGCGTATCGCTATTTTCAAATCCTCCATTGATGAATATGGGGGCATGCGGAATGTTGAGGAAATTTAATTCCTGACTCTCCTTTTCTTTGAACGAAATATCATTTTTGTTATGATTCATTTCAGGTCATTTTTGGTTAAAAAATACAAACCATGTTTTACTCCTTTACTGCTCAGTGTTTTTTTTCGGGGGGGGGATGCGTTATGTCCACCCACGTTTATGCTCGGGGCCAATTCCGGTGCCCCTGAATCACGGACACAGGTCTCTTACTGCAGACCCCCTCGAAGATCACTACAATAATAATCGACGGTACTTTGGGGGATCGCGTGATGAGTGGAGACATCGCGCTGTGTGTTGATCGTGATTAGAAGAATAAAAAATAAAAACGGACAAAAGCTGGGCTACGATATAAGGCATTCAAGGTCTGACAAAGAACCACTCCATTAATGCTCATCGATCCATCCAGCCATTACGGTTGAGATTCTAATCCGTTTATCCAAGGTTCCTTGTGTCCTTTACAGTGGCGTACGCAGGATTTTTTCAAGGGGGGGGGGGGGGGGTTAACATTTTTTAAATCGGGCCGAAAATTTCGCAACGCCTCAACCAGCCGCTGAATAAGCGCGGGGGGGGGGGGGGGGGGGCTAAGAGCACTTTTTTTGGGGGGGATGGGGGGGGGGGGTCCCAACAAAATTCGCAACGACTCATCCAGCCGCTGAATAAGCACTTTTGTTGTGTGTGTGTTGTTGTTTTTTGGTCCCAAAAATTTCCCAACCTCTCTTTAAAAAAATGTATAAAAACAAATGAGGGGGGGTGTTTTCTTAAAAAAATCACACACATACAAACAATTGAGGGGGTTCAACCCCCCCCCCCCCTTCGCTGCGTACGCGCCTGGTCCTTCATGGGAATGCCGAAGGAGATTATACCAGCCCCACATAGACATAATTATGTCTATTTTGGGGGTAGTTAGCGATTATTTTGTCATGTGTTTTTAACAAGTTGATTGGCTGCATTATCTTGACTGTTTTGAGCTGTACGTTTTGATACAGCACACGAGAGTGACGAGACAAAACCGTACGAGACGCCGCAGATCTTATGACAAATTATAATGGTTTTGTTATTGACTGAAATGATATCCCACGAGACTAAAAATGTCAGTCTCGTGGGTCTTTTCTGACATTTTTCAGGGTTTAGATCATTTGACGTACGTCGGCCCAATCGACCAACAGCATACTAATTCTCGAACTCGTGGTCATTCTGGAAGAAAGGTGCACCCAATATTATGATTATTATAACTATATAGGACTTCGGAAGAAAAAAGTGAATCAATTTCAATCATTTTTGCATCTGCAATCAGGGATTTGAACTTTAGCAAGAATATAAGCGAGGTCATATTCTGAAAAAAATAGTAAACCCCACTCATGTTTAAGGCCAAGATCTTAAAAAGGGTTATCTATCGGGATATCTAACACAAATCACATGAATTAACTTACTTGGTCTTTGCCACTGAGGAAATGTTGCAGTTTTAGTGAAGTCGTTAAACAAAATCACAATGACGAGTAAACCTGTACAAATAAATTTCGTATTGTTGTTAGACAGCATTAAATAATCAGTTGGACCAATGTTGGTGATATCCTCGATCTAACGGGGCAACCCAGTTTAAAAGGGAATGTTTGACTGCATGGTATAAATAGTGATTGTCATATTGTCAACTCAAGTTGATCTTTAACCATGACCACTTGTCAGACTGCTTTAAAGGCATCGTTTAACAATGTTAAATCTGAGATGCTTGACCCTACTGTTAAAAATGTCTTTGATATGGTGTAATATTGAACCTCTAACAAAATTGCACTTCAAAATGATCACGGAGTGCCTCAAAAAAAGGAAGAGTCTTTAAGTGACCGGTTTTACCATCTTCATTTCCCCCCAATGGACTGTACTGATATAAAACAAAAAATGAAAAATGAAATTTCGATTTCCAATCATAGATATCTTGATAAAAAGACAGGCGATCTGCTTTTAAAAGTCATTTGATTCCTGACTGACCTAAAGGTTTATAATTTTGATTGCAGCGTGATCTAAAATCCAGGATCTTGTTTCAGAATCTGAGGCAATGTTACCGAGTCACTTGATTATGGAATCTGTGCCTGGTTTTTGACTATCGGGTGTGTTCTTATAATAGCGGTTAGCGCGACAGCTACAACACTCTTATTTACTGATGGTGTTTGAGAGAATTTCGCGCCATTTTCTCATGTCGTAAATTCAATATACTGGTTACGTCACCGGAAGTTGCTTCTGACTGGTCAGTCATTTCATGAAGCTCTTAACAGTCCACTCCCAAAGAGATTGTACGTGGGAGGGAACTTTTTAGATCAACATAGTTTAATCTGAAACCGCGCGTGTCACAACTATCTTTCTCAATATGCTATGGTCTCCACTAACCTAAATACATAGGAATTACATGTGTGTATTTATGTGATCATATCATGTATAAACATGACTTAATATCGTTAAAAGCAAGGACAGACAAGATGAACAATGCGAACTTTTTGAACCTCAAAGAGAATGCCGAATCGTGGTAAAAGCAAATAGAATTGTTGAGCGTTCTTTCTATTGTAATTAATGTGACTTTGGAAGAATATAAGGTGTTACAAGGTTATGGGTTATTATAGAGACAGTTTCGATGGTTTCTGACAAACCTATGAATTAAGCTAACTAAATGCGTTATTATGAATCAGAATGAAATTCTAGAAATACGTATGGAATAACTGTAAATGATAGAATTCCTTCATATGTTTATAGCAAGGAGAAAGTTGTCACCTTAATTTATGAATTGAGTTTACAAAAGACGGATACAGATAAGACAGCTCCTCAACTGTACCTTTAGCACTGTCCACAGTTTCTCCACACCATGAAAAGGTACCTATGTGAAAAGAATGTGAACGTTTTTGAGGAATTAATTACATGCATCACATACACGAGTATAAATGCAAGACGGGACGAAAAAGTTTATTTTAAAAAGCTTTTTAGATCTTCACCAGAGCATCGTTTCAAGAAACCGTCATAAGTTCACCGACATCCATTGAAATGTGTGTTAAATTTAATACACGTGTTTCAAAGGATTTTCGGGGAACTTATACTCAGGCATGGCGGTTTTGTTAAAAGCTGATCAAGTGTTCACATCGAAAAACAATATCACCATAATTATAAATCACAAGACTTTAACCATCATTTTACAATGGCCACAGCGCTTTATTAGATTATCATGACGGGATATTTGTATACGCACTATGTAAGTTTGTAGTATTATGGTTTCATAAACACGATCGATGTGATAGAAGGGATACCTACTGACAACCCAATGGATGAAATCAAAATGTGAAACCAGTCCTTAACTCGGACAGGGGGCCTTCCAAACTTATGTTTCCATCATTATCTAGTAAATATTTCCTTCGTATAACTTGCGAGAAAAATAAAAATGAAATAAAGCTAGGTCCAGGAATATGACACTGATAGAATTTTCCAGGAAAATAAGAATAAAGGTCTAGAATCTAAACGCTCTTTGAGTTCCTCATCTATTTTACAAAGTTTTGGTAGGATAACAAAATTCACGTATTACTTTCCGGATTGATGATATCGTAAAATATATTAAGCATTGTTATTTCTTTTTTTTCTTCTTCAAAATAAATCTTTCTAATGTGAGTCTATACTAGTCTTGTTCATAACATTTATGCAAACTAAACAGTACATATACACACAAAGTTCAGGAATTTGATTTGTCTAAAATGAACAAAATTGAAAATGTCCCTTGCAACATTTCACCGTTTGATAAGTCACTACACGCTTCCAAAACAGGAATTATGCATGTTGGGCCTTGGATGAAGCTATGTCGACTGAGCATAGTTGTCCTGAAATCAGAACAATTTACGAAAATCAATGGCGCCATCTTGGTTGATGAATAAATAAAAAAAGAGCGCTTTAAAATATTAATTCTACACGTAGAATTTAACTACACTGTCGCTCATAAAGGTGGAATATTTTTTTTTTATCCCAATTTATGGAATTATTTTAAAAATAATCTAAAAATAATAGATCTAGATAATAGTATACATTCTCAGATTTTATTGAATAATAATTTGCCAATGTGTGTTTTGCGTGACTGCTAAAGCATGTGTATGGTACTATGCTTATCAACTAGGGGACCTATGCCCTAAAGTCATAAATGACAGTAATGACGATTAATGCCCCACAAAAGGGCACAAATATAGCACATCGACACGGTTTTGATCCTGGGGCCCCACAGTTACGAGGCCATTGCTTTGTCACTGAACCATGACTGTAAGCAGCGGGGGCTAGGGTAGGGGGCAGTTTCCATAAATTAAAAAAAAAACAGAAAATGCAATAAATTTTCAATAATTTATTGCATTTTACCCCGGTCCCCAACATAAACAAATCCTCTGGACTGCCATGCATTATGGCTCAAGGCATGGGCACACCGAAGATTTTTTATGTGGGGAACCGGGGTAAAATGCAATAAATTATTGAAAATTTATTGCATTTTCTGTTTTTTTTTTAATTTATGGAAACTGCCCCCTACCCTAGCCCCCGCTGCGTACAGTCATGGTTCAGTGACAAAACCATGGCCTCGTGACTGTGAGGCCCCAGGATCAAAACCGTGTCGATGTGCTATATTAGTGTCCTTTTGGGGGGCATTAACCCTCATTACTGTCATTTATGACTTGAGGGCGTAGGTTCCCTAGTTAATAAGCATAGTAGCATACACATGCTTTAGCAGTCCCGCAAAACACACATTGGCAAATTATTATTCTTTTTTTTTTAATAATTCCATAAATTGGGGTAAAACTAAAATATTCCACCTTTATGAGCGACAGTGTATGATGACCATAAGGAAAAACCCCGATATTAACTGAACTGTCATGAACATTCTACCGCAGTTCATGACGTGTTAGAGCAAGGATTCGTTCGGGCAAAATTGAACTAGGAAAATGGATTTCGAATTTGACGAGACCTTTCACAACATCACGACGCCGTTAACTGACTTTGGGCAAGATTCTCTATTAACAGAATTCTGTCTACGAAATACCACAAACATCGCCCTAAATTATATTGTAGCTACTGCAGCAGCATTTGGAATTGTTTTCACATCCACTACTTTGCTCAGCATTGCTTGTCATCGTCGATTTCGAAAGAAAAACAACGTTTTCCAGTTCAACATCGTTCTCGCTGACTTCCTGTTTGATATTGCTATCATGCTTAGATGCATAGTATTTTTGAACATGCCGGTAAGTTGATAAGATATTTGAATTAATACTTTTTAAGGATCGCCTTTAGCTTGAAAGGTAGTTACAAAGATTTGGGGCACGGTGAATGACTATCAACACAAACAAAAGAGAGAAAGCGAGACAGAGAGAGAGAGAGAGAGAGAGAAGAGTGGGAGATGGGAGAAAGACAGATAAAAGGAGATTAGAGGAGGCCCTTACCTGTATTTTTATTGCACATGTTTTTTATGTGTTTTCACATCAAAATAAATGCCCCCTCCTTCAAGATATGATCTGTAATATGATGTCGAATTATACTTATGACTGTATTAGTATAGAAGTATTATGTACAAAGCCCTGTGAACTATCATGTAACTCCATAAAATATTTTGATTTTGTATCAATCGCATGCACTACATACAAGCATTAAGTGAGCTCAACACCGGTTTCGTTCAAGCAATTTAAGAAAAAAAGGGAGGTTTAAAAATCGTGTTTTAAAACAATCGTAACTATGTATGAGACCACTGATCATAAAAATATTTCAATTTTTGACCGGCGCAAATTCAAGAATTCTAACAATGTGTAAAACTCAACATGATTCTAAATCGTGATTCTTTGGTGAAAAGAAAAGGCTAAAAAACGCGGCTTTAATAACATTTTCTCCCTTGTTTAATGTAGGTTCGGAAATGGCTTCTCAGTGTCATATATCTAGTCGTTCAAACTTCGCAACCGGTATCTTCAGGAAGTGTCCTTCTAGTGGCTCTGGATCAGCTCATTGTCTTCAAGCTCGATCCGTTCGGTGTCCGTAGAATCCTCACCAAGTCTCGTCGAATCTTGATCTCTCTCCTATCCTGGATGACCATGCTTGTTCCTGCATGTGTTTTCATGTTCCTTCCAGACCCATCATATGCCCGGTATTTTATTACTTTTTCCGCTATCTTCACTGGAGTAGTGTACATCCTAGTGTACAGAGCCATTGCTAGAAAATCTCCGCTTGGCAACAGTCAGGTGAGAAAACGACGGGAGGAGAACAGGCGAGTTTTGAGGACGTACTCCTTCATACTTGGAACAAATTTGGTCCTATCCACATTCCCGGAAGTCATCTGCTTCATGCTCTATTACAATACAAACCAATCTCTTCTGAGATGTGCAATAGAAGGATTGTTTCTCATGGCAGCTCTTAACACAATAGCAAACACTGTTATTTACTGGTGGCGTTTGAGAGGGTTTCGCGCCATCTTCACATGTTATACAATGCGAGAACAAAATGTGATAATTTAGGATTGGGGAGGTATTAAAGAGAGGAATATTGCATTATTCTACATTCTATCTTTTATTAAAATTTGTGTTAGAGATATAGCATTGCAGAGCAAAAATATATGTCCAGTCATTTCGACATTTCTATAAGCCGTTTGAGTGTAATGAACATAAAACCGACGAGCTATAGCCACCGGACTGTGGATCCCAAGGTCCGCGGTTCAAGTCCCGCTGCGGCAATAATGTCCTTTGGCAAGATATTGATCTACATTTGCCACTCTCCACCCAGATTAAATGGGTACCCGGTAGGATGCGAAAGTTAATGTAATTAGATGAGCAAGTGTGCGCTTGTAAAAATGACGCCTGGCTGGAATGCTTCCCAGGGAGTTAAGAATGTGCAAACATTGTGTGTGGGTATTATCATGAATCCGATGACTGGGCTAATAATATATCTGTAAAGCGCTTTGAGAGGGCCTGCGGTCCTGAAATGCGCTATAAAAGAACGAATTATTATAATTATTAGTGGGTGAACAAGGCAAAAATGGAGGGGGGCTCTAACAAGTAAACAAAGTATACGATGTAGTTATCCGAACAAACTCCCTTCCATCATTATTTCTTTTTATAAGGCCTCTTGCATTTACTTTATTTCGAATTGCATAATTAAATATAAACATATACGTTATGTGGTCTGTTGTAAATATGACCTTGTTTTGAGCAATACCATTGTATGGAAATCCACTAAATATTATGTAAAAACAAAAATTATGTAAATTTGTACGTACATACTTTTCTTTGTCGTGAGAAAAAGGCAAGGTATGGTTGAATAATGATTTTCTTTAAAAAAACATCAGAAGACAAAGAAATGTAACAGTTTGTGTGATGCATCTTCTGTTTTAGGTCTTTTCATGAATGGAAGTAACAAATTCTTTTTATAACATTAAAAGATATATATATTTTTTTTTTTAGCATATGTTTCTGCATTTATTGAAAAATTAAATACAAAATTTTCCTAATAACATTAATAGTATATAATCAAAATGAATTACATAAAATGTAACAACTGAAATACACAATAAAAGTGCATATATATATATAATTGAAAAATTGAAAGTATGGAGGTGAATCGAGGAATCAAGATAATCAAGAAAAATGCCAAAGCCAACTATCATAAGCAATAATGTTTGAGTCGATATCAGCCGGGAGGAGGAGAGGAGGGGGGGGGGGGGTGGGGTACATGATGCTGATATCGGAGTATCTAGGAGAATAGAGTGCCACATATAAAGATTTTTTTCAAAAAGTATCTAAATAAAAAAGCGGGAAGAAAGAAAAGAAAATTGCAAGTGCATGTAGGTGTGTGCAGGTGAAGTAAGTGTTTGATTCGTTTTGTTTATGAGCTGGTCATCTTAAATTCATTTATTTAAACAAACAATATATAATGTTCATGAATATTAGGATATCAAGCGATTTTCATCGCGGCTTTGAATGAATAAAGAGATGCGAAGTGTTTAATATCGTCAGGTAAAGCATTCCAAATATCTGGACCATGGTGTCTTATCAAATTATAGGCCATAATAATTTTGGGTTAGTTAAATGGAAGTATGTTGAGTGTCGTGTAGGATAAGAATGTATATTACTTTTGTACACACAAATATTTCAAGATGCTTATAGAATACTATCAATCCCAAATTTATACATAGAGATTCCAATTTTAACACTGTAAATATCTGCAATTTTACTGTTTTAAGTTTTAAAAATATTGGATCAGTATGGGCTAAATGTGAATGTGTACAAATACGGAGTGCTTTCTTTTGGAGACTATATAATTTCATGTTATTACTATTACCCCATACTATGCTACATTAAAGGTATTACAAAGTTTTGGTATGGTGTCATTAATTTGGTTCAAATTAACATATTGGAAGCATATGCGTTCTTACAATATTCAGTGATCGTTGTCGCGGTTGAAATCGAGTCTAAAGTTATGAAATTATAAATAATAAACTCTTTATGTTGTATAGCTCCCTCTCAAGGTCAAGATATTAATTTAGCTATGAAATAATGTTTCTTGACTAAAATCGACCGATTAGCTATTCCCGTTTGGAAATTATATATCCCAACTACATATTCTGAGATTTTAATGGTCGCAGCTAGGCTATTTGAAATTTATCAAAATTTACCGGGAGCACTGGTAAATTTTTATATTCAATTTTTCTCGAAAACAGAAGTGTTTTAGGGGCTAATTTTTTTAGTGCTTATAATACATCCACAGGGGCACCAGATACATCAAAATTGTAAAGATTCACTATCCACCCAATTTTCAAAATTTCCCAAAACTTTGTTTTACCTTTAAGGTATGTATGACAAAATGAAAAGCATAAATAGTGGATTTTGTGAAAGATGTTATTTCAATCTATATGCAATGCCTATGCCTCTCAAAACTAAAATTCAAATGCTATTGATATGACTTATCCAAATTAGATTTGAATCGATCATTGCACCTAAGAATTTTGTAACTTCTTTTCTAATTATGGGCATGTGCATTTAAAACAAAAAATTATAATAAAGTACAAGTTTAGAGTGTATGTTTTTTAAATAAATATAATTAGTCTTCTTCATATCTAGTGAGAGTTTATTGTATTTGAACCAAGATGATAGTTTATTCAATTCTAAATTGAAGGTTGTAATAAGTATGTTTAAGTCTTTTTGTGAATAAAATACATTAGTATCGTCTGCAAACAAAACGTCTGTTAGGAGTGGTGATGCATTAAAAATATCATTTATATATATTAACAACAGTCAGGGACCTAAAATAGAGCCCTGTGGTACTCCGCACTTAAAGGTTGAAATATTAGATGTTTTATATTTATAAAATAAAACATTGAAGTCTATTTAATACGTCCTCAAACCAAGAAAGTACAGTCCCTTTAACTCCATATGCTTTTAATTTAAGAATTAGTATATACGATTGTCCATGGTATATAATGCCTTCGAAAATTCGATATATATATGTAAGCTTGATAAACATTATGCCATTTGCCGTCTATCATGAAGCAATTCTATATGGAATAAGCTATATCAATGTTTTGAAGCTGAATGCAGTCTGTTCCTCACGATTTCGTTTTCAAATTTTGCGGATTTGCGTAACGTTACATATTTAAGTGTTTACAATGATGTGTTTAATTGCTTAAAGTATTTTTGTGTGGATTGTTATAGTCATTGCCAAATGCTATTGAAGAACAAGTAGAATGATCATTACAACCATGCAGGGACAAGCCTTTGAATGCTAATTTTATGTACTATAAATGTACTATAAATGTACTATTTTATGTACTTGTGTACCGAGATGATAATTTTTTTTTTAATTCTAAATTGATGGCTGTAATTAAAATGTTTAAGTCATTATGTGAATAAAATACATTAGTATCCTCTGCGAACCAAACGTATGCGAAAAGTAGTCATGCATTAATAATATCAGCCATATCAAAAACAGCAAGGGACCTAAGATAGAGTCTTGTGGTACTCCGCACTTAACGGTGGAATAATTAGATGTTTTAGATTTAAAAATAGCAAATTGATGTATATTTCGAAAATATTCTTCAAACCAAGAAAGTACAGTCCCTCTAAATCAAAACGCTATAAATTTACGAACTAATATACGATGGTCCATGGTATCGATGCCTTCGATAAGTCCATATGTATGTGAGCATGATTAATAAGCTATATCAATGTTTTGAAGCAAAATGCAGTATGTCCTTTACGTTTTTTCAAATTGTGTGAGTTTGCGATATGTTTATATAAGTGTTTAAAATGACTTTGTTAATTACTTAAAGTAACTTTGTGTGGATAGTTATAGTCATTGCGAAATGCTTTTGAAGATGATAAGAAGTAAATGTTCATTTAAACAAAAAAAGAACATGTTTGTTAATGCTAATGATATGTACTTTAAGTGTATGTGTGTGCGTGCGTGTGTGTTTTTTTATTCGATTTTGAAAAATATCTGTGACTTGTAATAATTAAAATTACAGCGCCAACAATAGGAATACTAACCATGAGTGAAACAAATAATAATAAAAATGAATATCAATAATGTTTATATTTTAAAATATGTATATCATCGATGTGTTATTAAATTCGTAACGTTTCCTCTGTCACTATATACGCTATAACCGGCACACAACTTTAACTATATGTTTCAAAAATGAGAAATTATGTAATTCGATCCAGTTTCCACATGCATTGTTAAAATTATAATTTAATGTCAAATGTATTAATAACACAAGCATGAGGAAATAGTATAAAAAGGCATAACACATTAAAAAACTTGATGGCATATGAGTTCGCAAGATATATCTTTTTGTAACCTTTAACGATTACACTTTACAGAAACTAAAAAGATAGGGTACCCCCTCGCATAATCAATATAACATACTGGTGTCATATTGGCTTATAGATTGCTTGTAATGTTCTCCATATCACACATTACCTGGCAAAGTCTATCTCATCTTGGACGCATATATTATTCGTTAAATTATCGACCGTATCAATAGAACTTAGCAAATATAAGTATTTTCTTCTTGGGTAACAGATATCTTGTTTTGTTAAACGCACGCACAGTGGAACACTTGTGAGACATGTCACGTTCCACGTCAGTTTTATTCTGTTTAATACCAATTTTTGCGATCATAATTATGCTTTCTCTCAGACATAATTTAAGTGACAACCCTAATTATTCAAAAGGACTCTATATGCTGCACTGGAATTATTTGTCTATGAGTCTATCATCACAAGCATCGCTCAATAAAGATTTAACGGTTCCCATAGAAACGCTCTCTAGGCGTATACACACTATATTATTGTGTAATTGTCAATATACCATTTTTGTAATGTAATCAAATGTAATGCAAAATCTTTGTTAAGTGCCAAGTTACATATTTCCTACCTAACAACATATAATCGCTGGAGTACCTCTCGACGGCAACCATCAGTGACTTTGGAAGAATATAACATAGGAAATGTTTTCTGAAAAGGATTGCTCTTCATACGCCAACATATTCAAAATATGACTGAGGAACAGCAGAAAAGTTTTGACCAAACTTCAATGCCACCTGTACGAATCCCTGCCCATGTACATAAAGATAAAGGGCATGTGATTTTTAGCATGATTGAGTTCATCTAATACCATCATAACACTTTACATCAATCCTTATTTAATACATGATCAACTTTTCTCAAGTTCTTCCTGATAGAGGTGTTAAACGATTATGGATTAATTATAGAGACGGTTTCGATGGTTTCTGCCGAAACCTATGAATTAAGCAAATGAAATGCGTTATCATGAATCAGCATTAAATTCTAGAAAGACGTATGGAATAATTGTGAATGATAGAAATCCTTTATATCTTTATGGTAAGGAGAAAGTTGTCACCTTAATTCATGAATTGAGATTACAAAAGACGGATACAGATAAGACAGCTCCTCAACTGTACCTTTAGCACTGTCCACAGTTTCAGGCGCGGATCCAGGGGGGGGGGGCCGAGCGGGCCTTGCCCCCCCCCCCCCCCCCCCCCGCAAAAAAAAAAAAAAAAAAAAAAAAAAGAGAGAAGAAAGGAAAAGAAGGGAAAGTGAAAGAGAGAAGAGGAAGAAGAAAAGAAAAGGGGGAAGAAGGAGATCGGGGGGGGGGGGGGGGGGGCGAAAGGGCCTTGCCTCCCAGGCTGTTGCCCCCCCCCCCCCCCAATCAAAAAATAAGAGAAAAGGAAGGAAAGGGAAAGAAAAAGGGAAAAGGGAAGATACTGGCGAACTGAAAGGGGGTAGGGGGCTTGGGGGAAATCAAATTTAAACGTGGTTTATTTCTATTTCCATAACAGTGGATTACAAATAATGCTGAAATGACATAATTTTCGAGATTTTTCCTCACTTTTTAGTAATTATACGTTTTTATGTGACAAATTCCTATATTTACAGCCAGGCAAGAAATGTATTTCTTGAGATTCCTACATGTCAGGGCACGAGGAACGGCGGGGATCGAGAGCCTCGAGCCCCCCCCCCTACTTTTTTGAAAAGGTATATTAAAGAAAAAAAAAAGAAAGAGAGCAAGAAAGAAAAAATAGTTAACTGCCAGTGTCAAAAAATAATGAGGCATCAAAATATGCTCATTTGACCGTGATTAAATGCCTAAAGCCCCCAAGCTTCCGGGGGCTCTGCTGGCCCCTGGATTCCACCTAGGGCCCTAAGACGGGCCCTTAGATGTTCATCTGACGGTAATTTAATGTCTAAAACCCATGAGCCTCTGGGGGCTCCACCGCCTCGACCCCACCAGGGGCCCTAAGGCGGGCCCCTGAATGCTTATCTGACCGTAATTTATTGCTTCTGGGGTCGGACAAGTTATCAAAATATGTTTATCTGACCGCAGGCGCGTAGCCAGGGGGGGGGGGGGCTGTAGGGGCGGTCCCCGAAAATCGCCGTCAAAATAAAAAAAGAGAGGAGAGAAAAGAAACGTAGGACGTAGGAATAAAAAGGAGCAGAAAAAGAACATCTTTGAAATTCAGACAAGGATTAAGAGTAGAGAACGGTACAACGCATCGTCTTCTTTCTCTAATGATTTAATAAAACGTCAAAGCTTCCGCGCTTCGCGCAGGAGGGGAGGGGGGAACTGAATTCAGACAAGGATTAAGAGTCGAGAACGGTACAGCGAATCGTCTTCTTTCTCTCACAATCTTATGAAACGTCCAAAATTCCGCGCTTTGCGCGGTAGGGGGAAAACTGAATTCAGACGAGAATTATTTTCGAGAACGGTACAACGAATCGTCTTCTTTCTCTAATGATTTTAATGAAACCTAAAAGCTTCCGCGCTTCGCGCGGACGGGGGGGGGGAAATAAATTCAGACGATAATTATTTTCGAGAGGGGTACAACGAAACGTCTTCTTTCTCTAATGATTTTAATGAAACTTAAAAGCTTCCGCGCTTTGCGCGGGAGGGTGGGGGGAAACTAAATTCAGACGAGAATTATTTTCGAGAACGGTACAACGAATCGTCTTCTTTCTCCAATGATTTTAATGAAACTTAAAGCTTCCGCGCTTCGCGGGGGAGGGGGGGGGAGGAACGAATTTAGACAAGGATTAAGAGTCGGGAACGGTACAGCGAATCGTCTTCTTTCTCTAATGATTTAATGAAACTTAAAAGCTTACGCGCTTCGCGCGGTGGGAGAGGGGGGGAACTGAATTCAGACAAGGATTAAGAGTCGAGAACGGTACAGCGAATCATCTTCTTTCTCTCATAATCTTATGAAACGTCAAAAATTCCGCGCTTCGTGCGGTAGGGGAAAAACTGAATTCAGACTAGGATTCAGAGTCGAGAAAGGTAATACGAATCGTCTTGTTTCTCTAATGATTTAATGAAACGTAAAAGCTTCCGCGCTTCGCGCGGGAGGGGGGGGGGGGGGGAACTAAATTCAGACGAGGATTATTTTTGAGAACGGTACAACGAATCGTCTTCTTTCTATAATGATTTTAATGAAACTTAAAAGCTTCAGCGCTTCGCGCGGGAGGGGGGAGCCTGAATTCAGACGAGGATTTAGAGTCGAGAACTGTACGACGAATCGTCTTTTTTCTCTAATGGTTTAATGAATCGTAAAAGCTTCCGCGGTTTGCGCGGGAGGGGGGGGGGGGACCTGAATTCAGACGAGGATTTAGAGTCGAGAGCTGTACGACGAATCGTCTTTTTTTCTCTAACGGTTTAATGAATCGTAAAAGCTTCCGCGCTTCGCGCGGGCGGGGAAAAACTGAATTTAGACGAGGATTACTTTCGAAAACGGTACAACGAAACGTCTTCTTTCTCTAATAATTCAATGAAACGTCAAGAGGGAGGGGGAACTCGCCCCTCCCTGCACCCACCCCCCCCCCCCTCCCCGCATTACGTCACTGCTGGTCACCATTACGTACCAATATTTGGCTCGCATAATTCAAATTTGGGCCTCCCCCCCTAAGAAATCCTGGATCCGCGCCTGCACAGTTTCTCCACACCATGAAAAGGTACCTCTGTGAAAAGAATGTGAACGTTTTTGAGGAACTAATTACAGGCATCACATACACGAGGATAAATGCAAGACGGGACGAAATAGTTTATTCTAAAAAACATTTATAGATCTTCACCAGAGCATCGTTTCAAGAAACCATCATAAGTTCACCGACATCCATTGCAATGTGTGTTAAATTTAATACACGTGTTTCAAAGGATTTTCGGGGAACTTATACTCATGGCGGTTTCGTTAAAAGCTGATCAAGTGTTCACATCGAAAAACAAAAATTTTCTTTTCTTCAAAATAAATCTTTCTAATGTGAGTCTATATACTAGTCTTGTTCATAACATTTTATGCAAACTAAACAGTACAGTACGATTCAGTCAAGTACTATTAATTATTTCGTTTCGAAAAAAGTTTGTGGATACAAACAAGTTGTTATCTTTTTTAATGGTGTGATGTATTTTTCATAAAAAATCTCTGAGCTTAAATACTGCGAAAAATACCAGGCTAGTATTCATTTCCTCTCTTTTCTCTATTATTAAGGTATTTAAGGTATCCATGGAATAACGGGATCAGAGGCATAGAGCAGCCCTATTCTTATGACAAAGTAAAATTATCATGGGAAGTGGACCAAGCCCAGTCGTTCACCGTAACTCTGAGATCCCCCTCCAACTTCTAAAATCTTTAAAATTGAATTGCATGCTCATGACCAGCAATTTATCGATTCTGGTAAGAGAAAAACAAATAAGTGAGGCTGCATTATCAACTTGGACTACTGCCCTCTGTCGGGTTTAGTATAACAGGTTGGCGAACGCGCTTCCCTTGAATAAATAATAATAATAATAATAATAGTGGGTTCTTGTATAAGTACGTAGATATGCTTTTGTTTTCTTTTCGTAGACATCAGCGTATACAACTATACAACTAGGCAAATGCTAGAGTGCAGAACCTGCAGAACTCACACACGTGACAGTCATGACATCTGCTGTTGATTAATCACAGATACACACAAAATTTAGGAATTTGATTTTTCTAAAATGAACAAAATTGAAAATGTCCCTTGCAAAATTTCACCGTTTGAAAAGTCACTACGCGCATCCAAAAAAGGAATTATGCATATTGGGCCTTGAATGAAGATGTCGACTGAGCAAAGTTGTCATGAAATCAGAACAATTTACGATAAGCAATAGCGCCATCTTGGTTGATGAATAAATAAAAAAAGAGCGCTTTAAAATATTAATTCTACACGTAGAATTTAACTATGATGACCATAAGGAAAAACCCCGATATTAACTGAACTGTCATGAACATTCTACCGCAGTTCATGAAGTGTTAGAGCAAGGATTCGTTCGGGCAAAATTAAACTAAGAAAATGGATTTCGAATTTGACGAGACCTTTCACAACATCACGACGCCGTTAACTGACTTTGGGCAAGATTCTCTATTAACGGAATTCTGTCTACGAAATACCACATACATCGCCCTAAATTACATCATAGCTACTGCAGCAGCATTTGGAATTGTTTTCACATCCACTATTTTGCTCAGTATCGCATGTCATCGTCGATTTCGAAAGAAAAACAACGTTTTCCAGTTCAACATCGTTCTCGCTGACTTCCTGTTTGATATTGCTATCATGCTTAGATGCATAGTATTTTTGAATATGCCGGTAAGTTGATAAGATATTCGAATTAATACTTTTTAAGGATCGCCTTTAGCTTGAAAGGTAGTTACAAAGATTTGGGGCACGGTGAATGACTATCAACACAAACAAAAGAGAGAAAGCGACAAAGAGAGAGAGAGAGAGAGAGAGAGAGAGAAGAGTGGGAGATGGGAGAAAGACAGATGAAAGGAGATTAGAGGAGGCACTTACCTGTATTTATTGCACATGTTTTTTATGTGTTTTCACATCAAAATAAATGCCTCCTCCTTCAAGACATGATCTGTAATATGATGAACGCTATTTATGTCGAATTATACTTATGACTGTATAGTATAGAAGTATTATGTACGAAGCCCTGTGAACTATCATGTAACTCCATAATATATTTTGATTTTGTTTCAATCGCATGCACTACATACAAGCATTAAGTGAGCTCAACACCGGTTTTGTTCAAGCAATTTAAGAAAAAAAAGGAGGTTTAAAAATCGTGCTTTAAAACAATCGTAACTATGTATGAGACCACTGATCATAAAAATATTTCAATTTTTGACCGGCGCAAATTCAAGAATTCTAACAATGTGTAAAACTCAACATGATTCTAAATCGTGATTCTTTGGTGAAAAGAAAAGGCTAAAAAACGCGGCTTTAATAACATTTTCTCCCTTGTTTAATGTAGGTTCGGAAATGGCTTCTCAGTGTCATATATATAGTCGTTCAAACTTCGCAACCGGTATCTTCAGGAAGTGTCCTTCTAGTAGCTCTGGATCAGTTTATTGTCTTCAAGCTCGATCCGTTTGGTGTCCGTAGAATCCTCACCAAGTCTCGTCGAATCTTGATCTCTCTCCTATCCTGGATGACCATGCTTGTTCCTGCATGCGTTTTCATGTTCCTTCCAGACCCATTATATAACCGGTTTTTTATTACTTTTTCCGCTATCTTCACCGGAGTATTCTACATCCTAGTGTACAGAGCCATTGCTAGAAAATCTCCGCTTGGCAACAGTCAGGTGAGAAAACGAAGGGAGGAGAACAGGCGAGTTTTGAAGACGTACTCCTTCATACTTGGAACAAATTTGGTCCTATCCACATTTCCGGAAGTCACCTGCTTCATACTTTATTACAATAAAAACCAATCTCTTCTGGGATGTGCAGTACAAGGATTGGTTCTCATGGCAGCTCTTAACACAATAGCAAACACTGTTATTTACTGGTGGCGTTTGAAATGGTTTCGCGCCATCTTCACAATGCGAGAACAAAATGTGATAATTTAGGATGAGGGGGGGGGGGGGGTATTAAAGAGAGGAATATTACGTTATTCCACATTCTATAATTTATTCAAATTTGTGTTAGAGATATGATAATATAGTGGGTTCTGTCATACGTGACACTCCTGGTACTCCCGTTGCAAAGCAAGAATATATGTTCAGTCATTTCGAAATTTCTATAAGCCGTAGAGTGTATGAGCATAAAATCGACGAGCTCACACAGGAGCAACAAATTATTACTCCAGGCAAACTAATGGGAAAAGGCTATGGCCAAGATTATTTTATGCAAAATTTGTAATGGTTTAAAAGACTGCAATGAATTCCTCGTTCTGAGAAAATGATGTAGGTTACTGTCCAAATAGCAGTAGCTCTATACACTAGTGTTGCGATGTCGAGTAGATATAGCCACCGGACTGTGGATCACAAGGTCCGCGGCTCAAGTCCCGCTACGGCAATAATGTCCTTTGGCAAGACATTGATCTACATTTGCCACCCTCCACCCAGATGTTAAATGGGTACCCGGTAGGATGCGAACGTTAATGTGGTTAGATGAGCAAGTGTGCGCTTGTACATATGACGCCTGGTTGGAATGCTCCCCAGGGAGTGAAGAATTTGCAAACATTGTATGCGGGTACTAGCATGAATCCAATGACTGGGGTAATACTAATCTGTAAAGCATTTTGAGAGGGCCTGCGGTCCTGAAATTTACTATAAAATAACGAACTATTATTATTATTATTAGTGGGTGAACGAGGCAAAAAAAGGAGAGGGGGGGGGGGGGTTATAACACGTAAACAAAGTAGAAGATTCGGTTATCCGAACAAGCTCCGGTCTACCAAAATCATATCTTTTTAGGGCCTCTTGCATTACCTTTATTTCGAATTGCATGATCAAATATAAACATATACATTATGTGGCCTGTAAGACAAAGAAATGCAACAGTTTGTATGATGCAACTTCTTTTTTTTAAGTCTTTTCATTAATGGAAGTTACAAATTCTGTTCATAACATTAACAGATATTCGTATTTGATTATTTTTTTAAGCACATGTTTCTGCATTAATTGAAAAATAAAATACACAATCTTCCTAATAACAATCATAGTATGTAATGTAATAATTGTAATAATAATAATAATAATTTAAATGTAACAACTGAAATACACAATAAAAATGCATATATATATATAATTAATTGAAAAATTGAAAGTAACGAGGTAATTCGAAGAATCAAGATAATCAAGATAAATGCAAAAGCCAACTATCATAAACATTAATGTTTGAGTCGATATCAGCCGGGAGAAGGAGAGGGGGGGGGGAGGGGTACATGAAGATGCTTTAGGAGTTTCCAGGAGAATAGAGTGCCACATATCAAGCTTTTTTTCTTCGAAAAGTATCTAAATAAAAAAGCGGGAAGAAAGAAAATAATAAAAAAAGTGTATGCACGTAGGTGTGTGCAGGAGAAGTAAGTGTTTGATTCGTTTTGGTCATGAGCTGGTCATCTTAAATGGATTTATTTAAACAAACAATATATAATGTTCATGAATATTAGGATATCAAGCGATTTTCATCGCGGCTTTGAATGAATAAAGAGATGCAAAGTGTTTAATATCGTCAGGTGAAGCATTCCAAATATCTGGACCATGGTGTCTTATCGAATTATAGGCCATAATAATTTTGGGTTAGTTAAATGGAAGTATGTTGAGTGTTGTGTAGGATAAGAATGTATATTACTTTTGTACACAAAAATATTTCAAGATGCTTATAGTATACTATCAATCCCAAATTTATACATAGAGATTCCAATTTTAACACTGTAAATATCTGCAATTTTACTGTTTTTAGTTTAAAAATATTGCATCAGTATGGGCTAAATGTAAATGTGTACAAATACGGAGTGCTTTCTTTTGGAGACTATATAATTTCATGTTACTACTATTACCCCATACTATGCTACATTAAAGGTATTACAAAGTTTTGGTATGGTGTCATGAATTTGGTTCAAATTAACATATTGGAAGCATATGCATTCCTACAATATTCAGTGATCGTTGTCGCGGTTGAAATCGAGTCTAAAGTTATGAAATTATAAATAATAAACTCTTTATGTTGTATAGCTCCCTCTCAAGGTCAAGATATTAATTTAGCTATGAAACAATGTTTCTTGACTAAAATCGACCGATTAGCTATTCCCGTTTGGAAATTATATATCCCAACTACATATTCTGAGATTTTCATGGTCGCAGCTACCATTGTACGGCCATAGACGCTATTTGAAATTTATCAAAAATTTTATATTCAATTTTTCTCGAAAACAGAAGTGTTTTAGGGGCTAATTTTTTTAGTGCTTATCCACAGGGGCACCAAATATATCAAAATTGTAAAGATTCACTATCCACCCAATTTTCAAAATTTCCCAAAACTTTGTATTACCTTTAAGGTATGTATGACAAAATGAAAAGCATAAATAGTGAATTTTGTGAAAGATGTTATTTCAATCTATATGCAATGCCTATGCCTCTCGAGACTAAATTCAAATGCTATTGATATGACTATTCCAAGTTAGATTTGAATCGATCATTGCACCTAAGAATTTTGTAACTTCTTTTCTAATTATGGGCATGTGCATTTATAACAAAATATTATAATAAAGTACATGTTTAGAGTGTATGTTTTTTTAAATAAATATAATTAGTCTTCTTCATATCTAGTGAAAGTTTATTGTATTTGAACCAAGATGATAGTTTGTTCAATTCTAAATTGAAGGTTGTAATAAGTATGTTTAAGTCTTTTTGTGAATAAAATACGTCAGTATCGTCTTCAAACAAAACGTCTGTTAGGAGTGGTGATGCATTAAAAATATCATTATATATATTAACAACAGTCAGGGACCTAAGATAGAGCCCTGTGGTACTTGGCATTTAACGTTGGAAATATTTGATTTTTTTGATTTTTTTAAATAAAACATTGATGTCTATTTAATACGTCCTCAAACCAAGAAAGTACAGTTCCTTTAACTCCATATGCTTTTAATTTAAGAATTAGTATATACGATTGTCCATGGTATATAATGCCTTCGAAAAGTCGATATATGTGAGCTTGATAAACATTATGCCATTTGCCGTCTATCATGAAGCAATTCTATATGGAATAAGCTATATCAATGTTTTGAAGATAATGTAGTCTGTTCCTCACGATTTCGTTTTCAAATTGTTCGGATTTGCGTAACGTTACATATTTAAGTGTTTACAATGACGTGTTTAATTACTTAAAGTATTTTTGTGTGGATTGTTATAGTCATTGCGAAATGCTATTGAAGAACAAGTAAAATGATCATTACAACCATGAAGGAACAAGTATTTGAATGTTAAGTTTATGAACCATAGTGTGTGTGTGCCAAGATGATAATTTTTTTAATACTATTGAGGGCTGTTATAAAAATGTTTAAGTCATTATGTGAATAAAATATGTTAGTATCGTCTGCGAACCGAAAGTATGCGAGGAGTGGCCTTGCATTAATAATATCAGTCATATATATATATCAAAAACAGCAAGGGATCTAAGATAGAGCCTTGTGGTACTCCGCACTTAACGGTGGAATAATTAGATGTTTTAGATTTAAAAAAAACAAATTGATGTATATTTCGAAAATATTCTTCAAACCAAGAAAGTACAGTCCCTCTTACTCAATACGCTATCAATTTACGAACTAATAAACGATGGTCCATGGTATCGAATGCCTTCGATAAGTCCTTATGTATGTGATCATGATTAACATTATGCTATTAACCGTCTATCATTAAGCAATTCTATATAAAAAAGCTATATCGATGTTTTGAAGAAAAATGCAGTCTGTCCTTCACGATTTTTCAAATTGTTTGAGTTTGCGACATGTTTATATAAGTGTTTTAAATGACTTTGTTAATTATTTAAAGTAACTTTGTGTGGATAGTTATAGTCATTGAGAAATGCTTCTGAAGATGATGAGAAGTAAATGTTCATTTAAACAAAAACGAACATGTTTTTAAATGCTAATTTTATGTACATATACTTTAAGTGTGTGTGAGAGTAAGTGTGCGTGCGTGTGCGTGTGTATGTGCTTGTTTATTAGATTGTTTTAATTATCTGTGAATTTTAATAATTATAATAACAACGCCAACAATAATAATACTTACCGTGATTGAAACAAATAATAATAAAAATGAATATCAGTAATGTTTATACTTTATATTTTATAAATCTGTATAATTATCATCGATGTGTTATTAAATTCGTAAAGTTTGCTCTGTCGCTATACACGCTATAGCCAAACAACTTCAACTATAGGTTTCAGAAATGAGAAAATGTAATTCGAACCAGTTTCCACATGCATTGTTAAAGTTATAATTTAATATCAGATGTATTAATAAATCAAGCATGAGAAATTACTTTAAAAAGGCATTACACATTGAAAAACTTGATGGCATATGAGTTCGCAAGATATATCTTTTTGTAACCTTTAACGATTACACTTTACAGAAACTAAAAAGATAGGGTACCACCCTCGCATAATCAATATGACATACTGGTGTCATATTGGCTTATATATTGCTTGTAATGTTCTCCATTGCACACATTACCCGGCCAAGTCTATCTCATCTTGGACGCATGTATTATCCGTTAAATTATCGACATTATCAATAGAACTTAGCAAATATAAGTATTTTCTTCTCGGGTACTAGATATCTTGTTTTGTTAAACGCACGCACAGTGGAACATTTATGATGAGACATGTCACGTTCCACGTCAGTTTTATTCTGTTTAATACCAATTTTCTTAGACATAAAATATATATGTGACAACTTTATTTATTCAGAAGGACTCTATATCCTGCACTGGTAATGTAGGTAACGATAAATATTTGTCTATGTTTCTATCATCACAAGCATCGCTCAATAAAGATGTAACAGTTTCCATAGACATGCTCTCTAGGCGTATACACACAACAATATCGTGTTTTTGCCAATAGACAATTTTTGTAATGTAATAAAATGTAATGTTCTTAATCTTTTTTAAGTGCTACGCTACAGATTGCACCTGTCATGAATATATGTATTGTAATAGTCAGAACACGAATTGCATACATGTAATTGTTGCTAGGTAGGACACAAATAGTGACTTCTCCTGCCTAACAACACGTAATGTATGCAATTTGAACTTTGAATATTTAACCAGAATTATTCATAACAAGTGAATGAAATAATTTGTAACAAGACACTTTTGCATTAATTGTGATCACATTACGAAAATAGTCTACTCGGGAAAACACAGTAATATTAGTAATATAGAGTTTAACATACATGGTAAACGAATTACGAAGTGAACAGATATGTTTTGAGTAATTGTTTGAAAGAACTAGTGGAGGAAACTTTGCGAAGGAAGAAGATGAAGATTGTTCCAGAGAGATGGGCCTGCGTGGGAAAAAGCTGTGGTAAGAGTGCTGGGAAATTACATGAGGCCTGAGACTACAAGCAACCGAGGCAATTGATCAAGAAAGGAAAAAGTGCCAGTTTTAAGAGAAACGATTGGTGAGATTGTAAATGCAGTTGCAAAGAACATCGCTTTGCCTACTAAGAATAGCATGAGTGCCATGGTTAGTATATCAGGCGGTATGATGGCAGTGGGGGTGTTGGACAGGTGGCGTGGAGATCTTCTCTGCTGATGGTCAGCACCAGCAGAATTTTTTCAAGGATGTTAAGATTCGTGGAGTAGGGTTCCTCTCTGATGATCGGTATGTTATACTTGATCGCTCAAACAATATCACACTGTACACACTAGAGCAACAGAAGTTGAATGTAATGTTTGAGACTCTGAGTGACGGTAAAGGTGGATTACCTAACCTCACTGTAGACGACGATGATCATATATATGTTAGCTACAGGAAAGCCCAGAATATCTAGGTTTTCTCACCAGCAGGTGGGAAAGGCGATCAGGGAGATACCATTTGATGGGTTTATACCTGAGCAGATAACTAGCTATAATGATTACCTGATCATCAAATCCTGGATGACAATACGATTGATTGATAACCAAGGTGTTGTAAAACGTAAATTAACCAAATTAGGTGAATACCGACACGCTGCTGTGTCTTGAATTGAATTGATAATGGTTTTATTGAGAATCAAAGAACAACAATGCATCGCGGCCTACAAGGCCGAATTGGGCAATGTTTTACAAATGTAAAATACAATATATAAAAACATTCATATTAAATGACATCAAATTAATGAACTGAACTTGAATGAGTAAATTGTTAAAAATAATATTTAACTTTAAAATTCTTATTTCTTATTATTATTTGATCTCCCTAACTCAGTTTTATATAAAAAGGAGATGAAGAAAAGTGAAGAAGAACATGATGGTGGTGTAGAGTAAAGAAAGCATAGAAAACAGGATGGTAAGATTAAGTAGAGGATAAAGAGGGAGAAGAAGATTCAAGTGGGGATAGTAAGATGATAGACATGGGGTAGTGCGACTAGTAACACTACCATGATGTATCGATATCAAAATTCAAGCATTACACATTATCAAACTACTAATGATAGAGGCGAAGTTATGTAGAAAATAAATACTTATATGAAAAATTGTACGAATTAAAAAAAAATTACTCTAGGTAATAGTTATTCTAAGGAAAAGGTTATAATGTTTCAACCAGACTATAAAAAGGAGAACAATTAGAAGAAGCAAAAGCAAAAGGAGAAAGAGGGAAAAGAGGATTGAGAAGGAAAGAAAAGGGTGAGATGAAGAGAGGAGGTGGGAAAGTAGAAGTGGTAGAGGAAGAGGAGACAACTGTGACATTGGCCATGGAAGATAATTTCAGTCATTAAAAAAAAATGGTTAACACAGATTTTTAACTTCGGTACAGCCAATGTAGTGATTCTATTATACAGATACAAAGATAAGACCCCAGTATAAATATAAAATTGGTATATGTGTATAAATATTTAAAAATATCTGCATAAAAACTTGATTTCATACATTGTGTGTATCCGTGATTAAAACCATAGTTTGCCTTCAGGTATTGCACTTATGGGATTACATCACAATATTGGTAGTATTACTACAAAATAAATTTAAAAAAATACTTGTTAGCTAGAATTGTAGATGCGTATAAGTGATGGTATGGGGCTGTTTTTCACTCTGTTTGTTCGGCAACGTAGTTCAGGTAATTTATTAGTATGTCTAAGGACTCTTTTCTGAGTAATCTGGGGAAAGATGTTCTTTAATTGGTTCCTGGAAATACTTTTTCCAATGGAAGATGTGCACAGCGAATGTCTCCTTTGCTCAAGTGTTTCCATATCAAAGCAGGTAAGAACGTTCTGATAAGTTGTATACCGAGCACCGACGATGATGCGGAGGGCTCGCTTTTGGATTTTTTCCAAGCTTTCGCATTGCTTCTTGATGATGCCGCTATTCCAAACCGGTGTTCCATATTCGAGAATAGGCCGATCATATCCATCATATATTATGGTTAACAAATCGCGAACTGGAAGGCAGTGCCTTTTTAAGATACGTAGCATGTGAATTTTTCCGTTTGCTCTTTTGATGATATCTGTAACATTTGATTCCCATTTCAGGTCACTTTGGATCAGAATGCCGAGAAGTGTCTGAAGAGAATACAATCCTGATAGCCGAGTTAAAGCCCAATGTAGGTTAGGTCAGTATAGATGGGTACACTAACGAGCTGGAGCATGTCCAGAGCCGCGTCAATGATTACAAGATTGAGAAGCCCGAAAGAGAGTTGTACTACACCACGGGTGGCCAACCTTTTAAAGCTCGCGGGCCACAGCTAACGATTGGCATAACTTGGCGGGCCGTAGGTAGCCCCCCCCCCCCCCCCGCAATTCCCCCCCCCCAAAAAAAAAAAAAAAAAAAAATAGGCAAACAACAAATTCAGTGGGAAAAAAAATCAGACTTACTTTTTTAGTGTGATTTCTGGGGTTGCATCTCATTGAACGCGGTGTAAATAAAAGTGTACTATCCAGTTTAACATTAGGACTCATGAGAAAATTCAACGGCTGGAGAAAAGGGCTGTAATTTTCAAACCCGGGGGCGGGGAGGGTACTCAGATTTGGTTTGGTCGGGGGTGTGCCGCTCAAGCCTCGAAACCCCATTTTAAAGGGTCATTAGGGGGGATTTTCTCGAATTAAGGCACATTTTTCACAATTTTCGGGTGTTTGGGGGTGTTTGCCATGCAAATACCCGAAAATTTCGAAAATTTTGAAAAACACAAACTCATTTTTAATGGTATTTTTGTCCAAAATGGGAACCATGTTTAGTGACTGTTCGTGGAAAAAGTCACCTATTAGAGCGGCACACCCGTATGTTTTAATCCCCGGGGTATCAAGACAGGTATGGCATTTCAAACATATTTCTCGATACACAACATTAGTATATTTGCAAACGTTACTGCGGAAATTACAAACTGAAATTAACACGGCGAGTAATGTTAATGTTGTTAATGTAATGTAATGGGAGCGAATTTGAGGAGTTTGTTTCAACCAAGTAACGAGTCAATATGTTGTGAATAATGAAAACAAATTATGGAAATAGAAATAGCTGTGTGTAAATGTTTTACCCTATTTCATCGATGCTATGCGGGCCCCTTTTCATTTATGAGCATTTTTTGTATTACTTTTTCAATGCTCCGCGGGCCGCACCAAAAGAGCTCGCGGGCCGCATGCGGCCCGCGGGCCGCGGGTTGGCCACCCGTGTACTACACTGTTGGTCATAATGGTGGAATAATTATTTTTACCCCAATTTATGGAATGATTTTGACGATGATTTATTCCTAGTAAATCTAGATAATAATATACATTCTCAGGTTTTTATTGAATAATAATTTGTGAGTGTTTGTTTTGAGTGACTGCTAAAGCATGTGTGTGCTACTATGCTAATCCACTAGGGGACCTACGTCCTTAACCCTAATAAGGCCGGGGGGGCCATTATGGCCCCCCCCCCCCTCCACGATTTTTCTGATTGTTCGAGAACGCATATGGATGGCGCCTCGCCGCTCGCTGACTTTTTTCTTAAGAGTCTTGCGCATCTTTAAAATAAAAAAATAAAAAAATGGACCTATTAGGTGGTTGTTTTGGGAGTCAAAATAGTTAAATTGTAGGAAGAAATGAAAAAAAAAAAAAACAATAACATAAATAAGTTAAAAAAACAATGAAATACATAAGAAATTATCAAAACAAGAGATAACATAAGGAATAAGCTGGCTCTTCCAATTTTTTTTGTCGTATTATTGTTCCAAATGGTCTAATGAATATATGTAGTGAAAAAGAATGCTTAAATATGAATAATATATGATTTATGGGTAAAAATGTGATTTTATGACGTTATTTGCATAAATTACCATAAATATGCAAATGAGTGATTTTTTTCAAAAAATTGAAATTATCATATTGTTCTATACACTTCACTTGACATGCGTGCAAATTTTCGCGGAGATCGGCCGTTTCACGGCCGAGATCTTAGGGGGGGCCATAATGGCCCCCCCCCCCCCCCCCGGCCGTAGTAAGACTTCAAATAGCCCGGCCTTATTAGGGTTAAGTCATAACTGACAGTAATGAGGATTAATACCTCATAAAAGGGCACTAATATATCACATCGACACGGTTTTGATCCTGGGGGCTCACAGTAACGAGGTCATTGCTTAGCCACTGAATCGTGACTGTACGCAGCAGGGGCTAGGGTACGTCGCCGCCCCCCAAAAATACCCCAAAAAACAAAGAAAATAAATTATTAATAATTCATTGCATTTCGCCCCGACCCCCAGTTTTGAATGTATTTATGGGGGCGGCGACGTACCCTAGCCCCCGCTGCGTACAGTCATGATTCAGTGGCTAAGCAATGGCCTCGTTACTGTGAGCCCCCAGGATCAAAACCGTGTCGATCAGCTAGACTAGTGCCCGGGAGGGGGGAACGCAGTGACGGATCCAGGGAGTAAAAACGTGTAAAATCTTTTTAAAACGTTAATTTTACCCTTTATTGGAGATGGCCCCCTCAACTGACGCTCAAGGGGGGGGGGGGGGGGGGAGGGGTGCGATTTTTCAAATTTTCAAGGGTCAAAAAAAGATTTAGTGCTCCCTACCCCCGAGGACTCGCGAGAATGGGGAAACTGAATTCAGACAAGAATTAAGAGTCGAGAACAGTACACCGAATCGTTTTCTTTCCGCTAATAATTTGATGAAACGTCAAAGCTTCAACGCTTCGCGCGAGAGGGGGTGCACTGAATTCAGACAAGAATTAAGTGTCGAGAACAGTACAACGAATCGTCTTTCTTCCGGTAATAATTTAATGTGAAACGTCAAAACTTCCGCGCTTCGCGCCAGGAAACCGAATTCAGACAAGAATTAGGAGTCGAGAACGGTATACAACGAATCGTCTTTTTTCTCTTATTGTAATCGTAAATCGGAAGACGCTTTACAAGCACAGACCTACTCTCAGTGTATGTGCTGATTGGGCTACCCTTTTTAAATATGTGAAATAAATAAATAAAAACAATTTAATGAAACGCCAAAGCTTCCACGCTTCGCGCGGGAGGGGGAAGCTCAATTCAGACAAGGATCAAGAGTCGAGAGCGGTATAACGAATTGTCTTCTTTCTTAAAGCCCCACTGTCCTACTTGTAGCTACTTGCTCCCTCTATATAGAAAACTTCCCCAATCGGTGCCTGTTGGTCCCCCATGATCCTCTTTTTCTTATGTTAGGTGAGAGCTGAGTTAATGAGATAGCCACCTGTTAGTGACCTCGCTGTGTGGTCTAATCCCTTCTGGCCCAGGAGTATTGACGGTTTTTAAATAGTTTAATGAAACTTCAACGCTTCCGCGCCTCGTGCGGGAGTGGGAAAACTGAATTCAGACAAGGATTAAGAGTCGTGAACGATACAACGAATCGTCTTCTTAATTTCTCCATTATTTTAATGAAACTCCCTCTCCCTGCACCCAATTTAAGTAGGTGACATAAATAAATTAAAAAAAAATAATGAAACTCCAAAGCTTCCACGCTTCGCGCGGGAGGGGGAAACTCAATTCAGACAAGGATTAAGAGTCGAGACGGCCCAACGAATCGTCTTCTCAATTTCTTCATTATCTTAATGGAACTTCCATTCCCTGCACCCAATTTAAATATGTGAAATAAATAAATAAATAAGAACAAATAATACCACCCCCTCGAAAAAAATCCTAGCTATACGCTTGCTAAATTAGTTTTATTTTCTTAAAATTACACTTTGATATAATATCAGCAAAAGCAAAAATAGAGGATTAAAATTCGCATCCCGAGATTCGAACCAGAGAGTTTTGGGACACTGGCGCCGCGCTCTTTCTAATCACGCCACACCGATCGATTGCTCAAAAAGATTACACATTTAAATACTAGTATATAGCTACGATGATGACTATTTAAATTTGTAGACAGTTTTGTCGGTAATCGGTGGCCTCTACACCCCCCCCCCCCCCCCCCCCCCCCACTGAAAAAGGTCTAGCGACGCCCCTGTTCTCATCTGCACATTTTCACCTCACGATTCTCCGACGTCAACATCGCTTTTCTTGCTGCTCTGTACGATCCGACTTGTTCGTATAACTATAATAAATAATCAAAACTGTAACTTTATGAACGACGTGTTTATTTTGTTGTTTGTTTGTTTGCCGACTCCTCTCATAAATATTGTGGTCACAGGGTTAGAACAAACAATAGTCAGCGCAATCATTGCTACTGGTTCTACTTCCTTCTTTACTAAATGAGCTTCTACATAGGCGTGTTATATAATAATAATAATAATATTGATCTTTTAAAGTCCAAATTTTATTAAGTTAAACCGAAAATGGAAATTAGTTTTGCCCAGTTGATCGTGAGCCCGGCAGCCACTGAGCAGCGCCAGATCGACGTTGCTCTATCCCTTATTGTTGAACGCCAAACAAGGTAGCATCAACTCCCGTCTTTTAACGTCTTTTGGTATGACGCGGCCGGGGTTCGAACCCACGACCTCCCGGTTGTGAGGCGGACGCTCTACTGACTGAGCCAACATGAGTCGAGGATGGATTTTTTAACCATTAAAATCCCTCATATCAAATCAAATCCCCCATGTGTTAGTTACTACATGTGTTGTGTCTCGATCAAAGCGGCAGATCACCTGTCTAGCTCATTCTTCTTCTTTTAAAACATGTTTTTAGAAATCTATGGAAAAAAGCCCTGCAATTAAATTGGATTTCTCTTCTCATTAGACTTGATTTATGATATGCTCATAATTTTGTATCCTTCAATGACTAATTTACGTGTCAACTATTAAGATTGCGAAATTACGAACACGTTTAATTTCATATGTTGTATTGAAAATGTAATTTGAAGTTCATTTTACGTATGAATTTTCTCAAGTTTTGATCGAGTAATGGACAAAAAGATTATATCAATTGAATTTAACTGAACATTCCATGCCCCCTGTGTAACCTATTGAAATGTGCGAACATGACAATGGCGTACTCCGAGGTCTTGCATAGGGAATATTGATAAAGCCAGTACTGCACATCATTTGTCCCACATAGGCATTCATGCATCCTCTTTCAATTAACATGTGTTAGCATGTTGTTGATATTGGAAGTTCATCGTCAATGTTCGCAGTACAGGCATACTGCTTTTAACTTTGAAACCGACTGTAGCCCGAATGTCGGGTTCTTTTTTAGGTTCCTGCCAAGTTTTTGATATTATACGACTATTTTCTAGTGTTCATTTAAATGAACATGTTTATATTTCATCAAAACCTGTTTGTGAGGTCGCAGTGCGATAAATTACATCTTAAAAAGAGGAAAAAGACCAATCCTAATGGGGTTATAAGCACATTCTCATAACGGAAGACTGAAAAGACCTTTGATAAGTAACATAAGCAATCATGCGTGCGAGCGTAGCGAGCGAGCTTTGGGGGAAATTGCTCTTAGCCGCTTGAAATTAGATAGGGCGCGTTTAATGATGAGAGGAAAAGGGGACACTTATAATTAATAATAATGTCTTGTTTACCCAGGGTAGTTTCGTCAATACTGTTCTCCATGAGGACCCTGCAATCATTTTATTAACCCGGTCATCTGATTCAGGCTTATCCGCACACAATGTACTATGCACATTCTCCACTCCCTGGGGAGCATTCCAGCCAGGTGTCATATTTACAAGCACACACTTGCTAATCTAAGCACATTAGCTTTCGCATCCTACTGGGTACCCATTTAACACCTGGGTGGAGAGTGGCAAATGTAGATCAATGTTTTGCCAAAGGACATCAGTGCCGGGGTGGGACTTATCAGGAAAGAAAAGGAGCGTGTGCCAAAGTACAAAGATTAAATATCAGAGGTGAAAATGGGGCACTTCTTACACCCTTAAAAGGAGGCACTCACCAGGGATGAAAAAAGTCAGTCATGAGATAGGAAATGGGCATTTGTCGACGGAAAAGGGGCCTCCATCACATCTTGATAGCGGTATTTATAAGAGGTGAAAAGGGGGCATTTATGAAAAGGGGATAGGTCCCTTATTAGAAAAGAAAAGGGGCATGTATCATTGTTAAAAGGGAAATTATCAGAGGCGAAAAGAGGCACTTATCGCACTTAAAAATTGGTAATGACCAGATATGAAAAGGGGCACTTATGTGAATAAAAAAGGGCACTTGTAATAAAGGACAATTAGTTGAAAGAAAATGGGCACCGATCAGATTTTAAAGGGGCATTTTTCGGAGGTGAAGGGGGCACTTATCTGGAGTGAAAAGGAGTAACTTCTCGTACCTGACTTGAAAAGGGTCATTTACCAGAGAAGGGGCACTTATGAGAAGGGGAAGGGGCTCTTGTTTTAATGGGGCACTTTTCATTAGGAAAAGGGGCACTTATTAGAAAGGACAAAAGGCACATATGAAAATATAAGGTGCGCTTATCAGAGTTAAAATGGAGGTAGTTATTAAAAGGGGAAGGGACACTTCTTACAAAGGAAAAGGGGCACTTGTCAAAATAAAAGAGACACCTCTCAGATTTAAATAGGACACCTATCAGAGGTGAAGGGGGAACTGAAAAGAGCAACTATTCGTACCTAATTAGGGGCACTTACTAGAGATTAATAAGGGCATTTACGAGAATGGAAAATGGACACCTATTGCAAAGGAAAATGGGAACTTGTCGAAAGAAAAGGGGCATGTGTCCAAATAAAATGTGCACTTCTTAAAAAGTTAAAGGAGCACTTTTCCTATGTAAAAAGGGGCACTTTTCGGGTGCTTCAAAAAGTGGGGGCACTGTGCCTGCCCCCCCCCCCCCCCGGGGAGGGCCGCCTCTATTAGGATATTTCAGGTAAAATTGCGCTGCCGTCGGGAAAAAATGAGGAAAGGGGGAGGGGGAAAATGAGAGGGAAAGGGCAAGAAAAGAAAACAAGAAAATGAAAAGAAAGGAAAGAGAAGAGAAAAATAAAAAGAGGAAGGAGAGGAAAGAAATGAAATAAAATAAAAGAAAGAAAAGGAGAAAAGGAAAAAAAAAAGAAACAAGGAAAACAAAAGTAACGGGATGAAAGAGAGGAGAGAGGGGGGTAAGAGCCTCAGAGAGGAGGGGTGGGAGTAATCAGTGGCGGATCCAGGGGGGGGGGGTGCGATTTTTCAAATTTTCGAGGGCCAAAACAAAATATTAGTGCTCACTATCCTGGCAGCCTCCATACTAAAATTGAAAATGATTTGTTATATTATATCCTTTGTCATGTGATGTTATAACTCCAAAGAATTGTGAAATTGGGAACATGCATAAATAATAAATAAACTGAGTTTTTCACTTTATTGGGCATTTGGCTTGCCATATACGTAGCTATGAGACGAGACAACGCAAGACAAGACAATGTATGCAACTTTTCTATCCTTCTTAACCCGAAAAAAAATAGAAGCACTACGGAAGTAACACAGAGGGAATCCTCTCTTTAACATAAGCTCTCTGTTGAATTGAATGAAGATCAGCCCTGCATTTCAGACAGACTCCTTCATAATATTGTTAATTATTATAAATTGTTTAAGAAATTACCAAACATTACATTGGCGAACGAAAACCAAGAAGAAAAGGTGGGCCACAGGAACCTTAAAGTTGTAAGCTGCCATTTTGCTTCAGAGTCCTGCAATATCATCGCACTCGCAGCTTACTTAGCTCAGCTAGCTCAGCAGGAGGCATGAGCGACAATGAGTCCAATCCTGCCGCCGAGGTTCGGGGGCGTTCTGCTATGATGGCCGTAGCCGATTTCCCCAAGATGTGGGACTGCTTGACAACAGAGAATGTTGATTTCGATAGGAAGGAGCATCTTTCTCATGAGAAAGTGGCAAAAGAACTCGGAGTGGATCCTGGAATTGCTAAGGAGTTAGCAGATGTTTGCAGGTATTTTTTTAACATTGACTTAGAACTAATTGAATTGAGCTGATTGATGATGAGTATGATTATGAACTTCAGTTCAACTTGTGGCGCTAGTGTAGTTCCGTATCCGTTTTTTTAGCAGTCTCATATCCATTCTTAGCAAAGGAATTTTAGCCCAATTTTTTACTAATTTTAATCATAATCATATATTGCATTTTCCACCTGAATTTGGATCACATCTGACATCGGGAAGCCTCCGTTTGGGGCTTCGATGTCGACGTCGTCGCTCAGTACTGTCTCCGCGCTATAGCTTTGCAACTCAAACTGAAGCTATCAGTCTAAAATTATGCAAGCTTCTCGTATAGTTTATGGTATCGTGCATGTGCGTAATACCATAAAGCATACGCGAAGTTTGCTTAATTTTAGACTGATAGCTTCAGTTTGAGTTGCAGAGCTATAAGGCGGAGACGGTACTGAGCGACGACGTCGACATCGAAGCCCTAAACGGAGGCTTCCTGATGTCAGATGTGATCTAAATTCAGGTGGAAAATGTAATATATGATTATGATTAAAATAAGTAAAAAATTGGGCTAAAATTCCTTTGCTAAGAATCGATATTAAACTGCTAAAAAAAATGCTAAAAAAAACGGATACGGAACTACACTAGCGCCCAACTTGTTACTTGGCGCTTGACTTGAGTTGATCAATTCAGTTCAAGCTCAATAAAATTTATCATTCATTGCCACAAGTTGGTCCTTCGAGTTCTGGCTCTAGTTGTAATTCTTTTCGCATGCCTCACTCTGTCATGTCATTCTTTAAGTGTTGACTCATTGATTAATTTGTTATCAAAATGTCAAACGTTACATTGAATTGAATGAAAGATGATAATTCAAAGAAAGATACTAGGGTCTATAGATCTAGTACTAGTACTACTAGACCTTACTTGAACTTGAAGTTGATAATGTTGAAGAAGAAAAGATGATGACGTTAATTTTTAGAATAAATTACTAGATACTATTACTAGATCTTTCTGACTTCGTCGATGTTTCTGATGTTGTTTGAGAATTGCTTTACCTGACTGCTGAGAAAGCATACGCTTGTAAGTATTAAGTAGCCATGGTACCAACGGCTTTAAGTCCCCTATTAAGCCCTTAATACCAAAAGGCACGAGCGCATGGACTTAACCTGGGACCTCCCAGTTACAAGACCACTGCTCATCCTCTACCACTGAGCCATGGTGTAGCGTGTCTTCTATCACCCTAAATTAATATGAAAGGAATTTGTGTCTAAAATTTAAAAAATCCTTTTAAAATAACTGGTTTATCAAGGTAAATGTCATGCTAATTACATGTAGATGCAAAAATACGGCATACGGTAAAGTAGAATCTACATGGTATTTGATAATATTATTCTATCAATGATTTCTATTATTTCTATCGAGGTACAGCTGCATCATTACATCTTATTCGTTATTCTTTATTAACAGCATAGATACCCTACACACTTCTGTGACTGGTGTTCACAGCATGACGAGGCATTGTCATGACAACATCATGGAAGGGGTCCTTCCTGAAGCAGGAGAACAGCTGCAAACACTCAGGTATCAACTAGCATTTCACAGCCCGGCTCAAAGTTGAAGAGAAGATTGATATCTAGTAGAGATGACACATAATTTGTGAGGTTTCTTATATTTTGTTTACCAGTTTGGAATAATATCCAAGTAGAAATTTCTCCTGACAAGGATTTCTTTTCAAAATCGAATTCCCTCATATTAAGAATATGATGAAAAAATGCTAAAAAAAATCGACCAATTTTGTATGCCACATGCGTTTTAGCTGTACCCATTCTATATTATCATTCAAAAACTGCAGATAGTTTCTTTTAAAATGTTATCAAGTGACCAGCACTCAACTTTATCTTCAACTGTCGCCCTTGACCACCAGAAATCCTGTATTGCAGTCAATTTGAAAGTATTTGAAATGTATGGGCAGTCCGAGCAGGTAAGTGTACACTACAGTAGCACTCCAAATACAATCACTCTGGGCCCTCTTTCAGAAAACCTGTCATTAATAAGGACTGCCACATATCTATGACAAATCTACTTTATACAGCCAATCAAATGCAAGGATTTCAGTAGCCAGGGTTCTTGTTAATAGCCGGCAACCGGCTATTTTTTCCGGCTGTAACGGCAATCGTAGCCGGCACCATAAAAAAAAAAAAAAAAAAAAAAAAAAAAAAAAAATCGTAGCCGACAGAGACTGATGGACTAGAAGTTGAAACCCACAGTGCTGCAGCTCAGAATGATGACAAGCCGACGACAGTCACCAGGCAAAGTGAAGAAGGTGCCAGTGGGCAAGATGAAGCTGAAGACCAGGAGGTGAAGTCCACCCTTGACATCCTAGGTCTGGATGAGGATCTTCTTAGCCAGTCCTCAGATTCAGAAATGGAATGATCATTCACTATGTAATTATTGCAAAAAGTTTCAGCCTCAGGTACATGAATATTAAACATGTGTCACATTACATTTCAATATGCGAGAAAAGTTTAATACATTCTGATTGAATTGACAAGATTTTTCCTTCTAAGGTCTCTAGAATCTGAATGGGAGATCTTGAAATGCTAGGGGCTTGCCTTCAGGGGAGACTCCCCTCCAGACTGAGGCACTGCACCTGGACCCTGCTGGGGGCGTAACACCCCCAGACCCCTGTGACAGCTGTCACATACCTGCAAACCATTTACCAATCCAATTTTGTCATATTTTTTTTATGTGTGTTCCAATTTTTTTAATTTTTTATCGCAAACGATTTTCTTCACTGACAAGGTCCTGTAAACGTCAGTTAACCGTTTTTGCCCAGGACTACCTTGTATCATTATCATGTAATTCAAAATTGTAGATTCATCACAAATATGATTGATTTATTAGAAACAATAATGGAGCATTTTCATTTCATATTGTATATCATATGAAAAGTAAGTTATTCAGCCAAAATATTCATGATCTTTATCATTAAACTATGGCTCATACAGTGTGGTCATATCTTCAAAAATAAGGCTAAGATAGCACCAGAGAGCATCTAAAACCCTAAAGCTTCCAGGGCCCTTGGGCGGGCCCTGGACCCCGGCCGCAAGGGACTTCGCGCTTCGCGCTCGTGATGTGCGCTTCGCGCACATGGTGATGTCTTCTAAGTCTTCTATGTCTTCTAAGTTTTTGAGGTAATACATACATGTACATATGCATTAAGGTTAATAATGTTGAAATGATAGAATATAAAACCATGTGAACTTGTACAAAACTGGTGGTCTTTTGCACTTTTTGAATTCCTAATTCCTGACCTTAATAATTCTTTTGATGTACTGGTGATTGTAGGTCAAGGGTTACTACTGCAGCTAAATATGGACGTAGTGGGCCTCCTTCACAGAAGTCATTCTCCCATGTGAGTATAGACTTTATCTGACACAACAGAATCAATTATTAGTTTAGTACCGGTATGTATTGGCATAGCAAATTGAATATCATTAACAAGGTTAAGTGTCTTTAATGAAACATTTATTGTTGCGTTGTGCACTGACAGGAAAAATAGCAGCGATGTGTTTGCATGTTTCTTTTTTTAAAGTTTGTATGAAATTTACCATGTTTTAAATGATATCACACTGTCTCGTGTCTCTTTGCACTGTGTTGTTATTATTTATTGTGATAAATTTGGTCGTACTTTGATACTTAACTGATTTTTTTTTTTCTCTTTTTTTTTCTTCTTTTCCCTAGTAAATATTGTTCATAAATGAAGAAAATATACTATTTGAAAGGAAATATTGTATAATACTACACATTACTATATCTTTAAAAAACACAGATAAATGTAAAGTAAAACTTAGTCTTGGCCTGTGATACACCTGTGATACATGCATCCTGTTTTAAAATGTTTTTTTGCCATTCTTTGACATGTGAAATTTCTCTATTTTGTGTCTTCATTTTTTCTTTCTTTCTTCTTTAAAGACTGTGTATCACATCAGCATTAGGTGATGGTTAATACCCCATTCTTGTTTTTGTTTGTCTCTTCTTTATGCCATGTTAACAGTATAGCTACAGCAAGGATACTCCCGGCACTGTCACTGAACCAGTCGTCCTACTGACTGTGACGATGACAGTCAGCAACAAAGTGCCTATATATTCTCGCATGGTGAGTCGTCACTGGTAGTTATTTCTTTGGAAACATTGTGGTTCCTGGAAACTGTTGCTCTCTTAAATTATTTACTAAATAAAACTCATGAAGCAATAGAAGTTCAATGAGATCCAAATTAATGTAAAGTAATGAAATCAAGATTTTCACGTTCTCAAAAGGTTCATAAAGGTTCATATTCATTGTCCATTTTCAAAATGAAAATGTGTGAAGGTGCCTGTGGGGTCTAAAATTTGAAGCAGGGTGTGGGGGGGGGGGGAGGGGTCACACAAAAAAAAAAAAAAAAAATGCACAGCTTTCTCGGATTTACATAATATATGCACAATACATTTTTTTTTTTAAAGCTTAAACATAGTCAAAATTTAATATGCACTATTCAAATCCAGAGACCCGTCTTATTAACAGTGCGATTAATCACATCCTATCTGATGATATCAATCGCAACTATGTACATAAGAATTAGGAGACTGCACATTTGCAATTGATCAGAGAAACTCTTGATTGATTCAGATCAATTGCAACTCTCTATAAGATAGGCAGAGCTGCCAACCAGTACCATTTTTAGAAGTAAATACGACCGTACGATTTTCCTCAATAAAATACGATTTTCTAAAACAAAAACAAAAAAACTTTTTTTTTGCTTGTGTATGTGTGCCATTTTCAATGACAAAATGCCCATTCTGTCCTGTTCATGTGTTCATCGAACACGCCCGTCATGACGAAATCATGCATATTCAACCAATGATCCATACACAAATTTCTTCCTACATGTAGGAACTGTAAGAGGCATTGATCCATGTTTTTTTTTAATATAATTTTTGTCAGTAAAATACATCTTTTGGGATTAAAGAATACAGTTTTTGAACTCCAGAGGTTGGCAGGTCCTGATCGTTCAATCTCTCTTTCTGTATCAGGTCAAGCACGACAGAGAGTTGATAGTCCATGCCAATCAGCCCCTCTCCGCCCTGAAGGACAAGCTCCTGTGCCCGATGGACCTGGTCTACCTGTGCGGAGAGTGCAGCGAGAACCCTGACACTGCAGACGATACCAGGGCCCAGGATCTCTACAAATCCTCCTTCATCTTCATAGAAGATACCTTCTACAGTGACATGAGGGACCCCAAGGCAAGGGATATTACAGGGTGAGTACCAATCTGAACGAAATATCAAGTTAAATTATTTGCATATGTACACAAATTATAATTTACATTATCAGTTTGTATATTGTCAGACATTGTTGAGTATTCTTGTATCGATTGTAATAGTAAATTCATTATTTTGTTTTGTTATGTTTTCTAAACTAATTTGTACCAAAAAACTTTGTTTAGCTGTTTCAGGGGCTCGACTTGCACATGTGCTATTATCTGGCCCTTTTTACCAACCAATGTTTTCTCTTCTTGTATATGTTAAATCGTTGTATGAAATATATTGCTGTTGGTAAATAAATCAAAAATCAAATCAATCAAATTGAATAAAAATCAAATATTTGAACCTCACTATGTTTTGATATTGAAAGAAATTGCGCGAGGATTACTTTTGTAACGTATGCATATAAATTGGTTTGAATGTTCACAAACAAATATCAGTAGTATTTTTGAAATTCCTGGATGTCAAGAACACCAGGGCAATGTTTCATGAAACCATCATAAGTACAAGTTCATGGACATCCAATTGAAAGGCGTGTATTGAGATTAGCACATTTCACAAAGATCCTTAGTCGAACTTACTGCCTGTCATAGTTAAAGGTAGTATGGGGTCATGAATGTGGTTTGAAATGAACATATTGGAAGCATATGCGTTTGCACAATATTCGATGATCGTTGTCGCGGTTGAAATCGAGTCTAAAGTGATGAAATTATAAATAATAAACTCTTTATGTTGTATAGCTCCCTCTCAAGACTGATATTACTTTAGCTTTAAAACAATGTTTCTTGACTACAATCAACCAATTTGCTATTCCTGTTTGGAAACTTATATCAGAACTGCATATTCTGAGATTTTCATGGTCGCAGCTACCATGTAATGGCTTTAGGCGCTACTTGAAATATTTGAAATTTACCGTGAGCACCTGTAAATTTTTGATTATTCAATTTCTTGAAAGCAGAGGTGTTTTAGGGGCTAAATTTTCTATTGCGTATACATCCACAAGGGCATCCAAAATACCTACCGGTAATCCAAATATATCAACATTTTAATGAATTACTATCCATCCAATTGTCAAAATTTCCGAAACTTTGTATTACCTTTAAAATCCAGCTTCAAGTCGATCTTAGTCTTTGTGACACACCCCCTGGTTGTTTATTCTTTTGTTTCACCTGTTATTTTATTTAATCCTGACAGACCGCTGCGTCAGTGGATAGCTCAAGGGAAGAGTGTGATCGTCTCGGGCGAGATGAAACAAGCCAAGATGGAGGAGACAACATTCAACGATCTGTCCATCAGACTGGGCTTCCCCTACCTTTACGTTCATCAGGGAGACTGTGAACACAACATCACCTTCACTGATATCAGGTTAACATTCTTTAACCTTTCTCGGACAGGATTTATTTGTAAGGCTAAATTGATCACTCCTTGTTCTTTAAGTTGGCAACTATAATTAGTCTTTCTTTTATTCTACATTGTTAAAATACAATGTCTCTGAAAACCATAAAAGCGAGAATGTAGTCAAAAAGTTGAGAAAAAAATTGCCAATTTTGATAGAAAAACAAGGATTTTGAATCTCTCAACATGTTGACAATTTAAGGATTTGGGGCTTATTTTCCTTTATAAAATTCCTGGCATCAAATCAGCAATATAGTCATTAAAAGTGACAGACCTTTGCTCTTTCTCCCCATGCTTCTGTCATTGTTGTAAAACGGTTAACCCCTCCACAGTACAACATCACATCATGTAAGATGAAATCATCTGTTGACATATTATAGTATTGACCTGCCAAAATCACTCCTGTATCAGTTGCTTCTCTTTAGAGTCTTTGCTTAACATGTATTTCTTTTTTCACCAACTTTACATATTCATCAGACTTGTATAACATTACATAAACTTTGGGTCTATAATATTGAATTACCATGAAGCTAGAGTACCTCTAAACATAGTTGGCTATGCTTTTTAAGCTAAACTAAATTTTAGCAAACATTGTTATGGTTGGTAGGAGACATAGTTTCTCTCTTCTGGTATGTCACAAAAATTGCCCCAACCCCATGGAATGACCCATATAATAATAATAATAATAATAAAAACGTTACTTATAAAGCGCTTACCACCGAAGTCTCTAAGCGCTATACACACAAAATAGACTGATATACAATTACCGTACATCTTATACAAAACTAAAATTGCAAATAAACCTACAAATTACAATACATATGGAATACACATCAAAGTGAACAGAGTTAATTAATCATCGAACGCAATTTTAATAAATGTGTCTTGAGACTAGTTTTGAATAGGTTAACGGTTTGACAGTTTTTTACATTTAAAGGTAATCTGTTCCAAAGTTCAGCAGAAGCTTTGCGAAAGGAGCGATTACCATAAAAGACAGTTGACACAGAAGTAGATACGAGGTTTAATTGTGAAGATGACCGTAAATTGCGTGAGGGTTTGTATTCTTCGATTAATTTTTGCAGATAAATTGGTGCCAATTCATGAATGCATTTATAAGTTAAAACTAAGATTTTGTACATAATGCGGTACGTCACCGGCAACCAATGCAATTCGCGAAGTACTGGGGTGATGTGTTCACAAGAACGCGTGCGTGTTACAAGCCTGGCAGCAGAGTTTTGGATTCTCTGGAGTTTTGCAATGTGCGAGTCCGGAAGGCCATAAAGAAGGCTATTGCATTGATCAAGCGGCATGTAATAAATGCATGTATAAGCGTTTCGGTAGATTTTTTATCAAGAAAATTTCTAATACGACCTATCTTGTACAAGGCATATGAAGCTGAGCGACAAATATTTTTTATAATCATCCATCCTAAGATCATTTTCAAAGATGACACCAAGGTTACGTGCACTTTTGACAGGTTGTATCGGAACATTAGCAATTTCGACAGATGGTAAATGGGAGGACTTTCTGAATCGAGATGTTACATGTATAACCTCAGTTTTATCCTCATTTAACTTCAAATCATTAGCAGTGGACCAAGCTTTGATATCATTTATACATCTTTCAATCTGAATAATAGAAATTCTATATTCTCCAGATTGAAGTCCCCCTTATGTCATATGGATAAAAAACAATTGTAATTCCAAGGTATTTGTGGACTTTCCACTTAGAGAGTGAGAGAAAACCTTAGGCGTTAAAAAAAGAAAGATGTTGTATTGCCCTTTGCGACCGCGACCCAACAATCTTTAAAGGTGAACTTCAAAGAAAATCACAAATATGTCAACTAATGTATCACTAGAAACTGGTAAGCTAACAGATAGCCATCGTACAAGTTTTAGGTCAACTACATATCGGGTGATTTATAAAAATACAAATACAACCACCTCCAGTAGCAGCTGGGATATGCGAGAGATTCGCCGGAAAAATAACGATGTTTTTAATGACGTCACTATATGGACCAACACTGCCCAAGCAGACGACATCCCATAGAGAATGAACATAATTGCAAAGCTATTATTTCTCAAATTATAATGAGTTTAGTGTATATAAATGTAATGGCATGTCAAACCATTCAAAGGGGGATATGACCCGATTCCGATAACTAAAATCGTTTGCTTGTAAATACACAGGATATGTGTTAATTAACGATCAAAGAAACCAGACTTCCAAATTGAAAACCCCCCGGAATGATATCCGGACGGCATTTGTTCCCTCTTGAAACGCCGAACATACCGCGCTGTGTGCAGCTGAATATTCAATACCGTCTTATTTTGTTTACAAGCGACAAATTCCTTTATTTTTGTATCGCTGCATTTGTCATCAAAATAAAACCGTGTGCGGGGTTTAGAGTGAGGCAATAGATTATAATTTTAGCCTGACGGTAGTGAAGTAAGAGAAAGAACTCAAGAGAAGATGTAAACACAGGCACTGAAAATGTGTGTGATGTCATGGGACATCGTCTGCTTGTGCAAATCGTGTCCATACAGTGATCTCACACATCTCAGCAGCATTCGGAGAGCTCTTCAGGTGCTATGCCGGGGCTGTATTTAAGCGTTTTGTAATTTATAATAATCATTACTTTGAATGTTTCCAAGCATTGAATTTTGATAACCTCGTCGAATCAAAGTTTCAACTTTGCAATAATGAAAATAAAGTTAGTTTTTAAAATCAATGAATATCTACTTTAAGAATATATTTTTTCCTTCAATAATGAATTATAAAGAAATTATAAATTCTGTAGATTTGTGACCATGAATACGTCCCTTGAGAGATAAATGCCATTTTAAGGTTAGGTTTGGTGCTAGGGTTAGGGTTTTAGGTCAGGTTTAGTGTTAGGGTTTATAGAACTAGGTATACAGTGTAGTGTTGAGTCCAGAGTTGAAGGTAGGTGTTTGAAGGAAATTATCATAAGAGTAATAAGCGAGTTCGTAAATAGCTCTGGAACGTATGACCCCAAAATATCCACAGATCTTAGACACGATGGATACTTCCCACCTGTGCATTATAGAATAATCACTGCCAAAGTGATGGAGGTGCTTCATGAATACCTTTTGTTTGCCTATGGAAAAGAATACTTCCACCTGTGTATCAGATAAATGTACTGTTGGTGCATGAATGAATACTGAATACATAACTTTCATGAGCACGATCCGAGTATTCGTCTCAATGGTTTTACAATTTGGGTACGAATGACCTTTATCTGCCCACGCGCAAATCCTAATTACGAACTTGCTTATTGTTGCAAGAGCAGGTGTCGTGCAACACACTGTATTTTTGACCTGGGACTGACCTTTGACCTGACGTCACCTCTTCTTGTATCTGCATCCTGGTCCATTTTGCTGTACCATTTTAGGATGACCTCTTCAGAAAGGATATCTGCATCATAGAGGTGGTGTACAAGCTTGGCAAAGATGGCCGCCGTAGACTCATTCACCATGCTGTACTCCTACAGAGATTAGCACACACAGATAAGACAGTGAGAGGTGAAAGATAAAAGTTCAAACAAACTGCATTTAATACTGCAAAATATGGTTTAATCTTTTTTCAAATACAATGATCAAAGTCAAAGATTTTCATTGTTTTGTGAGGAAATCTCTAACTGCTGCATGTCTTGGGTGTAATTTATGGCATTAACAAACATGTATATTATGTATTGACATGCCTGCCAACCTTTTAAAGCAAAAATTAGAAATCCCTCAAGGAAAAATCAGGAACATAGTCATTTTGTATACCTTTTACACAGAAGTTTTCACAAAAAGAGAGGAATGTAGGATTCATAAGTGAATGCCTCAAAGGTGGTATATTTCCTCCAAAATAGGAATGGTTGGCAGCTATGTATCGAGAATACATTTCAAATGCAGTGCTCCACGCAACATGTGTTCCTGGGACAGTTTCCTCAGGCTTCATTTGAAAAAGACATAGGGTATTAAGGGATGGGGTACGTTGCCATGGGTTTAAAAGGTACTAGATAACTTTGCCTCTGATTCTAAACAAAATCCTGGATTTAGCTCATGCCGCAATCATAGTTGTTAAACGATGCCTTTAAGTTAGGTTTAGGGTTACGTTTAAGGTTTAGGTATATGTTTGATCCCGGGTTGAGGTTAAAAATTTTGTTTGTCTATGAAATTGACTGTGGGACGTGTGTCACAGGAGCATGTGCCATATAACCTTCAAATGCAAGGACTAATAAAATAAAAAATTAAAGAGAATATCCTTCTGTTCAGAGCCAGAAGGGTGTTATCTCTGTGTATTATATGCTTATTTATTTATTCATTTATTTAGTATTATTCGAAAAGGGAAGCCCGTCGGTACTTAAAATACTGTTATACTTGGGGGACCTGCATAACGTAAACAATACAGGAGACATACATGTACATATATTCATTATTGGTTACAAGTTGAAATAATAATCAGGATTTTAATCATGATTTAATGCCCTTCTGGCTCTCAGCACAAAGAAAATAAATATTCAAGTACAAAGAAATTCCAAGGTAAACACAAATTATTTTGGAATTCATTTTCTTTTAAAGCCAGTCAGAAAAGTAGCCTTACCTCAAGAGCGTTGAGACAATCCTTTTGTGATTCAGCACCTTTGATGTAATTACTGAAGAGTGGTTTTAATCTCACAAACAGCTGCAGATAAAGATATATACACATAGTTTTAATGACCTTTAAGTAATGAGAATACTTTTACACTTTCAATAAAGACTTTGTACAGACTTATTGTTTTGATTCAGATTAGGTTGGCCCGCCATTAAAATCAATCAAATAAATTTTCATTGAAAGAGGAATCAGTTCATTAGTAACAATGTTGAAATTAAAACAATGACATGGACCCTATTATTCCAATACTCATGACTAAATTTATTTATTGACATATGCTTTCGACATCTGCTGGAGTCCTCCTTCTTTACATAATACAGGTCCTGATATTCAAATAACTATAACTGTCATGCTCAGTGTCTTGACATACCATTATGACTGCTGCTAAAAGCAGTTGTGAAAACATCAGCTCTGTTAGTACAATAACTACATGTAGACAAGGGCGTCGGTAGACCTTTTTGCCGTTTCTTTTGTTTCCTTTTCTTTTTTTTCCTCTTCCCTCCCCTCCCCTCCCCTCCCCTCCCCTCCCCTCCCCTCCCCTCCCCTCCCCCCTTCCCTTCCCCTCTCATTTTTCCCCTCCCCAGACGCAGCACAATTTTACCGACAATATCCTGACAGGTGGGGGGGGGGGGGGGGGGGGGGGGGGGGTTGTCGCACCCTCCACGCCCCCCCCCCCCCCCCTTTTAGCGACGCCCCTGCATGTAGATGTATGGTCTTTACACTCACTGCATTGACATACCTTCTTGACTGCTAACAGAATCTGTTGTGACGACAGGGGACCCGACGCTTTCAGATGAGGCATCTCCAGGATGGCTTTCATGACGAGGGGTATGAGCTCATGCATGGCAATGTTGTAGGCGTACTTTGAGGAGTTGATCTCCAGGATCAGGTTATCCACCTTGATGTTCTCCTCTATCGTTCGCTGGAGACTGTCAAGTACCTCACTGTAAAACACTGTAAAAGTAAAATGATGAAATTATGTCAGAAAGACAATCGTTGCGTTTCCTAAAGACTAAAGAGGTAATTGATGAAAACAGTGTGCTGCCTCATGACTATGCTATCCAAAACATGAGCTTCAAATATTACTTCTATAAGGAGATATTACATGTTTAAATCAGGGATGATAGTGAGAGTTAAAAACAAAATAGGTTTTATTAAGAGTATTTTTTTTAAGTTTTAGAAATCATGAAAAAACAGAACCTCATCTTCCTAATTTTAAACAGGATTTACATTGATATCTGGGACTATCCATTTTTGGAGAAGAAAAAAATCTAAACAAATCAACAACAACAAATATAGGGAAAAAGTCAACAACAAAATCAGTAAACCGATTTAAATTAAGAAATTATCAGGCTTAATAAATACACTATCACCCCTATAAATAGAGAAGCAACTTGTGAGTATTTTATGTTTGAAATATGCAATGAGTGTTTTATTTGTACAAATGATCAATTCAGCCATTGGGCTGTGACACATGTTTTTTTAATAAACCTTGATTCAATGATTCATGACAGTCAACACGTCTGTGCACACTAAGTTATCACATATTTTCCTTTTACTTCTGGAAACTGTTTAAGGGAAAGTCCACCCTAATATTAAGTTGGTTTTAATCAAAGCAGAGATAAAAAAAAAAACAAGAGAAAATCAACTTGTGAGTAGAACAGTCAACCCGTCTGTGTACACCTGCACAGAATGACCCATGTATGGGGTTTTAAGTTATCACATATTTTCTTCTAACCTCTGAAAATTGTTGAAGGGAAAGCCTACCCTAATAGTAAGTTGGTTTTTATCAAAGCCGAGATATAAACAAAAAAATCTTTGATAGTAGGCAAGTGGTTGTGATAACCCAGATCCTCTCCTAATGCAAATTTTGGCTCAGGGAAAACAGTAATGTGGAACCCATACAGATGGTGCTCTTTCTATGCAGCAGTTGTTAGAGCAGGTTTAGGAGGCAAAACAGATTCAATCTTCAAATTCCTTTTTTTTTTCGTCTAGATGAAATAACAAATAAAGAGTAAGCTTATTTTTCTTACATTTTGTATCATCTGGGGGTGGTGATGCTGGAGGCGAGAGCCCTTCATCATCCAGATCATCATCGGATTCCTCGCTTTCCTCCTCCTCCTCCTCTTCTCCTTCTGGTGTAAGATTTAAGCCTAGGGCAAAAGTTGATTTTGAACAATATTCCAGTACCATTAGAATAATAATCATCTGCTTGGAGCCAAAATGACAATGACTCTATGTAAAAGTTATGTTCCCTCAGCATACCCTGTGTCCTATTGGTACACCATGTGCATTTGCCCAGATACATTTGAAGAAAGCCAGAATTTGGAGTCTCTACAGCCTCACGTCTTCTATAATTTTTGATATAACATTTCTGAATCGTCAATTGTCGGTAACCCCTACAAACAAATCAAAAGTGCCATATGAAAAATCATGAAGCTATTATTCTAAACCCCTTTCATATATGCAAATATCAAACATACTGGGCTCCATCATTACAAGATGCTCAACCTTTACGCCAAGCTTTTTCACTTTTTTTTCTCACCTTTTAGCACTCTGTGATTGAGATTTGCACACTGAAAATCTCCCCAAATAAGGAGATGCACAATAACAAATGACACTTCATGGCATAGTGGCTACAAATTATATCCTCAGTCCCATTCTATCACAATCACGTAAGCTTTTAATCATACTGGACTACATGATGACCATCCAAGCTAAAGAAAAAACTGAATGCCCCTGAATTTACAGAGTTACATGTACAACTCACTGAGCATCTGCTGCACCAACTCATCATCATCATCCTCATCGGTATCCAGCTTCCAGACGTACCCCTCCCCCTCCTCCCCCACCAGCCCCCTGTCGACCGATGCCTCATCGATGGGCCCCATCCCCGGTGTTTCCCCCTCCCTGGGGGAAGTGTCCTGGAAGTCATCCCCATCCTCTCCCTGAGCTGAGGGAGGGATTCTGGTGAGGAGGGTGCCTGATGGGAGAGTCACGTGTGGCCCAACTTTCACCTAAAGAAATGAAGAACAAAATAGATAATGGTCATAAAACTCCATTTAATTTAATTCACTCTATTTTCACATTTGAATAAAAAGAAAGTGTTTCTTCAAATTCAAATTATTTTTAAGGGGGCTTAATACTACTTTCTTTTCACAGAACAAGAGGACAGTGTAATTAATAGGGAAAATAGTTGTCTTGCCAACAGATAAATGAGACCTTTAGAATCAAACATTTGAAAATTAAAGAATCAAATATTTAACAATCAAAACATTTTTACGGCTATGACTTCAAAATCATGTTAGGGACAGCAAGCAAAATTGACACTAGTTGACATATTTCTCAAAAGACTGAACAAAAACAAAATTCATTGATACTTACCCCAAATGAAAGGACACAGCCATTTTTAATAGTAACTTCCGACTTTACATGTACGTTGTCACACAATAGCGCCATATTGATATGACAGTTAGTTTCAATCGTCACATTATCCCAAATGTAAGCATTCTCAAGTACTACGTTGTCGCCTGGAGAAAAGAAAGAAAAATAAAATTGGAATGACGTTAAATAGGATTGTCTGGGAATCGGTCAGTGAAATCGTCAATGGCATATTAGTCACTGAGACTGGTTGTGCCCAAGACACAAATAGTTGCTTCAGGAGATCTAGGTCCTTTGCTAAGGTTGCATTTTATCCATTGAACTATCTTCCTTTATATTTGAAAAAGTTGGAATCTACAGAACAGTTTACATTTTAAAAAATCAACTGAAAACACATATCTTGATCTCATTAGTTCAATAAACTGTGGATTATCTCTTGACTTATTTCACTTATTATTGTACCTTTCAATTATCAAAGTTTGTTATAACCTTTTCAAGACAGGTTCACGTTTACCCGGTAGGCCTAAATTGAGCACATACTGTTCTTCAAATTGGCCAAAATTACATTTTTCAAAGTCGAAAAATTGAAAATATGTCCAATTGTAATTGAAAAGGATGATTTTGAATCTCTCATAGTGTTGCCAATTTAAGTATTTTAATGTTTATTTTCCTTTTATAAATTTCTAGCTTCAAACACTATAAAGTCAAGGAACAAAAATGGATGCAGTGCGTGCAGACATTTGTGCCCTTTCTACTCACGCATCTTGCATATTTTTAAGGCTCTGAATCTCTAGATATTGTGGAATGATTGTCACAAAAGTGGGAATTGTAGGTTACCCTTGGCTAGTGTTAAAACCCTGCATGTAAAATAATCTAAATCACAAATTTTACAGCCTCTTGTGTTAAATGGTGTTATAGGTCTTTTATTGAGACACTGTATATACCCAGCACAGCACCTATATCAGTACAAGAACACACCCGACACTGGCCTGTACTTTATAGCGAAAAAGAAGATCTTACTTACCGATCTTACAGTTTCTTCCTATTACTGAATGTGTAACTCGGGTGTTAACACCTATATGACTGCCTGGACCAATGACTACGTCTTCTTCTAGAACGCAGTCTCTGTATAAAGGTAAACAAATATAATAAAATACAATACTAAATCAATTTTTATTTTTTGACGTTTGCTCATTTGCAAATTAAAAAAAAAACATGGGATAATAATAACAATAATACTAAGCTTTTATATAGCGCAAATTACAATTAAGTCTCTAAGCGCTTCCAAAATTGGACATTATTACCCTGGCTTAAGCTGTGCTGCCATTACGGAACTCTAGCATTTCAAGGAATTAACTCCTGCCAGGTACCAGGAATGTTTTTAAAACAAATGAAAATTGTCAGTAAAAATTTATTTTCATCATGATGGTGAATTCTTTATCGACCCTTATTATGTACAGTGTAATTAAAATACTTTGCTGAAGTATTTTTCCTCACTCTTAGAATCTCTCATCTGAGAAATAGATGGGATATTTAGTAAGAGAGTGTCATAATCATTACAATACATACAGTAAGGGTGGTATTCTCGAAAGCGGACTAACTTTAGTCCATGGTTTAATCCTCCGACTAAGTATGGAACGCCAAGTGTCCATATGAATATATTTTTATATATCCATTAAAGACCATCTGCACTAGTTTGGCCAGGGGGATTAGATCTCCCTGCAAGGTCACTGACAGGTGGTTATCTCATCAAATCAGCTCTCAATTAACATAAGAAAAAAAAGGATCATAGGGGACCAACAGGCACCGATTAGGCATTGTTTGCTATATAGAGGGCGCAAGTAGCTATAAGTAGTGCAGGGGGGTTTAACCGGTTCTCAGAATATCGTGATTACAAGCTATTTTCATATACATGTATGACCCTTTGATCTTTGCCATCATGACCCCAAAATCTGATCAGTTCATTGGCTCTGCAAGTTACATGCATGTCTTGAGTTTGATTGTAATCTGTCCATCGGTTCTAATGATAATGCGCTCCCTGGTTTTTTGCATACAGGTACATAATGAGCCATGTGACCTTCGACCTCGTGACACAAAAATCTAATCAGTTCATTGGCTCTGCACGATACATACATGACCCAAGTTTGGCAGGAATCCATCAATCGGTTCTTGAGATAACGCGATCACGAGACGTACGGACGTACGGACAGACGTACGGACGGACGGACAACCCGAAAACATAATGCCTCCGGCTACTTCGTAACAGAGGCATAAAAATGATAACAAAATCAAATGATCCATGATATGGTACTTTGTTCAATTTCCTCTGTATTTGTAACCTTTAATTTGTAAAGGGAAAACAGTTCTTATACTGAGAGCATTACCCTGTTTTAATAAAAAGAAAAATGATAATATGATTGCAGGGCGCTCAGGGAGAACAGTATAAATACTGATGAGGCTACCCTGGGTAAACATTAACTAGGCGTTGTGGCGTGCACCTGTAATCCAGCTAAAAGTGGAAGTTACAAACTGATTCAGCCGAGGACGCAGGTTCGAAACAGAGTCACGTCTTTCGGATGGTGACGTTTAAAGGTCAGTCCCCAGACGTAAATAATCAGATCTGATTGATACACGTCTGTAAAAACCCAATACACACACACTGGGTACCGGTAAACAAGACATATTATTATTATTATCAATAAATAAATAAATAAATAAACAAAAGTCATGAATTCAATCTTACTTTTCTAAAGTGACATCCTTTGCTAGGTAAACGTTGTGCCTTGATAATGAATAAGGGAAGTTGCTGACAGAGAGGTTGTCGGGTACCATGGGAAAAGCCCATCTATGGATCACGTCCTTACTGTAAAACAAAAATAAGAAGAAAAAAAAGCATACGGTATTCAATTAAATTTATGCTTGGTTTTTCAATGTAGATAACCCACACAAGATGGAAGGAAGGAGGTACATGTATATGATGTGGCCCCTGGCAGATAGGTACAAAGACCATCTGCCAAATTGCCTACATTTAAACCACCACAATGCTGAATTAGAAGGAATATAGGTTTTTCACTGCAATAATGTTTTTGTTTTTTTAAACACTTCGCAATGTTCCACTATCTTCATGATAGTTTCAGAATAAATTATAAGTTTCTGACCTATTTACTAGTTAATTCTAAATGTTAAAAAACATATGAACAATTTAAAATCAACACAACTAAATTTAAAGATATATGTCCATGACAGTGACTTTCAATCCATGCCCTAAGGCTAAGCTTAAGCCCTAAGAAAAGGCATTCACAAACAGGTGTCTGGTGAAGGATATTGGTACCTCAAATGACTAGGTTTATGCAGCATTATACATATTTCAGCATAGAATGCCTCGTACAAAAGCAGACGTTCACAGCTTCACCTTATAAATGAGCAGTTTCATCATCATCACCTTTTTCAAATAAACAAATAAATATAATTAATTTCTAACCTGATTGCATCATAGAGAGGAAGGTTGGTCATTGTGCCTGCATAGTCCTCTTTTATGATGTGCATGAACAACTTATTACCTTCAATCTGAAATCAAAGAAAACATCATCATATTTAAAGGGAGTGTAGCTTGGCAAATACTGGTTAACGACATCTACGTCTTCTTTTGGACAACTGCACGTAAACGAATGGACTTGATTAACGGTAGTCAGCGACTTAATCTCTACATGGTCGGCCTTCGCAAAACAGACCAAAGTTCACCTCACGCTTCGGTTTTGCATATGTTGCACACCCTTTTAAAAAAAGGCCACCCTGATATTAAATTGGTATTAATAAAAGCAGAAAAAGGATTAGAACCAACCAGTGCAAGTTTAACTATATCCCAAAATAAAATTGGAAAGTTATGAATTTTTGAAGTTGTCATCAGTGAAACACAAATTGGCAACACTGTGACGTATCTTGAGAGCTCCTCTTCAATTTGCTGTGTACATAACATTTTATAAAAACTTTCTTTTCCTCATTTATTGATGACCGAATAGATATTTCATACAATGGTTGTATAGAAAGAAATTCTCAATAATTATATTTAGTGTGAATGTACATGTATGATTGAAACGGAAAATATAATTTGTTATGAAAAATTGTAATTTTTTTTTTACTTGGCAAATGGGAGGGGCGCTTGAAAGATGTATGAGTGTTTGATTGATCGCACCTTCAAAAATTTGATAACTATCTTTTATCAATATTTGCTCAAACATTCACCAACCTTTTTCTCTCATTTTTGTGCCTCTAATAAAACCAACTTAATATCAGGGTGGATTTCCCCTTTAACAATTTTGGTGTTGTATGAAGGAGTGTTCATATACACATTGCAGAAAATTCTGTCAAGTTAGACCTAGAATACTTACTGTACCTAAATTACACAAACAGGTGCAAAACTGCTTAAAAATCTAGAATCCTCAATTATTTGTAACTCCTTTTGAAGAACAGATTTTGTTAGTGTCAGATTTGTTCATTTAAATTCACTATAATTCATAATAACACCAAACAGTTGCATAAATGCATTACAACCTAGAATCCTCACTTCTTTGTAAGTCTTTTTTAAGTGCAGGTTTATTTTTTTTGTCAGATTTGTTGATTTAAATTGAATTTAAATCATTTTATCTTTAATAAAAGTTTAGTTAATGTTAATTGATTTCACTTTGCTTCAATACAGTTCATTCCATTTCGGTTCCATATAAATCAGTGTGTTTAACTTTTGCTCCATTCAATTCCATTCAGTTTACTACATCTTAGATATTATGCATCAATAAGTTCATTGCATAAATCAATGCAATTCCTCTTATTCAATTCTACTCCATTCACTTCTGTTCCACTCAATTTCAATTGAGTTCTGGGGGTGGTTAAAAAAGATCCTAAGTTGAAAATTATCTCTAAGTTGGACTTAACAATTATGGAAAGCCGTTAGCATCCTTGAAAATATTTTGTATAAAATATAAGTTATATTAAAAGGCATAAAATGTTGATTCAAATCATTCATATTTTCTACTATCATGGGAGATTTCATGTTCTTGATGTGGAATTTATGAAAAGTCTAAAATACTCGAATTCTTGCTTTTAAATATATTTCATTATAAGGCTACAAATGGCTCTCCATAATATTTAAGTCCAACTTAGAGTTAAGTTTGACTTATAATCCTTGTGAAACACCCCCAGTTGAACTACTGACCTCTTCAGAAACCAAGACCCCCTTGATGAAATCGTCCATTGTCTGGTAATCAAAGTTATCCACAAAGAGCTCCGAGACCCTCGGTGAACAGATGCATATGTGTGTGTTGAGTAGATTATACCTTACATTCACCCGGCTGTTCTCTTTGAATAAACGCTGCAACAGCAATATTTATGAAGAAAATAAAATAATCAAAAATAAAACAATCCACTTGTAATAGGTATAGCACACCAAAAATAATTACAACAAACACATGTTATTTGATGGTTGCAAATGATCAAGCTTTATGAAAGCTTCAAAAAACAAAGAACAGAATTGAAATCGGTCAATGCGTTGTGATTTTATACCATTTTTTTGATATCGCAAAATTACCGAAAAACCTGCCAGAAATGGTCAAATTGTCAAAAATGGCATAATTCGACAAAGTTGACAACTTAATTCATCACTTTCTTGGACACAAATAATAAATTAAATTATCAGACACTAAAATATCATCTTTATGGTAAAAAAAAAAAAGAAAATTCATATATCTATTACCGTTTTGAAAACAGAAGCCAACAAAATAAGTAATTTTTGCCATTTTTGCAAATCTGCAGATTAATATGCGCATATGTAATCAAATCAAAACCGAACATGATACATCAGTGAAACCTATGTATATCAGACAGGTTTGGAAATATATTTCATTTGTAATAAAATAAAATCAGGAATATTCATCAAATATGCAAATTAGGTCATTTCAGCTAATTATATATTCGCGCACTCATTATGCAAATTAGGAAAGTCAAACTGTTCATTTTTGGGGCATTTTTTAAATCATATATTCATAGATCATATTTACACCAAATATTGACCTTAAATTCATAATATTTTTGCAATGCCAATACAATATGGCGATGGAAATTACTTGGATCACCGTCACAGCTATTTCCTCATGTGTTTCACAAATAATTCAGAAAAACCGATCATATGATAAGAATTTGTAGACTTTCAGCTACATCACAGTATATCTGCCTTTTTCAAAGATGTCAGATTTGAGGATTTATGACGATTTTCCGAGATACCATTCATCAGGCCATAACATTCCACAGGGACTGAATTTCAGAGTGGCAGAAACTTTAGTGACCCCAGTACAGTTGTGGCTACCTTGAGTGTAAATAACAAAATAATTTAATGAGTGAAACACATGAGGATATTGCATTTTTGTAGGGGAGTTTTATACATTGAGGTGCATTTTTTTCACCACGCAGAATAGCAGCGCGAGTCAATGGGCGATCAGCAGGCCATGTCACACATGGCTGAAAAGACAATATTCTAATTCAATAATTAACATATTTCCCACATGCCTATAACAATGAAACTACCTGTGTGAAACTACACAGAATTGTAGTTAAAGGTATGCTTGAAATATATGTGAAATACAAATTCAAAAATATTGTTTAGTTTTTTTTTAAATACATTTACAAAAATTGCTATTTCTACCAACTGACTGCTGTTGTGTGTGTGTGTTCGGGGGGCAGACTGTTTGCACAGGCAGTGTGATCACCCTACTTGTAATATGATAAATCATAGGAGTGTACACTACATTATTAGGCCCAAAAAAAGAAAAAACATGTTTAGCGACCTGCCTTTTGAAAAAAGGGAAGGAGGTCCTTTTATTTGCTTCAAAATGGCCACTCGGCACATTTTCCATAGGCTGGAATTTTTTTCAAAAAAATTAGCAGTGTTTTTTCATCCAAAAAAAAGGAAGAGGGCGGGGACACTAAACATGATTTTTTTTGTTTTTTCGCTTTGTATGCATGAAAGTTGAGCTAAAATAATAGGAAAATAATGCCTCCGGCTACCCTGTAGCGGAGGCATAATAAACAAACAATACTAAATATTAGGGGCATATACAGTCTGGATTTACTAAACAGCCAATGAGCCACTCTCAAAATGATTAAAAACCAAAAGACAGAGTCAATCATGCTGTATTGCTACAATACAAAGTGTTTTGCCCCCTACAACTGTAGATATTCAAGAGCTGACAACTGCATAGGTGTCACAAGAATTACTCATTAGGATCTCATTTTATTGCTCCTTTCACATTATTTTGATGAAAAGAGCACTACTATTAGTTTCCTGTAATGATTGGAATATGACATCAAGACACATACATAACATGATGAGAAGTCCTAAATGCATATTAACACTGTAAGTTAGAGCTATGATCGGATTGGATGATCAAGACTGATGATTTTTTTTTTTATCTGCCTCCAAATATTGCAAAATGTTGACAATTTTAAGCACCCTAAAATCACTCATACATGTACCTTGGATGGTTCTCTCATTTGAAGTTGAGGTAGTCCATGTTTAAAGCTATTTTCATGCTGTTTAATTCAAAAATTTAATTTAAAAAAAAAGGCTGAAAATCTTCAGGTTTTGGGTTATCAAATCATAAAAAGGCTCTTGACTAACCCTGTAACCGATCATCGGATCGGACGCCGATACCGATCCGATCATGCCCGATCGGCTGTATCACGCCGATGGCCGATCAAAGATAATAAATCGGCAAAAATCTGCATTTTTTTTTTTTTTTTTAATGCCGAAAATTTTCAAGTTTTTGGCTATCAAATGCTTAAAAAAATCATGGCTGGGATTATTTTGTCAAGTGGAGTTGTTGTAGACCATGTTTGTTGATATTTAGTGCCTTTTCATGACTTTGAAATTAATAATATTGGTCTAAGAGCAGAGGCAAAACATGCGGGCCGCCATCTTGGATTATAATGTAGGTTTTTTTGTTTTTTTTAATGACGAAAATTTTCAAGTTTTCGGCTATCAAATGCTTTAAAAAAATTCATGGCTGGGATTATTTTGTCATGTGGAGTTGGTGTAGACCATGTTTGTTGATATTTAGTGCCTTTTCATGACTTTGAAATTAATAATATTGGTCTAAGAGCAGAGGCAAAACATGCGGGCCGCCATCTTGGATTATGGCGGCCCGCATGTTTTGCCTCTGCTCTTAGACCAATATTATTAATTTCAAAGTCATGAAAAGGCACTAAATATCAACAAACATGGTCTACACCAACTCCAAATGACAAAATAATCCCAGCCATTAATTTTTTTTGAGCATTTGATAGCCGAAAACTAAAATTTTCGTCATTAAAAAAAAAAAAAAAAAAAAAAAATCAGCCGATTTTTTTTTGTCGCTCTTTCGATCCGATACCGATCAAAGGTGCGAGGGTGTCGCTCCGATCTTCCGATCCGATCAGAGCCCCAACTTACAGGGTTACTCTTGACATCGAAGAATATGGTCTACAACAACTCCAAATGACTTAACAAAACCAGCTATGTATGCTTTGTTAGTATTTGATGGCCCAAAACTTTACAAATTATGGTTTTTGTCTTTTTTTTGATAATTTTCCGATAATTTTTCATTGATCGGTGATCAGAATTTATCATCCAATTTCACCCGATTTGAATATTGGTTACACCCTCATTGTATACTCACAGCTGGAAAATGGACCTCTCTCTTCTTCTGGACCTTCTGGTAATGACTAATTTGTTGATTCGAATCCAAGGCAACCACAAATTCTCCCTCCGTTGACCTTGACCTATGACCTGGATAAGCCTCTTTGAAGACTAGAGTGATTGCTGAGAGTTTGTCCTTCTGGAATCTGTTCCTGTCAGAAGAAAATTCAGAATTTGTAAAGAAATTGCATAATTGTAGCCTAAATCTAGATTTTCATTTGTCATAAATATGGTAGGCATTATGGTGAGATTGCAGAGAGTTTGTCCTTTGAGAATCTATTCCTGAGGGGGGGGGGGGGGGGGAAATATTTTCATTAAATTTGTATAACTGTAGCCCTCGGCTATTTCGTTGCCGAGACATAAAAAAGGTTTCTCCCATCACATCAAAGACTTCTTCCAACTTACTTGTGCATTTCCAGGACCTCCTTAAGCTTGAGGTTGGAGACGAGGTCCCCAGTGACAAGGACGAAGTGGGATCGAATCAGCGACTTTCTCTCCATCTCCCTCAGAGCATCTCCTAACGAATGACATCCCTCAGAGAGGACAGGGTATACACGACATGGTGACGTCTTCTTATTCCACTTGCATTTTCTGGAAGAGTACAGGAATGAAGAAGGAGCATTATTACATACTTGTTTTAGCTACCGGTATGTTTTTTCATTTTTTTTTCCAGGTAGGGGGTGGAAGGCCTGAGGACTACAGTAATAAGTTTTCCACTTTTTCCAATTCCCTGGCAACTTGGGCATGTACGGTCAACATTAATTTTTCTTTGTGTTCTATCTTGCAGGTTTTCTTTTGTTAGTTGAAATGCCAAATAAAAGAAATCTAATAATGATAATAATAAAAATAATAATAACTAAAAAATAATAAAAACAATAATAACAAAATCAATAACAAAAAAGATAATAATAATTTCAAAAATAATGAGGAAACAAATTATAGAAATAATACAAAAATATAATAATCACAATAATGAACAATACTAGTTAATTATTATTAATATAATAATAATAATAATGATAACTTTAGGAGACCAGCTATGAAGGACATCTTGCTTCTCCATGTAAACGTGTGGGTTCTATGCTTGTATAGATCAAAAATATCAGTTTTAAATATACTTCTGTAATGAGCTATAACAAGTTAAACTACAGAAAAACCACTCCAAAGTCCTATAAAGTTTGGTGCTTGCATACAGAAGTAAGCTCTGAATTAATTTTATTATCAATATTACTTTTAGATTTCCCTGTCAAGCTCCTAAATTGTTACCCATCTGAATGTATCTCAGTTGTCGGGCAAAAACAAAAATCGCTAAAATCTGTACATTGAATGTAAATACTAAAAACAAATCTTATCTACCATATGATGGACACTGTATACATTTGTATATCAGTAATTTGCAAAGAGATATGGGCCTGTTTATATTCTTGTGGTTGTATTTCAATCACATTTTTGCTATTATCTTATCGTATTACAAGGAAGTTATTACTCTATGAGTATGAAAGAGGAAGATTGTTTGTATAAACTTTTTTCATGAGATCTGTTAATTCCATAATTATTTACAAAAATAGTGGCCCAATCGCTGTGTAGCCTGATCAGTTCTTAATCAGTCATTACTTACTCGACATGTCGTTTGATTTGGTCCGAGTGTGAGCTACAGAAGACAAATATTTCCTGCACACCGTTGGTTGCTAAGAACTCCAAGGTGTAGTCAATGATTGGACAGTTCACCAGAGGAAGCAACGCCTAGAAAGAAAGAAAGAAAGAAAAAGAAAAAGCATCAGGTAAAGATAACCGAGTTCAGGTCATGAAAGCTCATTGCAATAGAGACTGTCTAGAATTTATTCTTGATGGAATAACATGAAATATTAAATAGGAAAATTCAAGTACATATAATGGAGTTCTGGAAATGACTTGGAATCATCATAATTTTAACGAATCTTGCAAATTGAATAAATCTTCCTGAAAATCATGAACAATGAGAATCACAATGATATTAGACTATAATGATAATAACACTTTTAACAGAGTCCTTCATCAATTGCAACAAAATTTGGCGCTAGTGTAGTTCCGTATCCATTTTTTTAGCAGTTTAAAAATCCATTCTTAGCAAAGGAATTTTAGCCCAATTTTTAACTAATTTTAATCATAATCATATAATGTATTTTCCACCTGAATTTGGATCACATTCGACATCGGGGAAACCTTCGTTTAGGGCTTCGATATCAACGTCATCGCTCAGTACCATCTCTACGCTGTAGTCCTGCACTTCAAACTGAAGCTAGCAGTACAAAATTATGCAGACTTCTCGTATGGTTTATGGTATCGCGCATACGAGAAGTCTGCATAATTTTGTACTGATAGCTTCAGTTTGAGGTGCAGGACTACAGCGTAAAGACGAACTGAGCGACGACGTCGACATCGAAGCCCTAAACGAAGGTTTCCAGATGTCGGATGTGATCCAAATTCAGGTGGAAAATGCAATATATGTAGGGTATCTGATCGCGCACCACGTTTTGTGTGCTAAAACCCTTCCCATAGATAGTGCACACATCCCTATAGAGTCTATGTGCATTGCAAAATTGGTCAAGTTTTTAAAAATAAATTTAGATTAAAACCTTAATCTGTTGTGATCCTGAAGGTGATACTCAATAAATGAGGTGTCATATGAAAGAGCAGGTGAATCCCCATATTTCCAAAGGGGCTGCATCTCGGAATTCTAAAAATATCTTGGTCAAACAGGGATTTACCGGTAAATGTGTTTCCATTGCAACTCGGGAGATTTCCAACTTTTGAGATATGCAGCCCCGATGGATAATTAGTTCAAGTCGTAAGGATTATGTTGGTGTTCTTTTTTTTTCGCTAGCCCCAAGGGATCACGTAGGATTTAAGTTTGAAAATACCCTTCCCCCACTTTTTGCATATATAGCCTAATGCATTAGAATGCAGCTGTTGAGCAAAAAATGATATCTCGGCATGAACCACTTTTTTGTCCATTCTGACCAAAATGCTATGAATATTGCAGATTTTTTGAGGTGCTGTATCTTTTGATAGAAACATCGGTGAGTCTTGAAATGTATTATTTTGATTACATTTTTTATTCAAATATCCAACAAAAATGGTGAAAAACGATCCCAAATTGAAAATTGAAAGATCGTTCAGACACCCTAATGATTAGATCTAGATCTAGATCTAGATCTAGAGTAGTGGCTCCGGTGTGCGGCCGATCGGCGGGAACTGCCGATTCTATTTTTATGCAAATACTCACAGAATACTTCAATACCCTCAATATAGAGTCCATATACTTACTTATTAAATAGAAGTCACAAATAACCTAACTGACCCACAGCGTGGTCAGCATTGACCACGTTTCGAAATGCTTTGAGTTCCCCCGTTTGCGGGCACGCATTACCCGGTTTGCGGCACGCGTACGTCACAAAGCTTTATGCGCTACGTCACGATCAAAGCATATACCAAATTACTACGGGTAACCCAAATTCTCATGTTTATCTGTTGCTACGGTAAATTTTTCAAGTTTTAAACAATTTCACCTTTTTACTGAATGGATCATCCCATACGGGGGTACGTACTACTAGTAGGGTGTCTGATCGCGCACTCAGTTTTGTGTGCTAAAATCCTCCCCATAGAGATTGCACACATCCCTATGTAGTCCATGTGCATTGCGCGCTCATGCAAACTTGGTCAATGATTTTATTACCAAAATGAAATTCAAACCAATATATCTCGTGATCCTGAAGGTGATACTCAATAAGTGAGGTGTCATATGAAAGAGCAGGTTTTTCTCCACATTCCGCAAAGGGGCTCACCCCAAAAATTCTAAAACTATCTTGCTTAAAACAGCGATTTAAACATTGTTTCCATGGTAACTCAGAGATTTACCAATTTCATAAATCGAGCCCCCGAGGGATAAGTTGGGCCAGCTGTAAGGAATATATCCATGCGCTTATTTTTTCTCTAGTCCCAAGGGATCACGAGGCCTTTCAGTTTGAAAATACCCTTACTCCACGTTTTGCATATCGTGCTGTACAACTTTTGAGCAAAAATTATAACTTGGCGTGAACCACTTTTTTGTCCATTCTGACCAAAATGCTATGAATATTGCAGAGTTTTTGAGGGGCTGTATCTCTTGATAGAAACATTGGTGAGTCTTGAAATTTGAAATGTATTATTCTGATTACATTTTTTATCCAAATATCCAACAAAAATGGTGAAAAACAATCCCAAATTGAAAATTGAAAAATCGTTCAGACACCCTACTACTAGACACTATCAGGTCATAGCGGGTACACACATCAGCACACATACCATCATACACGATCCCGCATGTTATGTGTGTATTAACACCCCCCGCCGCAAACCAGAAAAACACGTAATTACGTGCCGGTTTGCGGCCACCACATGCAACTGGCCAATCGGTGGCACAATCAAAATATCTGCGATAGGAGACAGACCACAGCCATCATACTTCCACAAAAACATCAAATTTCACCTCCAATTGGACAAATATCGGACAAATAGAGCTACAATATTGATCTAGTCATGCCTCGATCTCTTAACTTAAAAGTAAGCACCTGCTGGAATTTTCATCGCCGACTGGTGCCGTAGATTTCCGACATCGCCGACGGATACTCCGTACCGACAGGAGCATCTGCTACGGACGTTTTCGGCAGAGCAGAACTTACCGGGGAATCCACGGTAGGTGTCAATGATTATTATCGAGTCATATTTATTTTATTTTGAAAACTGATACCCCTGGCCGCAAACCGGGCTATGCCGCAAACCGGAGACTCTACTCTAGATCTATTATTAAAATTAGTAAAAAATTGGGCTAAAATTCATTTGCTAAGAGTAAGAATGGATATTAAACTGCTAAAAAATGGATACAGAACTACACTAGACTAGTGCCCAAAATTTTGAGGTAGAGGTCTACCTTTTTCAAAAGGATTTTCCTCAGAATGAAATGTATAGATCATGCAGAATACAATGGAAAAATGTATAGATCTAACACTAACACTAAACAGTTAGGCCGAGGTCAAATTACAAATTTCCTTATCAACAAAGTCGCAATCAATTAAAATTGGATGTTTTGCCTCTTATCGGACTACTTTATTTGACTGTATAAATTATTGGGTGTAACATGTGTAGTGGTGCCTGTGTCTAATGTAAACGGGACCAACATGCAAAAGAGCTCGAGTACTACTAGCTGCCTGCACATCCCGCATGTCGCAGCACTACCCGTCTGGGTATGGCCTATGGCCTGGGTCCGATTCAGTCAGAGTAGCAGCTGCTTGCCACATCCTACTAAAACTAATCTGTATTCAGACTATTCACTTACTCGAGGTTTCTCAAGGCTTACAGGAGCAAACCGAGTGTTGAAGCTGTCTGCGATAACCACCGCTTGAAGAACATCCTCTTGTTCCAACGAATTGTCGGATTTTCCCTTTGCTTTCTTGCCAGACATGATGCAGTGTTCAACTTCGCGTCTTATGTACAATTCTCACATCCAGTACAGTAAGATCTAATTTGCAATATTTATCGGCTATGCTCAGCTCAGATTTGCGTTAAATGAGTACATGGACAACTCAAAGAATTTGGCGACTAGAACTTAAACAAGTTGTTTTTGTTGTTGTGTTTTGGTTTATTGGCGATTAGTCAGTAATTTGACTATTGTCACCAAAATACTTTACGGCACGTGTTATATCTCTCATTTTTGAATTTTTAAAAAAATATATTTATTTCGTTTTAAATTTATTTATCTTTTAAGATAGTATCGAAAAATAATATCGTAAGCAAAACATTCATGGGCTTTGTTAGTGTTTCTTAACAGTACGTGCAGATTATTTGTTATATCACTTACACACCATACATAAATGTATATAAGATAGTACCTACACAAGCCTCTATATTCCATAATCTTATCATACCATTTATCATTGTTGTTACTTTTTCTTATTTTATTTTCTTATTACATTATGTTATTATATTTTTAATGTACTGAGTGTAATTTAGCATATTTATAATATTGTATTATGTTTACTTTTCTTATTTTATTTTTTTATTACATTATGTGACTCAGTACTGTAACGTACATAAGACAAATTAAATATGAAAAGACTACGTTATTGCTAGCGGTTACTAAAAATTGACAAGATTTTATTTTCTGAACAAATTTTAGAAGGAACAAAAATAAAGATATTATTAATGTATTGCATATACTAGTGTAATCGAGCATACAACTTTACGTTGTCTTTTTGTATTTGACAACATTTGCTTGACTCAATATTTTTAAAAGGAAACAATTATACTATATAGACTATTAGTGTGTATATTGTTGAAATACGTGTTTTGCGCAATCTCAGATTTACCAGTCACTATGATCATGACAGACAAAGAAAGAGGTGCATGAATATGCATGTGACACCTGTTCTACACATTTTTTACATACTAGCAGTGAAGGGTTCCTTTGTCTACCTGAGGAACTGTATATTTTGTCCGCTTTCTTTGTCCGTCATATTCATAGTGAGTGTGGAGGGGGGGGGGGGGGGGATTTGAAAATTGCGCAGACCGTTATTTCAACTCAACATACCAATATTGACAAGGTCGTCGGAAGCACCGTACCGTACCTACAAGCGGGCACAATTTTTAGGAAAAGGGGGCAGCTAGGCTCGCGACATTCCCCGTGTACAAGTTTAATATATATATATGCTCGCGCGGAAAGTGCACAAGCAAAACTGATGACATTTATTCAGTGGAGCTAAAGCTCTTACCCTAATCAATTTTCTGGTTTCACAATTTAGGCGAGCGAGCGAAAATTAAAGCATATGTATGCAGGCGCGGATCCAGGATTTCTAAGGGGTGGGCGGGCCCAAATTTGAAATCAATTTGAAATTTAGTGTGCTGAAATTTGAAAATCGTGCCAGCCAATATTTCGCTCAGTGGGGGGGGGGGGGGGGGTAGTGAGTACCTAGACTAGGATGAGCGCATAAGCATGTTGCACATGCTTTTTGCTTGCTCTCCAAAATATCTCTTATTTGTCTGTGTTTACCGTTCTCGCCTCTGAATCCTCGTCTGAATTCAGGTTCCCCCCCCCCCCCTCCCGCGCGAAGCGCGGAAGCTTTGGCGTTTCATAAGATTATGAGAGAAAGAAGACGATTCGTTGTACCGTTCTCGATTCTTAATCCTTGTCTGAATTCAGTCCCCCCCCCCCTCCCCTCCTGCGCGACGCTTTGACGTTTCATTAAATTATGAGAGAAAGAAGACGATGCGTTGTACCGTTCTCTATACTCTTAATCCTTGTCTGAATTTCAAAGATGTTCTTTGTCTGCTCCTTTTTCTTCCTACGTCCTCTTCCGATTTGGGGAGACCGCCCCCCCCCCCCTGGCTACGCCCGTGCGGTCAGATAAACACATTTTGATACCTTGTCTAACCCCGCAAGCTCAGGGGTTTAAGGCAATAAATTACGGTCAGATAAGCATTCAGGGGCCCGTCTTAGGGCCCCTGGTGGGGTCGAGGCGGCAGAGCCGGCACCGGAAGCTCAGAGGTTTTAGGCGTTTAATTAAGGTCAGATGAGCATTTTTTTGTATACCTTATTATTTTGTGACATCTCTAGGTCACTATTTGACGTGGGGTCCAGGGGGCGAAGCCCCAAAAATCAGGGGTTTTAGGCATTAAATTACCGTCAGATGAGCATCTAAGGGCCCGCCGTAGGGCTCTAGGTGGAATCCAGGGGGCAGAGCCCCCGGAAGCTTAGGGGTTTTAGGCATTAATCACGGTCAGATGAGCATATTTTGATGCCTCATTATTTTGTTAACACTGGCAGTTAACTATTCTTTCTTTCTTGCTCTCATTCTATTTTATTTCTCTTTATTATACTTTTACAAAAAAGTGGTGGGGGGGGGGAGCTCGGGGCCCCCGATCCCCGCCGTACCTCGGGCCCTGACATGTAGGAATCTCAAGAATCATATTTCTTGCCTGGCTGTAAATTAAGGAATTTGTCATTTTCCAACAAACACATACAAACGTATAATTTACTAAAAAGTGAGGACAAATATCGGAAATTATGTCATTTCAGCATTGTTTGTAATCCATTGTTGTGGAATTAGAAATAAACCATGTTTGAATTTGATTCCCCCCAAGCCCTCCCCCCCCCCCTATCAGTACGCCAGTATCTCCTCTTCTCCTTTTGTCTTTCCCTTTCCTTCCTTCTCTCTTATATTTGATTTGGGGGGGGGGGGGGGGTCAACAGCCTGGGAGGCAAGGCCCTTTCGCCCCCCCCCCCCCCCCGATCTCCTTCTTCCCCCTTTTCTTTTCTTCTTCCTTTCTTTCCCTTTCTCTCCTCTTTCCCTTTCCCTTCTTTTCCTTTCTTTTCTCTTTTTTTTTTTTTTTTTTTGCGGGGGGGGGGGGGGGGGCAAGGCCCGCTCGGCCCCCCCCCCTGGATCCGCGCCTGGCAGTATATCTTATTTCTATTTTCTTCTATATAAACTGATGCTCATGAGATAAGTAGGTAGTAGATCCCCTCTTTCTCTTCCAGCTCTGCTTTAGGTCTCTCTTAGTTTCTCTCTCTTCCCGCTCTGCTCGCCTCATGTGTTGACATGTATTTCTGATCATCTAGATTTCAATGTTTTACAATTTAATGACATAGCAAACACTTTTGTTTGTATTCATTAAATTTGTTTCTCAAATTTCCTATCCCGTTTCGTACATAAGCAAAGCATTTTCTATGAAACATAAATTATTTATAACGTAGCCTTTTACATTCAAATTTATGATTTCTGCTACTACATGTAGTAAACAACAGTTTAGACGTTTTCATATTTATTATCAATTCAGAACAACAACAAATAAATTATGTTCAAAAGAATTATGAGGGCCGAAAAAAGAGGGGGGAGGTAGATGAAAAACTTACTAAATAAATCTCTTAATTACATTCGGTGCAATTCGGAGATGGCGCCACAGCGACTCAACTTACTGTAATGATGAATTTTACGTGTAATAATTACGTCACTGCGTTGTGGGGATGGGGGGGGGGGGTCTTCAGCTGGGGGCTCCAATATGCTATTATTGCAAGCAATGCTGGCTATTTTCTTTTATGTGAGGGGGGTGTTAAGACTCGGAAAACACAAAATGAAAGGGAACGTGCCGACTAAAAGTGGAAAGATCAAGCTTTGCATTCTACCAACGCACTTTGAGAAATTACATTTCTTTTTGAAAGGGAGCGTAGCGACCGAGCAAGAAAGTTTGTACTCTGTAGTTGGGGGATAAAAAATGTTATCATTGAGACAAATTTAAGTTCCTTTCCCCATCCTCCAAATAGGTTTAGTCAGCTTTAAAAATCGTTAATTTAGATACTTTTGGCGACTTCTAAATATCTCGGGGGGTGGGAGAGCCCTCCTGCAGATTTTCCGTAGAGAAACTCCCTCATTCCTTTTGACCAACCGACCCTCAATGAGGCACTATAATTGTAAATTAGTAACATTATCATTGCTGTCAGTGTTGTTGTTGTTGATGTTATAATCCCGTATTTTGTATTAGGGGAGGCCCTACTGAAATGTGTATTTCACACAATCAAGCCTGTTCCTGTGTATTGCATTCATAAGGAATCACAATACTAAGAAGGCTGTGGTTTACAGTTTGTTATATTGTGCTTATATCTTTCGAGGGAGCAGAGCGACCGAGCATGAAGAGTTTGAACTCTAGATTGTTACAGCAAAGCTATCGTATATACAAAATGTAGAAGGGCCTGTAAACTGAAAAAGGAGCAGGGGCTACAGCGCCCTCAACATCCCCCCGTGTTCAGCGGCCCATGAATTGTAATCACTCCTCGTTTATTCTAGAATAAGCGAGTTCGTAATTAGGATTTGCGCATGTGCAGATAAAGGTCATTCGTTCCCAAATTGTAATACCATCGACACGAATATTGGTATCGTACTCATGAAAGTTATGTAATCAGTATCATTAATGCACCGACAGTACATTTATCTGATACACAGGTGGAAGTATTCTTCTTAAGAGGCAAAGAAAAGGTATTCATGAAGCACCTCCATCACTACGGCAGTGATTGTTCTAAAATGCACAAATGGGAAGTATCCATATCGTGTAAAAGATCTTTGGATATTTTGGGGTCATGCGTTCCGAAGCTTTTTACGAACTGGCTTATTGTTTGCAAAAGTATATAGTGCAACTTCTTCTTCTACTCCTTCTCTTTCTTCTTCTTCTTCTTCTTCTTCTTCTTCTTCTTCTTCGTCTACACCTTCTCTTTCTTCTTTTCTTCTTCTACTTCTTCTTCTATTCCCTCTTCTTCTTTCTGTTTTACTCCTTCTTTTTCTTTTTCTTCTTCCTTTTCTCCTTCTACTTTTTTCTACTTCTTCTTCTCATTCTTCTTCTTCTTCTTCTCCTTTTCTTTCTTCTTCTTCTTCTTTTATTCCTTCTATTTCGTATTATTATGATTGATGTTCTTATTATTGTTGCGTTTTTATTATTATTATTATTATTATTATCACTATCATTATTATTATTATTATTTGATATGGATGTAGGTAAAGTGCTTCCACATAACACTTTGTTGGTGTGTGTAATGCTCTTACATTTCATTACCATGTCGGGCAACCCTCTAGCGAGCTTTGCAGTCGTCAAGAGAAATTTTTGTTTTACAATAATGCATACAATTTGTTAAACATGTCCATTTAAAAGCAAGATCATTCGCACCCTATCATGACTAATTGTTCTGGGCCCCATTTTCAATGGATTTGTTTTCAATTAGCAGTGCCAAAATGTCAGTGTATCAACAAAATTCACAGCCAATTGACGAATGCAAGGATTTCAGTAGCATATACTATTATCAGATATTCTACTTAGTCACCGATAAGTCTTTTAATGAAACAGGGATCTAATGGAAGCCTGCTGTTTTTCACATTCATGCCATTTTATTTACACAGTGCAACGGTGCTTATCAATTGTCATATTTTTTTCTTCTTGCTTGCTATACTTTTGCACTGTATGCGTGCATAATGTGAGTTATATTTGAAACTGAACATATCACTGCCAAATGCGTAATAGTTTGAAGTTGGACGATACGCAACTCGGCTCTAATTTGATTGCGTCTGTCAAGCACAAATTAGGAGAAAATATTGATGAAGAAAATCTTCTTCCGACAGAGTTTTCATTATCAAAGAAGTCTCTACGTTGTCAACGTTCGTTTGGAATTTATATTACGACGGTTGGAGTAGCAGCTGACGTCTAGCTTGGGTGAGATTTTATTGCGTGTTGTGTTTGATGGAGTATGGCAAATGTGGGATTTTAAACACGGCAGTGAGATAAAAATGTAAAAGAGAAGAAACAAGTGTATGTGGGTTGACTATGTAGTTTGGATATATGTTTAAGTTTGTGAGACGAAGTGTTAGAGGCAAACAGGAAGCGAAATGAAGGTTATATAATATTTCTGATGTGGATGAAGCGGAATGAAGCAGTATAGTATTAATGACTGCTTTGAGAGAAATAGTTGTTTTTATACGCTCAAGGTAAGGTTAGAATTATGCTATTTCCCGAGGCGTGCCGAGGGGAATAGCCCAATTGTAACCTTCCCGAGAGCGTATAAAAAAAAAACTATTTCTCGAATATTAAAGCAGTCATTAATACTTTTATATGCCGAAAAAAAATAGACTAAAAAATAAAAAATAAAAAATATTTTTTGTTTCGTCGAAGATGGGATTCGAACTCTTGCGTACATTAAGTGATGTATCTACAAACAACGCCTTAGACCACTCGGCCATCGCGCACTGTTAGCATGTTTGTCAGTTTTCTCCGATTATACATTAAAATGAATTGAAAACGAATTCGCGTGATGGATGCTTCGCAAAAGCTCCATTAAACGGACCCTTCTTTTACTTTTGCAATGCATATTGGCACGAACTTAGATCAAGATCTATCGGCAGATGTTGTTTTTTTGTTTTTGGAAGTTTATTTTCGTCTTCATGTCAACAATGCAAGATAAAATTGTCGGTAAGATCGATCGAGATTCAATTGTATTGAAATTACCGACCAATTCTTCGCACACGTACGGTATCCTGAATCGCTCAGACCATTTTTTAACATGTAAACCTATGGGGTAACCACGGAGACTGACCTATTTTCCCAATAACCATGGTTATTGGGATTTTAGAACTGTTTTAACCATGGTTACTGGGAATTTTCGGGAACAGTTAAAGTTTATGAATGCAATTTCGACCAATCAGATTGCTGGATTACTTAAGTGAGGTATATAATATATCTTATTTCTATTTTCTTCTATATAAACTGATGCTCATAAGATAAGTATGTAGTAGGTCCCCTCTTTCTCTTCCCGCTCTGCTCGCCTCATGTGTTGACATGTATTTCTGAGCATCTAGATTTCAATGTTATACAATTTAATGACATAGCAAACACTTTTGTTTGTATTCATTAAATTTGTTTCTCAAATTTCCTATCCCGTTTCGTACATAAGCAAAGCATTTTCTATGAAACATAATTTATTTATAACGTAGCCTTTTACATTCAAATTTATGATTTCTGCTACTACATGTAGTAAACAACAGTTTAGATGTCTTCATATTTATTATACATTAAGAACAAAAAACAAAAAAATATTTTTCAAACGAATTATGAGGCCAGAAAAAAAAGGGGGGTGGTAGACGAAAAACTAACTAAATAAAACTCTTAATTACACTCAATGCAATTCCGAGATGGCGCAATAGCGACTCAAGTTTCTGTATTGATGAATTTTAAATGTAATTACGTCACTGCGTTGTGTGTGTGGGGGGGGGGGGGGGGGGTCTTCAGCTGGTGGCTCCAATGTGCTATTATTGCAAGCAATGCTAGCTATTTTCTTTTTTGTGAGGGGGGGGGGGGTGTTAAGACTCGGAAAACACAAAATGAAAGGGAACGTGCCGACTAAAAATGGAAGATCAGGCTTTGCATTCTACCAACGCACTTTGAGAAATTACATTTATTTTTGAAAGGGAGCGTAGCGACCGAGCACGAAAGTTTGTACTCTGTAGTTGGGGGATAAAAATGTTATCATTGAGACAAATTTAAGTTCCTTTCCCCATCCTCCAAATAGGTTTAGTCAGCTTTAAAAATCGTTAATTTAGATACTTTTGGCGATTTTAAATATCTCAGGGGGTGGGAGAGCCGTCCTGCAGATTTTCCGTAGAGATACTCCCTCATTCATTTTGACTAACCGACCCTCAATGAGGCACTATTGTATATATGTAACATTATCATTGCTGTCAGTGTTGTTGTTGTTGATGTTATAATCCTGTATTTTGTATTAGGGGGGCCCTACTGAAATTTGTATTTCACACAATCAAGCCTGTTCCTGTGTATTGCATTCATAATGAATCACAATACTAAGAAGGCTGTGGTTTACATTTTGTTTATATTGTGCTTATATCTTTCGAGGGAGCAGAGCGACCGAGCATGAAGAGTTTGAACTCTAGATTGTTACAGCAAAGCTATCGTATATACAAAATGTAGAAGGGCCTGTAAACTGAAAAAGGAGCAGGGGCTACAGCGCCCTCAACATCCCCCCGCGTTCCGCGGCCCATGAATTTTAATCACTCCTCGTTTATTCTAGAATAAGCGAGTTCGTAATTAGGATTTGCGCATGGGCAGATAAAGGTCATTCGTTCCCAAATTGTAATACCATCGACACGAATACTGGTATCGTACTCATGAAAGTTATGTAATCAGTATCATTAATGCACCGACAGTACATTTATCTGATACACAGGTGGAAATATTCTTCTTAAGAGGCAAAGAAAAGGTATTCATGAAGCACCTCCATCACTACGGCAGTGATTTTTCTAAAATGCACAAATGGGAAGTATCCATATCGTGTAAAAGATCTTTGGATATTTTGGGGTCATGCGTTCCGAAGCTATTTACGAACTGGCTTATTGTTTGCAAAAGTATATAGTGCAACTTCTTCTTCTACTCCTTCTCTTTCTTCTTCTTCTTCTTCTTCTTCTTCTTCTTCTACACTTTCTCTTTCTTCTTTTCTTCTTCTACTTCTTCTTCTATTCCCTCTTCTTCTTCCTGTTCTACTCCTTCTTTTTCTTCTTCTTCTTCCTTTTCTCCTTCTACTTTTTTCTTCTTCTTCTCATTCTTCTTCTTCTACTCCTTTCCTTTTTTCTTCTTCTTCTTTTACTCCTTCTATTTCGTATTATTATGATTGATGTTCTTATTATTTTTGCTTTTTATTATTATTATTATCATCACTATCATCATTGTTATTATTTTTATTTATTATTTTTGTTATAGTACTGTATTATCATCACCACCATTGTAATAATATTATTATTATGATTTATAAAAGAATTGACCAACATGTTTATCGCAAATTGCGTGTTGCACTGGAGAGTCGCTAGATATCCGGAATATAATACATTTAATTTATTTGTTGGTGTTAATTATGCTTCATATCAGGGGTCTTGACAAAAACACTACGAATTGGGGAATCCCCCCTCATGCACCATATTCGGATTGGATTGAGGTAGTGATTGCTGCACGCGTATAAAACAGAGCTCGTCGAGCCATGCATGCGTTGCCTAAAGTTTACAATCCGTACTTTCTTTGACATTGGAGTATATTAACTGAGGGGAGGGGGATGGTTCCCTATTAACACAATGTACTTCATAATCATTTTTATCTCCAAAAGGGAGGGGTTGGTGCACATTCTGGTGCAACCTTAAAGTAGATCAATGTTTAGGCCGATCAAAACCCGAATGGGGTTCCCCTATTTGATATATTATACATGTACTAACTTTAAAGTATTTCCTACTATTAGCTTTCCTTATCAATTATATTTTCCCTCAGGTAGTGATGGCGGAAGAAGTTCTGAGTGATGCCCTTTTGAATGCACTTTCCAAGAAAATGGATATAGCCCTTTATCCAGTCGGCGATTTTGCCGTCGACCTGGGCTTCGATTTCGCCGCCGCCAGCGCAGCGGAGCAGCATTCGTTTCAGACACTAAATCCGCAGGGGAAATACGAGTATCTTCTAAAGAAGTTTGTCCTCACTCACGGTCGGGGGGCGAAAGATCTCATTGATATATTCAAAGATAAACAAAAGAAGCTCCTTGTCAACTTTCTTGAAGAAGGTGTGTCTGAACCTATCTCTCTCTTAGAATTTTGGTCATCCAGTAATGGCGAAAACTTTTAGTCACCACTTTCTCTGCCACCAACATATTACACATGTCGGTGACAGTTCAGTAGTGAGGTGATTGACAATGAGATTAAAATTTTCATGGTAAATAATATAATGCTTGAATTATATTATAATAGTATAGCTCAATTTTGTGTGGATTTTTAAATTGTTAGTGATATCAATAAATTGTAATGAAAATGAAAATGATTTTTTTTTGGTTAATGATACTATGACGTTGGCGATTGGCATACAATCTTTTGGGCCATTCATCATTTAATAATCAATTAGGCCTATGCATAATAGATAAATCATGTTCATTATTTTTTATACACAGCCATCAAAAATCGCAGCCATTTACGTAAACCAGAGCCTGGACCCGCGAATTCCCGGAACCAATTATTTAGTTGGAGATTTGTAGCAGGTGAAATTTTCTCCAGAGATTTATTTTCTTAAATTTCAACAAGTTTATTTTGGTTTCATGTGTTAAATATTTGTTAATTGACAATACATAAATAAATGAATAAATGCAATTTAAAACATGAAAATAAAGAAACATAATGTGCAATGTATTCAGTCCCAAATGGAGAAAAAAATACTGCTTCCTCTCTACAACACCGAATAACGATTTTGACAGCACTTCCAGAATTTTAAATTTTGATATCTTTTTTGTTGTTTATGATTAATATAGCATTTATATGTAATTTATTGATGTATACGCTTTTTATATTTTATTGCAGGTCTAAGCTTCGTTGTAGTTCTCTTGGCTATTGTGGTTTACAATTGGCATAATATCTTCCCTGGTAAGCTGATATCATTATAACACTACAATTCCTCTTGCTTTGATTAAGCAAGGTGCCTGAATTGTGTCATGGGTTCGATGCCCGGTAAAGGACATACGTCCTTGAGAAAGATTTATCTTTGCTCCTCTCTGCCGAGGTGTTCAAAGGGTACCCGGTAGAAGAAGGACACATGATAGTCCACTGTGATTTGATCACAGAGTTCTGTGCGTGTCTAACTCTCTGTGCATTGGTCTAGCATGTGCGCGCCCGTAAAAGGGCGACTGACTGAAATGCTCCCCATTCGTGCGAGTGGAGTGGAGAGTGGGCGCTGTAAAGCTTCGCTGCATTGCCAGGGCAACTATCTGGTTTAATGACCGTCCTTCGGGTTAGATATTTGATACTTGTTAGATACTTGTCATGAGCTCAAAGGGGCGTACTCATGTACATGCAACACTGGCTATGGAGGCAGCGACTGTGAGACAGGTAGGCCTATATGTAGAGTTCATCCCCTCTAGTATATACCATCGAGATATTTTAAGGGCGTGTTCATGCTTCACTTTTTCTGGCCAGAATCAGGCATCTGTTACGCGTTTAGTTTAAAACACGGTTGCGTCTTAGCTTACTTTTGTAGAATCACCGAAAAACGGCGATCACGAACGCCGATCGTAAACTCACAAAAAGATGCGTTTACAATTTGTAAACGCGTTTAAATGGGGTCAACGCACTGACCTCTAGTGGGTCTACGTAGCATGCACAGTGAAGGTCACACAAGGCCACACAAGGAGAATTGCCTGGATGAGCCAGAGAAGTAAGCATGAACAGTACACCGTGGAACTGCGATCACGATGAGAGTTTACGATGAGCGTTTCAGATCGCTCATTCTACCTTCAAAATCAAGCATGAACGCGCCCTAAGATACCCAAAATAATGCTAAATTCACGTGAAGCCCTTCCCTCCTTTCAACCATCCTGGAGAAGTTATTGGGCTTAGACTATAGAGACAAACCCACTGGTACGAACTGATTAAACGAATAAGATTACGTTGGAGACAACTTGATACATGTACATTTCTACTCACAGAACCGCGAAAATGTGCATCGTCAACGTGTCGAAACGGAGGCACTTGTCATGAGCTCGACGAGGAAATCTGTAGATGTAGATCTGGTTTAATGATCGTTTGTCAGTTTAGATATTCGAACAAATCAGCAATATTTTGCTACATATAATTATGTTGCGTGTTTTTCTTCTCACAGAACCGCGAAAATGTGCATCGTCACCCTGTCAAAATGGAGGCACTTGTCATGAGCTTCACGGGGCGTACTCATGTACATGCAGCACTGGCTATGGAGGCAGCGACTGTGAGACAGGTAGGCCTATATGTAGGGTTCATCCCCTCTAGTATATACCATCGAGATATTTTAAGATACCCAAAATAATGCTAAATTCACGTGAAGCCCTTCCCTCCTTTCAACCATCCTGAAGAAGTTATTTGGCTTAGACTATAGAGACAAACCCACTGATACGAACTGATTAAAAGAATAAGATTATGTTGGAGACAACTTGATACATGTACATTTCTACGATCATTAGCATCGAAAATATCAGACTGTTTTGTGTTGAAAATGAAATTCAATACACCTTTTATAAAAGCAATGCAGGTGCAATTAAAAAAGAAATATTTTTCATTGATTTGTGTGTACTTATTCCAGAATACATAGCAGAAACCTTCAGCCTTGAAGAGTGCCAAGACGCATTACGGATACACTATGAGACAAATCTCTTTAAAATTCCCCTGGAGCCGTGGGATCCAGATGTTGACGTGGACCTAAAGACGATCTTCACGACCGTCAGCCTCTACAAAGAAGACAACAATAATATTCCGGTTAAACCCTTACAGAAGTCAACTATAAATGGATCAGTCAATGATATATTCCAGACTAAAGTTCGAGTGGTGTTGTTTGGGGAGGCTGGCCGGGGAAAAACTACAGCTGTAGCAAAAATGGCTTATGATTGGGCCAATCAAACAGAAGACTCCCCTTGGAAGAATGTGAAGTTGCTCTTTGTCTTCAAGATGAGGAACATGAATGCCAAGACAGAAATAACCGAAGCCATTGTTCCGTTGCTGGGGAAGAAATACCAGAAGTATCTAAAACAGCTCGAACATTATATCGATTCCCATGAGAAGGATATTGTCATGCTCTTTGACGGTTATGATGAAATTAGTGGAGAGCTAGATTGCAAGGGAGATGTAGGTGGCGTCATTGATATATTGTGTCTGAAGATATGCAGGCAATGTCGGGTCTTGGTAACGTCTCGCCCCGTAAGGAAAGGAGACTTCATTAATTCGAGAGAGGTCTACTATTCCAAGATGGTAATAGAAGGATATTCCCAACAGCATGCCACAGATTTCATCGCCAAATTCTTTCGTTACAATGAAACAAAAGGAGCAGAACTGACGAAATATTTAGAAGAAGACATCGTTACCAACGAAATGACTGCCACGCCCCTTTTTTGTACTATGGTGTGTTATTTGTGGAATGATGGCTTTATTAATGGAAACTACACCCGAACGAAACTATTTGATGATATCATGGAGTTCATGAGGAGACACCTGAATGCTAAGGATGAGCGAGATAGAGAGATCACGCGAGACCTGCTCAACGACACAGTTGTTTCAGTCGGGCAAGTTGCCAATACGAAATTGAGAGACAAGAATGATCCCAATTCATTCCTGTTAAGTGAGGACGATTTTAGTGACGTTCACGAGGATCGAGTAAACATCAGTTTCTCACTTGGTCTGTTGAAGAGGAAGACGGATAGTGACATCATCAACATTGAATTCTTCCACAAGTTAGCGCAGGAATATTCAGCAGGAAGATATCTTGCAAGTCGCCTCGATGAAGGAGTCAGCAATATTGGCTTTTTACAAATATTCTTTGACCTAAAAGAGATCTTCCAGTTTGCATCAGGGACATCGGTTTTGGCGTGCCGACAAATTTTGGCATCTTTCTTTGAAGTTTACTGGTTACCTTTCAACAACGAATGCTGCCCCTACCATGGCCCCTACATGGATCATCACATCGTCTTAGATTTAATTAGCGAGGCAGGTACTTGTGCAGGGGATTCAGAAACGTATTTGACGCGTTTTTTTGAAGATGGACAAATTCGACTGCCACAAGTTACAGCATCAACAGTGGTTGGACTTGAGAACCTACCAGGATCTGTTAAGGAAAAGGTAATGGAATAGAGAGGGGCATGGAGGGAATGGGAAAGAGACACAAGTAAAGTGGGAATGGGAGGAGACGGAAAGCAGGGAGGACACAGTGGGATAAAGGGAGAGAGATGGAGGAAAATTTAACTTTAGAAAACAACTGCCTTTTTCTAGAAGAAATGACATTATTTTTCTACACATTCAATTTTGAGGTTCAGTAACTGACCGTTCCCAGCAGTACGTAAACATTCTTTAAAAAATGTTTCCAACCATTAGAAAATCCGGTCTGGATTCTATTTATTTCAACGTGCTCAAGGAAATTTATGTATACCCTTTTCACTGTTACCATGATTATGCATTGTAGATCACATCCATTGATATCCATGAAGGGAACGGCTCTCCAGACTTATTTGTGAGACTATGGAACAGCATGAACACTTCGTCCCTTCTCACTCACCTAGCTCTTCCCATCCCTGCCAACATCGGGTTTAATCTGAAGCACCTCACATCCATACGTGTTTTTGAGGCTTCCCAAGTGATATCAATCCGCAGCCTCGCACATGTTTTAACCTTCCTGCCAAAGGTTAAGGAGCTGATTATTCAAGATATAGTAAGTCACGTTTTAAATATCTCTGCTCACATTGATTTCGGTTAGTTGAAGGGGGGGGGGGCTGAAAATATAATCACTTTTGCCAGTTGCCCCCCCCCCCCCCCCATCAAACAATCCTGGATCTGCCATAGCATCACAAATCCCTGTTGTCTCTACATTTTGAATTGCTTATCAGTCATTGTGCAAGCATCATAAGAACCCTGTATACTATTTTTGAAAATGTATTCACTAAACAATTGATATAATGATAATAATACTCAAAATATTAATAAAATGTATTATTATTGCTATTATTGTTATTTTTTATTTAGTACTATCATTATTACTATTACTATCATGCTTATCATTATCATTATTATCATAATTATAATCATGTTGAATGCGGGTATATACTTAGGCCTATTAAGTGTTAGGGGTTAGGTTTAGGGCCTATGGTTCCTTGGACCAAGTGGATTCGGGACAAATTGGACATATTTAACTATAAATTCAGATCTTTTCCGTCACCCTCGTTACAGTTTCTTCTTTGTAATTGTTAATTTCTTTATTTTCGGTTGTTTTACAGGAACATGTTGAACTGGACTACAACACTAATGCCTTCTGTGAGCTGTGGAAAAACCTCCATACCTCACCAGACCTCAACCGGCTTCTTCTTCCAATACCGGCGTACCGGGAGATCCCGTGTGATTTAGAACCACTTCGATCGGTCCAGGTCTTTGAAACACAATCATCTTCTCTCAACCTCCCAATCCTCTTGATCAAAGTGCCAAATTTACAAGAGCTTATGTTACACTTTGATGTAAGTAGGCTTACATCTACAGAACGCATACCAGGGGGGTGTTTCCCAAAGACTAAGATTGACTTTAAGTTGGACTTAACTATGGCAGGCCATTCATGCAACTGTTTGCTGTCACCATTATGATCTTTAGATTTTTTTAAATTCCTTCAATAATGAATTATCAAAAATGTAAATTCTGTAAATTTGTGACCATGATTTGTACGTCTTTTGAGAGACCAGTGCCAGAAAATGATGAGAACAAACAGTGGCATGAACAGCCTGCCGTCCAACTTAAAGTCATTCTTAGTCTTTGTGAAACACCTCCCAGGTTTAACATGCTTTTTTAGTTCACATTCTTCAACTTTGCATTGTATTGTCAGTATAATGTATTATGCTTGCTTCTTGTTTAAAGGCCGGGTTCAGCCTCAGATATGACCCTGGTTTATTTCCTGACACATAATTGTAATTGTTTGTTATTGCTTGTTATTCTTGTATTGAATTATTATTTCATGATTTAGAGACAGTTATTTATTATGGTATGCATTTTCCTCTCAGAGAAACAATGGCCATTAAACACTTTTAAACATTTTGTTTAACGTAATTGCCCTGAAAGTGCCGTATCCCAACCGGAGGCATCATCTTTGCCCTCGTCTTCAAAACTCTTTTTCCAGAAGTGAACTGCATATGAAAATATATTGAGCGATTGAGCGAAACGGCGTGCCCATTCATAAGAGTCTAATTGTCGTGAAAATTGCCATTTTAGAGCATGTGCCGGCAAATTACGAAAATAAACAACCCAATTTGTCTATGTTGGGGATTACCCTACTTGGTGAACATGTCTATGAATTGGGTCCGATACCTGCGTTTCTAAATGCTCTTGTTCGCTTTTGTTCCTGTCATTTAGATAACTGGATATTCAGAGATGGACGCCGAAAGCGCACATAATAAGTTCTTTGTCTATTTGTGGAATGTTCTCTCTTTTCTCCGTGAGCTGCATCATTTGGAAATGAATGTTCCTGAATTCGTTCCTGCTTTACCTCTAGAGCTCGAGCCCCTCCTGTCTGTGCAGACCTTCAAGACAAAAATCGATTCTCATATAGATGTCTTTCCAATACTGCTTTCCCGATTACCAAATATTTCAGAACTTGACATAATTGCCGCGAATAATTATGACAGGATAGCAGAGGAAACCTACTACGATGCGGTCGTTTCGACCATCATTGACGGATTTGTGAAGAATGATGTCCAACTGACAGTTCTCAATATGACCTTTGACCCGGATTGGAACGGAAGCGAAACTGTGTCACGTGACACTGTTCAAAACTTTATCCAAATGTTGAAGAAGAGTGGCAAGATGCTGCAACTCGAAATCATCAGTTTGGACTACTGTGTGTTCAAAGAATCAGACTTGATAGAAATCATTACAGCCATCAGAGAATGTACGTCTATCATGATTTTGAGGTGAGTTTGTAACAGGGACATAACAGTCAAAACCTATTTCTGTACAGAATTGTATATGTTATTGGAACCATTTTTTCTCAATTATGTAAAATCAGATCTTCAAATTTAATAATTGTACGATTATGCGTTCATATTCCTTTAGCATTTGTTGATCCACTACAGTCTATGCCTACATTATGAATGAACGTAATTATAAATGGTTTGAACCTAATCAAAACGAGTTCATTATCAGGATTTCCATTTCCATTATATTTTGACGTTAGCGAGGTAAAATGTATTTTTCGTCTTTTTAAAACTTTCACTTAAGAAAATGTCCGGCCTCAGTCATGTTACTCAGAAAGTATTTAAGCAACGATGTTGGTATCTTATAAGTTTTTATGTATACATTTCTGTAACTTATAGAACATAATACTTTCCTGTCCTTCTTTTCCTTCCTGCTATTTCAATACTTATTAGGATTGATTGTAGTTTGGATTCTGAAGGAGAGCTATTTCGTTTCGCCATCCAACTACACCAGCCACATGAAGATAAGCAAGAGCCCAATCAGAGCGATCATAGCGGGTCGCTAATACTGACTTTATTCTACACGGATCCAGAGGTAATTTTTGACAGTGTTTGGGGAGATAGAATGACAAAAACAAAAGACAAGAGAAAGATCTATTTCGTGAAATGTGTTTCCTAATCCTATGTCAAACTGAATTAATTCTCTATCATTGTTTAATAATGTGACATGTTAATTAGAAATTCAATGTCATTGGATATTTAAATGAGTTTAATCATAGTAAGATGGGATGGGAATAAGCCAGTTTTTTCCTTAGATTAAACGCTTAGGTGCCAACATATAGAGCTCTATCCATTCTCTTCTCCCTTACTTTCTAAGTTTCCATTATTATTAGTAATAGTAGTAGTAGTATTAGGCTATAATTCGAATTATTCATAACTTTTGATACTGGTGTTTCTATTTCAGACAAATTTAATGACTGAGGGAAATTTCGTTCTGCCCCGTTCGCAGTAACCAACAGAAGAGGTATAGAAGAGAATATTTGTTAAACGAAGATTCGAATTTGCTCATTCTGTCAGGTCTGTAAAGAGACCCCCAAAATCTGTTGGTTTTTTTGTTCCGGGATTATGTTCCGCTGGGACTACACATTACTGCACCGAAAAACACCTAAAATATGTTTAAAAGACTCATTCGAGCGGACGGATTGTTATGTCTAATTCTGTAGATTTTCTGCTTTGGACCTAATTGCTAAAGTGTGTGTGGAATCCAGTAGACTGATAGGTCATCGAAGGGCCAGTAAACCGAAGGGGAAAAAAACGATGTATGAAGCTATATACGGTCTCATGAACATTACTTCTGACTCGTAGTCAAAATATTTACCCACTATCGATGCTCTTATGACCGACATTTGGTATGCCTTGTGGACCTACACGTAAACTTTCTAACTGCAGAGTTGTCAGAAAGCCCACATGATCATGGTGACCGAGATCATCCCGAGTCTCAGGTGGACGGGGGGAGGGGGGTGCTTAGAACTTGTGGTACTGTTTCTGAAACTAGACGTGGTCCTAGAAGGTTTTTTTTTGTAGGTGGAGGGAGCTGATGGGGGTTCGGAGTTCTTGCATTCATTTTCTACATGCAATTTGCCTCGCTCAACTGTATATATTTTGTACTTAAATTCTTTTCGTTGAAAATTATTTGTATTTGTATGCATCTAATTTAATATACTGAAATAGAAACATCTCCATATATGTGTGAGGTGGATGAAAGTATGCATGCTGTTCCATAGTCTCACAAATACGTCTAGAGAACTGGTCGTTTCATTGTTAGTTTACGCAAGAAAGAAAAGAAAAAATATGTATACCGATATATTATATAATTATGTGTATGGGGGGGGGGGGGTTGGGGTGAGGATGTTGAGCTCCCCTCTAAAATAGACTGTAGACTTGGTTCACGATAGCCTTTAGTATGTATGGTCTACGATCTTGTAGACCCGAGAACCTTCGCTCTAGTCAACATTCGGCAGCTTTGGATGTCCCATACTGCATTGTCATGATTGTGTACACAGTAGAATAAATTAATGTTCCACTGTGGCCCTAGACGAGAGTGAAGACAAACTCTCATGCAGGCCTATATCTCAACTACACTCAGATTGATTTTATTTCCCTTCCTTTTGCAATTCTACACTTAGGAATCACTGAAGACTGATGTATGATGATGTTTAAGAATTGTTGCGGACTGTTCATGTAGGCCTACGCATAGTGCTGCAAGCCTGTGCTGTTTATATTAGTTACGATAAATCTTACTTTTATTGATCAGTACTACATTTTAATAATTCGAAATAATAGTTTTGATATGATCAGTATATATTATGGAAAATATAATGTATGCAAAATATAAATAACTACATCATCAAATAACAACCTGCATTTGTACGGTTCGGTTATCTGACATGTTATCCATGCATCATCGATATTAGTGTACATGATTTAGGATTCCGTTTACTGCAAACAATGCAACAATAAATTGTATTCATTAATTTTATATGATTCCTTTAGAATGGTTTCTTTAATAGATCAAATGTTTATAGCAGCTTTATGTATTGAACTTACCAATCACAACTTCATTTGTATTATGTTTATATTCATGAATTTTGTGAATGTCTACATTATGTTTGTTATCGCTTTAAGCTGTATATAAGGATTGCCTATCATCTGCGAAAAAAGAAGAAGAAGAGAGCGTTTGGCACTTTGTCACATGCAATGACTTTTACTTCTTGTATTACGTATATACAGTTACAACTAAATGTATATTTTGATTTCTGAAATGCTTCAACAGTTTGCCTCTTCATTTTTAACTTGTTTACACGATGGCTAATTGTCTTTCCGTATAATGGAGAAAAAAATGAAATTTCCAAGGAAAAATTCTTGCATTTGTAAGTTTTAAATTGTGTTAAGTCGGATAATCTGTGCGGTCTGGGGATTTGTTTAAACAAAATGATACGAATGGGTAGATGTAGTAGTGATTAATTTTATTATCAAACAGGTGTTAATAAATCGACGTAGTCCGTCTTTATTTTGATGGTGTTAGGAGGAATTTAAATAAATTCACAAAAAGGCCGTTTTAGAGGGTTATTGTTATTATTTATGACTTCATCTTGTTGAATTTCTCTTTACAGCTCATCATTAATGACGTTATTAACACCATACACAAATCCATTTTCAGGCATTTAGTATGGTCAGTACCAAACCCTTCAAAGTATTTAACAAAAAAAAGCATATAACAAAAAAAGCATCTAATGAAACTTTTGAAGTGGACTCATTTGCCTTGTTTTTCACATGCTATATCTTCCAATAATCATTGGGAGCCGTAAATTATTATGCATATCTTTATAGTAACTCCTCCTCTTCCTATAATTATGAGAAAAAAATGTATATACAATTTTCCTTTTACAATCATTTCTTCTTTATTTTTTTGCACATCAACTATTCCTAAATCTATCCTTATATTTAAAGTCAGCAGAGCGTCCGCCTCACAACCAGGAGGTATAGTGGGTTCGAACCCCGGCCGCGTCACACCAAAAGACGTTAAAAGACGGGAGTTGCTGCTACCTTGTTTGGCGTTCAACGGTAAGGGATAGAGCAAAGTCGATCTGGCGCTGCTCAGTGGCTGCCGGGCTCACGATCAATTGGGCAAAAAGAATTTCCATTTTCGGTTTAATGCTACGGTCACAAAGGTTTGTACGAACGATAATTTCGTACGAATCTCCCTATTTTTCCACTGTCTTCCCGAATTTCCATTGTCTGAAAATCGTTCGTACGGCGTTCGTAGCAGTTCGTAATGACATTTGTGACCGAGGCTTTACTTAATAACATTTTCAGTGGACTTTAAAAGATTATTATTATAATTGCCCTTCAATTTTCAATTTAACAGAAATGGGACAATGCTACATGTATAATCTGACCTCAATCTATCAAAAACAACACAAACATCATTAGCATAGAGCAGTAACTCACTGGATGCTCAAATATAATCAATTTTACTACCACTAGCACAGTTCAACACACCTTTATCAACATCTACTATAAGTCTATAACCATTGACAATATGAACGTCTTAATTTTTTTTTGACACAAAGATATCGAATTTTCGACCATCATAAACATTGAATGAGTGATCCATATTGTATCTTGTAATACAGAGGCCGAAATTCTCTAACTCTTCTTTAAAATTTACGTCATCAATTAAAGATCCGTCGCTGTTTAATCTATATCATCAAAAGTAACAGAGTCATCTTAAAAAAAACAGTTCGAGCATTAAAATCTCCAACTAGAATAAATGACAAAATAGTTCAAGTTTCCAACGCTTCACAATCCTCGATTTATGATCATCAAACGATTTAGAGCCCTCATTAGTGATATACACGACAGTTATGAGCAATACAGAAAACATGGGTGTGTCGGATTCAATCCTCAATACATTTTCTGATTGAAATTGTATATTTGAAAATAAGGGTCAATGTCGCTATTCATAAGGACCGCTATTCATAATCAAAGAAGAGGGTCGGAATTCATAAGGTCCGCTATTCGTAAGGACCGCTATTCATAAGGTCCGCTTTTCATGATTGGAGAAAAGGGTCATTATTCATAAGGACCGCTATTCATAATCAAAGAAGAGGGTCGCTATTCATAATACGAAATCGGGGTCGTTATTCATAAGGGTCCCTATTCATAATATTACACAAGGGTCGGTATTCATAACACAGAAAGAGGGTCGCTATTCATAATACGAAATGAGGGTCGCTATTCATAATAGGACGAGAGGGTCGTTATTCATAATACGAAATGAGGGTCGCTATTCATAATGCAAAATGAGGGTCGCTAGTCCGATAAGGTTCATTATTCATAAGGGTCATTATTCATAATCGATGAAGAGGGTCGCTATTCATAATAGGAGTAGAGGGTCGATATTTATAATAGAAGAAGAGGGTCGCTGTTCATAATAGGAGTAGGGGGTCGCTATTCATAATAGTAGAAGAGGGTCGCTATTCATAATTTACATATGTATATTCATGCATTTGCGCGGATCCAGGGGGCCCGGGCCCCCTCCCCTGGCCAAAAGAGTAGGTTAATAAAAAGATGGTAACGTTAATTTAACCTTTAAAAAATAAGAAGACGGGCCCCCTCCCTGCGATGGAACAGACAAACAGAGTTTGTAACGGGTAAAGCTTTTAGAGTATTTAACTTTATTTTCCCCTGTTGTTGCTCAAAGGAGGGGGGGGGGGTGTTGAGTTAAAACAAAATAGAGCTCCATACCCCGCCCCCCCCCCCCCCCCACGTCGATCAAAAAAATATTTAGTGCTCACTTTCTCATTTTACTCCGTATTCCATATGCATACAATCTAAATATAAGTTTCCAAGCCTTTGGGAATGACCCCAAAATTTCCTGATTACCATTCTGCCGCTCTTTGAAGGGGTCGGGAGCGGCCTTTTCAGAAGTGTTTTTACACTAACTTTTTCAGGCAATGCGGATTAACATAAGCCCGGCTTTTCGATCACTTCTTTTTCTTTTCTCTTTCTCTCTCTCTCTGTCACACACTCTCTCTCAATCTCTCTCTTTCTTTTCTCTTCTCTCTTTTTTCATCTCTTTTCTGTTCTCTTCTCCTTTCTTTGTTTCTCTTCTTTTCTTCCTTTTTTTTTGGGGGGGGGGGGCAATAGGGGCCGCGGCCGTTTCGACCTCCTCCCTGTACATGGGGCTGATACGACACTACTCGCATCACACATACAAGGCCCTTCATTAACTGACCAATCAGAGAGTGGCAACATCGCTGTCTCGAACGAGAAGTGAGATTTGTGGATGACGCCATTGCTAATGAAGTAAAGCATATCAACAAATCAGAAGACCGGAAATATAAATTTACAAAACCTGTTTGGGAGAAAAGAAATAGCCGGCCCCCGCCCCACCCCCATCTTTTTTTTTGTCTCTCTCTCCCTCTCCCTATCCTAACGCTGTCTCTCTCTTTCTCTCTCTCTCTCTCTCTCTGTCTCTCTCTCTCTCTCCCTCTCTCTTTCTCTCGCTTTCATATCTGATAGTCTCGATCTCCCCTAGCCCCCCTCTCTCTCTCATCAAATTTTAGCGTCATTGAAGAGGGGCCTTTTTGTACAGTCTTCACATCCTTTTCATTTTTTGTTAGTTTGTTTGTTTTTATTTTCGTCATACAAAAAGAATATCAAAAGAAATAAAGGAAATTGAAATATATATAAACATACATAAAATTACTTAATATACATCTAACATAAGCAAAACAAAACATGGTATCAAATTGATAAGAAAAAAAAAATCTTCAGTTTACACATCTTCACTTGAAATAGAAATATGGAGTATGACATACCTCCTGATTAGTGAATCCAAGATTTCAGTAAGTCTAAATGTTACAACTCGGCGATAATCATGTTTTATACTTAAAATCTCGGAGTTTGTGGTAGACAATGTTTAACCAGAGTGGCTAGAATACTATGGTTTAACAGCTGCTGAGCACCATTTTCTAGCAAGCTCAAAGCATTCGATCAGAAATAACTCGGAAGTTGCGGGCTATACGATTCGAGTTCAAGAATATAGTTTTTCATGTTTGTTAGCAATCCTTACCATAACATCTGATTAAATTATGTTTTGAACAAACTGAATTCAAACTGAAAGTACATTTAAATATAATCCATTTACTTACATATTTAACTATAGATACTGATCATCATGTAACACTGGTAATAATTGATTTATTCATAACATCTGAGATTTCTTCTAATCAGTACATTACCGAACATGTTTGTTTTAAAAAAAGACACACGGATAATACATCAAATAAATCAAGGCTTCTTTTAAAGTGCAACGGCTATGACCTAGCTCTATGGCAGTGACAACTCGAGATATTAATGCTGCATGAATTGTAATTAATTTCATGTCTATCCTACTCTACCAATGAAATACAATTGCTGATTACGTATTTCAAAATGTTTTCTGTGTTACCGTTTTAATTTTTCAAATAAAATATACGCTTACAATTTCAATGCATTCAAGTTGCTGTATTGTTGACAGCCCAGAGTAAATAAAGGTCCATGAAAATGAACTCACAAACAATAAGCCGTATTCATAAATAGAAGTCATTATTAACTAGTAAAAGCATAAGCTAGATAAGTAGAACGTGTAGCTTAAAGGGATAGCTGAGTTATGTTGTAGAGGGCGCTACACAAAATATTTTTTTGTGAGATAATGAAAAACTGAGTGTCAAATTTGAAAGAACATACAATTTACAAGACGGCTGAAATATCCACAAATATAACGATTTCTAATACTTGTGTACCCACCAATATTAGATAATTTGAAAAAACCGTTGAAAAAACGAAATAGCGCCTTTTACGTCGTATTTCAACCAATGCCGATGTTGGCTTATTTTGTTGGCATTTTCGAATTGGTTATATTACGCACAATCAGCCGGCCCATGTATTGTTATTTTTAATTAAATCATTAATTAACGGTCACCTTATTTTTGTTAAAGTGGAGCTGAATTGGTATGATCGTATTGGCTAAATTTCACACATTTTGGGGTCTAAAATTACCTTCATAGCAATGATAGGTTCTTAAAGGGCATTATAAATGTCATAGATAAGAATAAGAGTCTGAAAACAGAACTCATCTATCCCTTTAAAGGTTTTAAACATCATTACTCTAATATGGAATTTCTGGTGAGATATCAAAGTCCCCCACCGCGGTACGTTTATTTCATGCATTGATGTAACATAAAATGTAATTAAGGTTTGATTTTCAGAATAGTTCTCTTTGCTCTATTTTGTAACGTTTGTAATTGCTCGATATATATCTGTTGTCTCGTATAAGTCATGTTGTATTTCTCTCGGGATAGATACCAATGATGTTTACTTTCTTCAACGATAACAATGATGTTTACTTTCTTAAATTCATTAAGACAAGAAACAATTACTTTTTTGTTTTCATTTCTGATTTCCAGAAACCAAGAGCTAGAGGGCTAGATAGGATTCAAAAATCGTTTATTATAATAAAAAAGCACTCGAATATTTAAATAAATCAGTGTTAGAGCTCGACTACAAAGACAAAAAGATTGTTTCCATTTCATATTTTGATGTCGTTTACCTAAGCTTTTCATTATAGTGGTGAACATTTGTTAAATTTCCCTTTTAAAACTTGTACTGTGAACAAGTAGAAATGATTTTTGCTGACTTTTATATTTCTACTTCAAATAAACTACTCATTCAAAAATGGTGAGAAAAACAAAGATGCAATGTTCTCATTATTTGTTTTTGTTTGTGTATTATTCATTCTTTAGAACAGGACTGCACTACGTGTAGCTACTTGCGCCCTCTATATAGCAAACAATGCCTAAGCGGTCGCGGTTGGTCCCAATGATCCCCTTTTCCATATTGATTTGATGAGATAACCACCTGCCAGTGACCATGCAGGAATGTCTAATCCCTCCTGGCCAAACTTGTGCAGATAGGCTTTAAACACATTTGTAACGGTTGATAAGCATTACTCTGTAGTCGGGATTTCAAGGTCTTTCATTTGAACTGGGTCGGCTTGAATCCTGGAAAATACAACTTTGAATCTTTGGGGACTCATGGTGAATGAGCGCTCCTCGTTGACAAGCTGAGGTGTAGGTCTGCCTACCGGAAGTGATATCCTGTACCTGGAAATTAAGCTGACCAGGGTCTGGAAGATGATTCTCCTGGCAACCTGCTCACCCGGACAAGATCGCGGCCCTAGAAAGATAAAGATGTTGATCAAGATGATTATGTTACCAGAGAGAGGGGACGGATCAGGACGGGTAAGGTAGATGGATACAGAAGCCACGACGGGTGAGCGAGAGGAATGGGTGAGAGACAGTTAGATCGAAAGAGGGGGAGAGAGAGGAGGGGTGGGGAGAAAATTAGAATGATTAAACAAGAGGGAGGATAATGAATAAGAGAAAAGCGCCTATATGTTCTTTTGCACTTGAAGAGGTTTATACATCGGTATTTATGATTGATTATTGTGTTTATGATGGATGATCATTCGTGACAAGATATAATCAAGTCTTTGGCAGTCAGTAACACGTGATATATATTTTTCTCTTTAACATAGGGGCTGATGTCAGTGGAGCAATCGAAATGTGGAAATTGCAATGTCATCTGAGGTCATCGATATAAGTTTGTTTTCCCCCGTATAATTACCTACATCTGATGATAAGAGTTGCTATGATATATTTACCTATTGAAAATGGAATCACCAACTTGGCTTTCTCTTCGTCCAGAACACTGACATGGCTTAGGAACCGATCCGGATTGAAGACCGATGGATCTTTCCAAATATCCGGATCGTTGTGCATTCCCCATATGTTGGAGAATATCTGACTGCCTTTGGGGATGCTGTATCCGTCTATACTGCCCGTGTCGGATACAACGTGGGGAACCCCCATGGGAGCAACGGGACGCATGCGCAGAACTTCGAGGATGGTGCTCATAACGACTGGGAGACGAGATCGCTGGTCATACAATGATTCACTTCCACCAGAATTCATGACAGTGTCTATTTCTTTCCGCATCTGTTAAAACATAAATTAAATTAAAATTTATTGAATTGCAATTCAAAGAATGTGGACGTAGAGAAATATTTGCAATTTACATCTAGCTACCTTTATATTATCAAATAAATATGGGCTTAAGTTCTAAGGATCATGTAAAGATTGCTGCCTTAAAGTACGTTTATTTTTTCCGCCTTTGAGACCAGGAAGAGTGAAAGACTTGTATTAACTATAATAACTATTATTTCAAACTTAAATGGGAGGTCCTCTCTGAAATTAATGTAACAAAGAAAAATATGAGGAAATTATCACTAAAAGCCTGGGAGAACTCCGTAGGAAAATGATGAAAACTGTATGATGTGATCGATCAAACACAAATGGAAAATAAAATAATTATATTTCGTCAAGTTGGCCTAGTTCGAACGAGAAGGCGCAGGTCTCCATAGTCTTCTCACCCACAGGGTGCCAACTCGACAAGATCTGTGATTTTGTTTACTTCTCATCCTTTCTTGTAAAGGATTTTGAAGTAAGATTTCGAATATGGGCTCCTCCGAGTTGATGAGATTTGTAAGGTCATTGTGATTCGTCAACTCGAGTTTGCTGTGACGACAAACAGAGAAGTCAACATCCGAATGTGAACTTGACATCCTTAAGATTAGGATGACACAAAGGAGTAGCAGCTTCCGGAATGTTGTTTTGACGAGACTCTTCTAAAAACTCATGTTCTCGTTCCAAATATAGTTTGTGCTGACTAGATCTGGAGTCGTGTTCTATCTGTTTCCAAGAAAGTCGACTTGACGAGATCACTGAACTGATTGTCAACTCGGGAAATGTGATCTTGTCCCGATTCCAAGTAAGTCCAATTGACGAGATTTGCAGCAGCAGTTTCTTTTCGTTACAAAGCTTCTCGTCAAAATATCTGATTAGCTAAATCTATAAATTTATCTTTAATTCCAAAGACTTATGTCCAAATGTTGGGTTGACGAGATCTGTGCATTTGTTCTTTTCGTCCTAAGACTTTTTTCAAAGAATTATTTTCCAAATACTGCGTTGACGAAATCTATGAATTTGTGCTCTTCATCCAAATGTTTCTTTTGCAAAAGCTTAATATCCAAATATCGGGTTGACGAGATCTGTAAAAGTGTTCGGCCAAAGACTTATTGTCAAAATATTGGGTTGAAGAAATCTGTGAATAATTTTTCTTGTTCAAAGATTTATTGTCCAAGCGTTGAGTTGGACTGTGAGGCACGTCGAGCTGTGATGTCTCAGAATTTTTCTTTTCGTACAAAGACTTATTGTTCAAATATTAAGTTGACGAGATCTGTAAATTTGTTCTTTTCGTCCAAGGACTTGTCAAAATGTCGGGTTGACGAGATCTGTGAATTTGTTTTTTAATCCAAACAATTATTGCCCAAATATGACATTGACGAGATCTGTGAAGTTGTTCTTTTTGTCGAATGAATTTTCAACAACAACAAAATATTGTCCAAATATCGGGTCGACGAGATCCATGAATTTGTCCTTTTGCCCAAAGACTTAACGTCCAAATATCGGGTTGACGAGATCTGTGAATATTACTTTTTATCCAAAGATTTTCCAAATACGTATCGTCCAACCGTTGAGCTGACGAGATTTTAATGATAATACCACGTATTAAGCACTGAGGCAAAAGCTTACCAAACAATAATTTTTTTACTGGATATGAAGAAAGAATTATTTTTTAAACATTACCCTCAGTTGTATATCAGGTCTAGTAGCGATGAATAGTGTGAGCCACAGGAGAACTTCGTGAATGGTGTCAGCAGCAGCAAAGAACATGTTGTAGACGATAACCCATCCATCGTCGGGTTCCGAATATGATGCCTTACCGGATGAGCGAATGCCCTCGATATACTTGACAAAGAGTGCAATAAGGCTTGATGACTGTTCGGGGGCATCTAGTTTGGCGAGTACCTCTTCTGCTCGTGTCTTTACGTAGCTAGACGAACTCTGCAGCTAGGTTCCAGAACAGAAATACACGAGCGAATATTAGTTTCATGCATCGATTAATTCATAGATATTACACCATTCCATGCCCCCCTCCCCCTTTAAACTCAATTGTGCATACCTTAATTACACAAAAATGTGCCCCGTTGTGTGTTTATGCATCCGTTTAAGGTTTGACACACAAATACACCTGGAAGTACGTCACTTTTGTTGTTGTTTCTTTGATTCTTTGTTTGTTTGATTAGACTTATCATAGATATCTCGGAATAATTTCGCCCCCTTCTTTACAAAAATAAAACCCCGGATCCGTCCCAGTTCTCGTTCATGTCCAATATAAATAAGTAACCCTTCCTTTTTAAAAGTAGAGGTACGCCACTGATAAGCCCAAACTGAATTTTCAAAACAAAAAATGGATTGACACAAACAAGTTATATCACTACTTACATGATGCGCATTTACCAGAAAAGTGCGAAGTATGATATCTAAATTGAAGTTGAACAAACTCTTTTTATGATATAAATTATATACCTTTGACCGATATCCCCTGAAGAGGAAAGTGTTTATCAACGATGGCCGAGTAAGAAGAAGGGTACTCGGGTCCAGCGTCTGGGCAACTACGTTGTCCAGATCGTCGATGAACTTCTTAACGGTGCAATTTTCGTGGCTAATGCCGACACCAAATGCAATGCGATGGAAGACATCGACGCAGAAGCATTGGTAGGTTCTCTTGGGATCAAACGGCCCGTCTACGAGTTCATCCAGCTCGGAACATAAAACTGGGATCGTTTCGCTGATACAGCGGGATATGGTGGAGGCGCCAAAATCGGGATTTTTGACGGTTTTAGCAACGAACCCTCGAACCTCATTCCATGCTGTACCGTTGTTGAAGATCGAACCTGATGATGAATCACAACAAGATTTTTAGCGACACGATCGCATTCACGTTCAAGAAATCAACTAAAGGGCAATTAGGCCAAATTAAAAAAAAACATGTTTAGCGTCCTGTTTTTCGGAAAAAAATAGGAAGGAGGAGGAGGCCCTTTTTTTTCTTTTTTCTTTTTTCAAAATGGGCCGCTCGGTACATTATCCCTGACAGTCGGGCTATTTTTCCAGATGGCCGCCGACATTTTTTTTTTTTTTTTAAAATCAGAAATAGATCCATTTTAGCAGTGTTTTTCATGTTTTTTTTCTTTAAAAAAGAAAATTCCAACAAAATTCAAAAAATAAAATAAAAAAAATAAAAAAATAGGAGGCGGCCCCCCTAAAAGGAAGCGGGCGGGGACGCTAAACATGTATATTTTTTGTAATGGCCTTATATCACTATCATGTTCGGATGACGTATGCATCATTGTAATATTCGCACATTACAGTATGTGTCATGTGATGGACAAGGTTATTTAAATAATTTGTTTTTCAATTTCTTTGCGATCGGTTTCAGCCCTCATTTAAAATTGATGTGAGAATGCTGAGACTCTTACTAATAAAAAAATGAATAAAAAAACAACGCAAAATGTGTTCAGTTTTCTGAAAGAAAAATTACAAAGAGAACTTCAGAAAGACTCTTTGTTAATCTTTTCAAGACCAAGTCTAACAAAACACCCACGCATAAAAGAAATATCGAGCATTAGAATAAGAAAATGTGCCTTAATTCCCGTAATTAAGTGGCCGTTAAATTAAACATCGGGGTATATTGTATTGTTTACAATTCATTTGACTGCCATTCCAAGGCTATATAGAGAGTCTAAGTCAAGTGCTGTAAATTCTTTGAAACGTCTCTCTTGGCCAATTTCATATTAGGTTCTAGGAGCACACGCGAAATTTTAGAAATTTGACAATAAATCCTGAATATTTGATGTAAAATTTCTGCTAAAAATATAATCAAAGTCGCTGTACCCATTGGCGCTCGAGGCCGACTGCCAACAAATTTGAGAGCATTTATCGATGTTTTAATTCTTACTTATTTGGGGCGTCCACGCCCACAAAGGGAGTGGGTGTAACCACACCCGCCGCCCCCGGCCTCCACCCCTAACCCTTCAAAGTGGTCTCGTGACAACCCTGCATGATTCTCACTCGCTTTACGACACTTGCTACAGTTAGTAACCCTGCACAAACCGATTTCCTAAATTCAACCCCCGGCCGCGAAATTTTTATTCCCAAACAGGTTTGCAATTTCTTATATTTCCGTTCTTCTGATTGGCTGATATGTTCTACGTCATTAGCAGCTTGGAAAGAGGTCACAAACAATTAGACTTTGATCATTTATTGCTTTGCCTCACTATTTATAAAGGCAAAATAACTGAATAAACTGAGATGCAGTCGCTATACCTAAATCAACTCTATCCCTAACTCTAAACACAACTTAAAACCCAAATGGTAACCCTGAGTCTAAGTTGTCTAACCCTAAACCTTTGACTTAATTTGACTAAATAGACTCAATGGAGCCCGAGGTTATTATCGTCGGAGCCCATTGTACGTTAATGGATCACCTCCTCACTGAATGCCTTATAGTCCTGTAGAAGTTTTTCAGACCTGGAAAAGTTGATAATTACAATGTTTTTTTGTTGATTTGTGTTCTAGATGGGTATTGAAGTAAATTCAGCTTGGTTGCCAGCTTGGCAACCTTGGGCAACTTTTTTAATAGCCATATTAGCATAATCATCTAATTAGCATATGTGCAATATGTAACAATGTTGCTAATCTCAATCCAGGAAGCCTGAAAACATGGGTAATACAACTTTTCAAGGGTTTTCTATGCGAGGAATTCATTTATGACACAGGTTTTTTATTCCAAGTAATGCAATTGTCTTAAACAGCATAATTAGCATAATTATGTACAATGTATGGACTTCATTGTCATTGTTTATCTATAAAGCCTAAAAATGGTGCAATGCAACATTGTAAATCACTTTTGAAAGACTAATCATTAATTCATGAGAAGATATTCCATATATATGTAGTATAATTAGCCTAATTAGCATAATCATCTAATTAGCATATATGTGCAGTATGTAATAATGTTGCTAATCTTAATCCAGGAAGCCTGAAAACATGGATAATGTGACTTTACAAGGATTTTCTATGACGAGGAATTCATTTATGTCACCATTATTTATTTTAAAGTAATGCAATTGTCTTAAATAGCATAATGAGCCAATTAGCATGTGTACGATATATGGACTTCATTGTCATTGTTTATCTATAAAGCCTAAAAATGGTGCAATGCAACATTGTAAATCACTTTTGAAAGACTAATCATTAATTCATGAGAAGATATTCATGTATATGTAGTATCAGGCGCGTACGCAGGGGGGGGGGGGGTTGGGGGGTTAAACCCCCCCCCCTTTGGTAATTTTATGTGTGTAAACCCCCCTAAAAAAAACCTAAAACCCCCCCCCTTTGTTTTGTTTTTTTTAATTATAAAAAAAAAAAAAAAAAAAAAATTACACCACGGCTGACCTAAAAAAGGTGACCTTACCCCCCCCCCCCCCCCCAACGGAGCAAAATGTCAAATTTTCAAATTTCGAGACCACAAAAAAAAAAAAAAAGTGTCCTCTTACCCCTCCGCGCCTGTGTAGTATAATTAGCCTAATTATCATAATTATCTAATTAGCATAGTATGTAATAATGTTGCTAATCTTAATCCAGGAAGCCTGAAAACATGGATAACATGACTTTTCCAGGAATTCTGCCACAAGCTTGAGCAACGTCGGGCTTGTACTCTCAATGGTTCTGGCTTTGGTAAACATAGACATTTTATGAGGTTCGACAACATTGCCTTATAACCCCCTACTGTACACTGGACATACAATTTGTGGAGCTAAATAGAGTCCCAAATAATTGATATTCTACAAATATGCTAATTAGGCTTATTAGTACAATAACTACATATTAAGCCAATTGCATTACTTAAACATAACAACTTGTGTCACATAATGAGTCCCTCGTTGTGGAAAACCCTGGAAAAGTCATATTATCCATGTTTTCAGTCTTCCTGGATTAAGATTAGCAACATAATTACATATTGCACATATACCGTCCCTTTTTTCACGAAGTGACGGTAATGAGGAAAATCGCATATAATTTCTTTTTTTTGTGTGTGCATTTTTGGACATCATTCACTAACATCTTAAACCACACAAAATTTCGAAACACAATAATATCTAATTATATCACTATGACGATGACGTAAACAAGAAGAAACTTAGTAAAATGATTACCTGATTTCACGAAGTGACGGCTAAGTATGCGCTGCGCTCATCCCTTTCGATAAGTGTCCCCTTTTCTTCTCATCATTAAATGTGCCCTAATTTCAAGCGATTAAGATCAATTTCCCCCAAAGCTCGCTCGCTACGCTCCCTCGCATTTATAGATGTTTTAATTATGTAACTTATTAAAGGCCTTTTTAGTCTTCCGTTATGAGAATGTGCTTATAACCCCATCAGGATTGGGTTTTCCCTCGTTATAAGATTTTTGCACTGGAACCTAACAACTCTTAAAATTAATCCTCGCTCGCTTTTCTCGCTCGCAAATGAATTTTCAGACCACCACACCCAACTGCAAAGTATGATGCTTAAGCAATATCGTATATGATTTATAAAGAGAAACAAATAGTGATAATGTCATCACAATATAGGGGTATATACCAATGCCAAAAAATTGTACATTTTCGCTTTGAGATTTCTCTTTGAAGGTGCCCCTTTTCCCCAGAAAGTACCCTTTTTGTTGGTGCCCCCCCCCCCCTACTTTGAAAGTCGCTCCGCCGCCTCTGCCGCCAAATAATACGAACAAAAGAATCAACTGAGGGTAATCAACTGTTAAACGAATTTATCATGAGTCTTTGAACAATTAATTAATACTGCTTGTCAAATATTATCGAAGAGCAGCAAATGCGAACGCGATTGTCGCTACAATTCAGGAATCATTGCTTACATTGCTTTTCTCTCAAAATTACCGTGAGATATCAAGCTACATAGAACTATATGTTCGACAAAAAAGATATTATCTTGAAAACAGTCAGAAACATTAGAACTTGAATGAATAAAACATAATGCAAATGAATAAGACTAGAATGAATAGGACACAAGTTCATTTTTTCCATTTGAATCATCCAGTACCAAATACCTAAACAAAATTCGAACCAGATGCATGTAATGGTAAGCTTAAAGACAATGATTCATGACAATTGTCAATTGTCATGAGTTTATCGTGTAGACGTATTGCAAAAGATAATCAGGATAATAAGGATCAGAATGATACCTATACTACTAGGCCTACTTCTCCATGTACTATACTACACTACTGCCATTGTAGATTATGCTGATAATACAGATGATAATAATGATATGATAACAATTATAATAATACTACTTATACTAATCGTCATCATAATCATCATGTTCATATTCATCATAATGATAATAATAATGACAATAATAATAATATTAACGATAATAATAATGATAAGGATAATAATTACAATAACAAGTATAATAATTACAAAAATAACATTAGTAACACCACCAACCATAATAATAATTGTTGTCATTATTATTGTGATACTGCTGCTAATACTACTCCTACTACAGGAAGAAGGAGGGGAAGAGAAAGAATCTTATTGTTTATTTTCTGTATTATCGAGGCATACAAATGCACAGGGAGGTAAGAGAGGGAAAGTAAAGCGATGAAGAGGGAGAGAGGGGGAGAGAGAACGAGAGGGGGTAGCCTATGGCCCGGGTTCAAATTCAGTTCTCTTAAATTTATTTGACCCAGTACTGATGATCATAATTGTATCTACCATTTGATTGCCATGGGTACGCCACACCGAATAGCACCTCACATTTGTTTATTGTTGTAAAGAACTTATTGGCATGCACCCAGTAGATTTTCATCATGACATTGTGTATGATCTTGTTATTGAAAACAAGATCAAACACATCATCATAATCTACAGAGTGCAACCAAAAATTTCTTAACAACAATTGAAATTTCTTTCAGGAAGCCTAACATTAAAAGCTGTTTTTGATTCAAAGAGCATCGTAGAGACGATGAACAAATAAGAATAATAATACAACGTCGTTAAGCGTGAGACCGTTCATTTCTATCTCTCCCCGCCAAATAATCCGAACAAAAGAATCAACCGAGGGTAATCAACTGTTAAAAGAATGTATCATGAGTCTTTGAACAATTAATTAATACTGCTTGTCAAATATTATCGAAGAGCAGCAAAGGCGAACGGTTGTGTTAAAAGTTCAAACAGAGGAATAAAAAAGCAGCTAGAGAAAGTTGAAAATGTACTCTATCTCGTAGTTCTAGTTATTTTATCCGTACATCAATTAAACATAACGTTTTGCCGTATTTAGTGTCCATTTCGGGAATTCGATCCACGAGAGAAAAATCCCGTGGCCCGAATTCACAAAGCAAGGTTTGAGCTCAGACCAAGGTTTGAGCTCAAACCTCCTTTTGTTTCGCCAAACCTCCTTTTGTTATTTACAAACTTTGTAAATAACAAAAGGAGGTTTGGCGAAACAAAAGGAGGTTTGAGCTCAAACCTTGGTCTGAGCTCAAACCTTGCTTTGTGAATTTGGGCCCGTATGTTTTACGCGCGCGGCTACGAGCCGTCACTTCGTGAAAAAATTGCACCATTTTTTTTTTTTTTTTTTTAGATAAACAATGACAGTGAAGTCCATATATCGTACATATGCTAATTGGCTCATTATGCTATTTAAGACAATTGCATTACTTAAAAATAAATAATGGTGACATAAATTAATTCCTCGTCATGGAAAATCCTTGAAAAGTCACATTATCCATGTTTTCAGGCTTCCTGGATTGAGATTAGCAACATTACATATTGCACATATATGCTATTTCGATTATTATGCTAATTAGGCTAATTATACTACATATACATGGATTATCTTCTCATGAATTCATGATTAGTCTTTCAAAAGTGATTTACAATGTTGCATTGCACCATTTGTAGGCTTTATAGATAAACAATGACAACGTATACGAAGTCCATTTATTATGCTAATTATGCCATTTAAGACAATTGCATTACTTGGAATCAAAAACTTGTGTCATAAATGAATTCCTTGTCATAGAAAACCCTTGAAAAGTCGTATTATCCATGTTTTCAGGCTTCCTGGATTGAGATTAGCAACATTATTGCATATTGCACATATGCTATTAGATGATTATGCTAATATGGCTATTAAAACAGTTGCCCAAGGTTGCCAAGCTGGCAACCAAGCTGAATTTACCTCAATACCCATCTAGAACACAAATCAACAACAAAAACTTGTACTTATCAACTTGTCCAGGTCATGTACATGGTATATGGTACCGTCTACTGGACTATTACCTCTTTCTGGAAGGACGGATTCCAGCATGGTCCGAATGAGTCCACCCCTGTCGGAGCATAGATCTGCTTTCGTAACAAAGGCCTCTTCTAGACTAGCATAATCCATTATTATGACGTAAGAGTCCGGGCCATCTCCGATCCCAAAGACCTTCCCGTATGTCTTTGTCTTCTCGAACATGTCTGAAGGTGGAGGATACAAAACAACTGGATATTTAGGTAAATGTTGGGAGAACCTTTTCAAGTGATAAGAAAGTTGTTCTGAGTGAAACACGCTTTTTAAATATAGGCCCCTACTGGATGAAAAATAGCCCGACATGAGAGCACCCGGTTTACCAAATTCGATGCGCAATTTTATGTCCAACTTTGGAAATTAGTTATGATTTTCCTTATCACAATCACCTCTCTCTACAAATCAACCAAGGCTACTCATGCAAGGTGTGCATATAATTGCCAAATCATTAGTTGAGCACATAACTAACCCTACCTTTGGATTTTTTGTTTGAACCAAATATTTTTCCAGTACGAAAAGATGAAAAAGCAACATTTTCAACAACAACAAAAAATTGTAATTTTGGTACATTAAAAAAAAAAAAAAAAAATTTAGTTGAAAACATAGATTTCAGAAAACGGTAATGACCAGGCGCGTACGCAGGGGGGGGGGGGTTTGGGGGGTTAACCCCCCCCCCCTTTGGTATTTTTATGTGTATAAACCCCCCAAAAAAAACCTAAAACCCCCCCCCCTTTTGGATTTTTTTTTTTTTTTTTAATAAAAAATAAAATAAAAAAAAAAAAAAAAAAAAATTATCCCCATGACTGACCAAAAACAGGTGACCCTACCCCCCCCCCAACGGAGCAAAATGTCAAATTTTCAAATTTCGAGGTCAAAAAAAAAAAAGGGGTCCTCTTACCCCCCCCCCCCCCCCCCCCCCCCCCCCCCCCCCCCCCCCCCGCTTATTCAGCGGTCAGCTGAGTCGTTGCGATTTTTTTGGGACCAAAAAAAAAAAAAAAAAAAAATGTCCTCTTACCCCCCCCCCCCCCCCCCCCCCCCCCGCTTATTCAGCGGTGGGCTGAGTCGTTACGAAATTTTCGGCCCGATTTATAAATGTTAAAACCCCCCCCTTGACAAAATCCTGCGTACGCGCCTGGTAATGACAGTATAGTTGCAAAGAGTACCTCTATTATAAATTGTATTGAATTCAATAATGGTTCATTCAATTATTGTATTCATGAAGATAAGATGCTCCACCCACTAATATCATAGACGTTAGACGTTTGGGGAAATACAGCAGGGAAACGGCCGCTGGCAAACCACGCCCCCTTAGAGTTAGCACCGAAACAGTCAAAGAAAGGGACTCGATCATAAAATCAGCTCCGCGACTAAAACAATTTGTTAACACAAAGAGAGTTGTTATTCGTAGAGACTTAACCCCGATCCAAAGAGAGGAAGAAAAAAACTTATACATGGAATTGCAGGAAAAAAAGGGAGAGTCAGCCCGTCAAGGGGATATGAATGCACAGTGGGTGAGAAGGAGGGGAAGGGTGACCAACATCGGGACATATATAGAAGCAGCACAAGCAAAGAGAATGGAAACAAATGTGAGAAGAAAGACAAACAAAACACCCGTAGAACAAGTAAAAGACCTGGAGAGCCGCGAAGACTTCCCAGAAATCAACCAGTAGGTTGTAAACTTAATAAACTCAAGTGCATTTATGCAAATGTAGATTCATTATTGAATAAAAGAGATGAATTTAAATCAATCATTACTTTGTATAAACCACAAATAATTGGCATTACAGAAGTTAAGCCAAAGAATTTACGTTACAATGTTGAAGTAGCTGAAGTGAAGCTAGATGGTTTCGATATTTTTCATAATCTCTACGAAAATGGCCGTGGGATTTGTTTGTATATATGTAAGAGCCTCAAAGCAGAGGCCTATACAAGTTTTTCTGTTAGTAGCTTCAAAGAAGCAGTTTTTGCCACAGTTGATTTTCAGGAAGGTGGTAAACTCCTTGTAGGTCTTTTTTATAGAAGTCCAAACGCAGATAACCGTGTAAATGATGGGTTGTGTGCACTTTTCCAAGAAGTGGGTCAGAGTACCTTTCAGGATGTTTTGTTAATTGGGGATTTTAATTTTCCAGACATAGACTGGGGATTAGAATCTTGTACAAAGGGTGTAGAGCATCCAGCTCATAAATTTATTGAGAGCACTAAAGATGCTTTCCTAGTACAGCACCAAGTTCAGCCTACACGGCACCGTAGTGGCCAATGTTCCAATGTCTTAGACTTGGTTTTCACAGCTAATGAACATGCTATTGCAGATATTACAACCTCTGCCAGTCTTGGCAGAAGTGATCATTATACATTGATTTTTGACATGAAAATAAGAGGCCAAGGCGCCAAAACTGGAGAAACAAGATACATTTATGATAAAGCAGACTATGATGCAATGTATGATAAGATTATGGAAATTGATTGGAATAATGAATTTCGGGAGATGTCCATGGAAAAATCATGGTCTTTCTTCAAAACTACACTGTTAGACATCTTTAATCGTTATACACCAAAGAAAACACTAAACGTAGGTCAGAGGAAAAAACATTGGATGAACAGAGAGACTCTGGAAGTGGTTAGAGAAAAACATAGACATTTCAGAAAGTGGCAAGAGATGAAAAGCGAAAAAAATCGGGAAAAGTATTCTAGTGCAGAAATTGAACAGCAAAGACGTTGTTATAGTAGATCCAGCAACCAAGCAAGGTGGCAGTGTAGGAAGGCGGTGAGTTCATATGAGAAATATATAGCCTCAGGAGTTAAGAAGAATGCAAGAGCCTTCTGGTCATATGTAAACTCAAAAATAACAACAAGGGAAAGTGTCTGTAATTTAACCAAACCTGATGGGAGTAAAACGGAAACGGATCAGGAAAAGGCTGAGGTTTTGCAAGATTTCTTCTCTTCAGTTTTCACCCAGGAAGATTTACAAGATATTCCTCTCCCTTTAGATGTTGAATTTGACACTCCACTAGACGACATACAGATTACGTCAGGAGATGTGTTTGAATTACTGCGTAGACTTAAGCCTAATAAATCTCCGGGGCCTGACAAAATACATCCCCGTCTACTAAAAGAACTAGCAGATGTGTTAGCTCTACCGATTTCTTTGCTGTTCCAAAAGAGTCTTGAAAGTAAACAGTTACCACAGGACTGGAAATCAGCAAATGTTACCCCAATTTTCAAGAAAGGTAACAAAAGTGATAGTAAAAATTATAGGCCAGTTAGTCTAACAAGCATTATTTGTAAAATGATGGAGAATCTTGTGCGTAAGCAATTGCTTGACCATCTTATGACGAATGATTTGATTTCAGTTCACCAGCATGGGTTTGTAGTTGGTCGGTCTTGCATCACCAATCTTTTAGAAGTGTTGGACCCCCGGCCCCCCCACTCAGTGTTATTTAGGGTACGCATATGCTCGTACCCTCTTTTTGAAAGCACCCCCTATCTGAGGACTGCCAACATTTCCGAACCCCCCTTTCGCGGGCTTTTCGCGGGCTTTTCCTGCCTTGGAGACCCCCCTAAATCAGGAAAAATGCTCAATGTACCCCCCTAAATTCGGAATAATTTCTCAGGAGTAAAGAGATGAGAGAAAAAAAGAAAAACACCCCCTTTTTAAAGAAATCTCCGGGTGAAAAGTCAAATACACCCCTTTTTTTTAAATTCTCGGGCCGGACTTTGTCGCACGAAAAGTACCCCTTTACCGGACATTTTGGCAACACGCATGCGGTCATTCCGACCTCTGAGTGGGGGGGCCGGGGTTGGACCAGTGGACACAGATTTTGGATGATGGAGGCACAGTAGATGCCATATATTTGGACTTCATGAAGGCGTTCGATACGGTGCCTCACCACCGGCTGCTTCTCAAATTAGAATCGTATGGAGTTCGTGGGAATGTACTTGCATGGTTAGAGTCTTTTCTGAGTGGACGGCAGCAAAGAGTAGTGGTCAGAGGCAAGCAGTCTAAGTGGGGCAAAGTCCTGAGTGGAGTGCCGCAGGGCAGTGTGTTGGGTCCATGTTTATTTTTGCTATTTGTCAATGACCTTCCAAAAGTTGTCAACTCAAATATTTCGATGTTTGCAGACGACACAAAGTTGTATGTCCGCGCTGATACTGCAGATTTAAGAAAGCAACTTCAAGAGGATCTGTCACGGATGGAAGAATGGGCTTACAAATGGCAGCTTTGCTTTCATCCTGATAAGTGTACTGTTTTAAGGCTTGGGAAGTTACCGGCAGAAGCCTCTACAGACTATTGTATGAAAAAGGGGACAGACTCTGTAACACTATCTGTTACAAACGTAGAAAAGGACCTAGGTGTCCTAGTAGATTCACAACTATCATTTAAAGATCACGTTTCCCAAACAGTTCTCAAAGCGAATCGAGTACTTGGAGTTATCCGTAGGACTTTTATGTACCTCAATACTGATACTATGCCGTTTTTGTTTAAAGGCCTCGTTAGGCCCATTTTAGAATACGGACAAGCCGCATGGTCCCCATACAGATTAGGAGAACAGAGAATGTTGGAAAGCGTACAAAGACGTGCAACAAAGATTATTCCTGGCCTTAGAAATTTAACATATCAGCAGCGCTTGACCAAACTCAAACTACCAACTCTTGTTCACAGGCGTAAAAGGGGGGACATGATCGATGTGTATAAGTATGTGAATGGCTTGTACACTGTGCAAGAGATGCCCTTTAAGATGAGTACAGAAGATAGAACTCGAGGTCACTCTAGAAAACTTGAAAAGAAATATTCAAGGCTAGATATAAGAAAATACTTTTTTAGCAATAGAGTCGTGGAACTGTGGAACGGTCTCCCAGAAAACGTTGTGGCAGCTGGGTCGGTAAACTCTTTTAAGAATAGACTTGATAGTCACTGGTCAAAGAGTGTACCAGTAAGCTTTCTGTATGAGCCGGTCTAGGTGTTGTCTCTTGTCTCATGTTATCACACAACCTCCTCCCTCCACAAAATAGCAGTAATCACGGAAGAATCCTGGATCGATGAACAGGCTTAGACCTACAACATCGTGTATTAAAGTAAAGTAAGTAAGTAAAGATCAAATAAATCAATAAATAATGCTGTATTTTGCAACTATACTGTCACTACCGTTTTCCGATTGCATAATATTTATAAAATGTCCCTTTTCCAAATAATACTGATATTTGAAAATTACACAAAGACGACTCTCGAATTTCTTGATTATTACTTTCTATAAACATTATAATCTATTGCTGTTACAAGTAGACACTGCATATAAATATTTTTACTGATGAATTCACTGTAATTTGAACTTACATCTGGATGCTCTTTTAGTCATCCCCAAGAGGACCTTAATCGTTGCTAGGCCCCCTCTCGGGCCTGGTAATAATGTGACTACATCTTCAATCGCTGTCACTGAATTCCGACGATCTACAGTCAAGATGACCAGGACGAGAACGAGTACGAAAACACAAAGGAGCAGCGACGACGTGGTCAATGACGTCAGACTCAGAATACTGGTTATTACAGACAAGTTTGGTTCGTCCCGAGACGATGTCGGAGTCTGAATCATGATTGCTGAACGACAAGGACTATAGGGATCAGATCACGATATATAAGACTGTTCAGAAGACCGGCGAGATGCTGTCGATGTCGGCCACTCTAGCTATATGTCGGTCTCTTGAGCTGAGAGCCACTGCAGATATGCGTCATGATCATAACTTGTTACTTTTACCAGTGACGCTTCCCCAAATGCGTGTCTAGAAACAAAATTATCACGATATATTCACCACATCTCCACCAAATTATGGGAACTCAAGATCACAGATTAAACAGGGTTTTCGTTTTCAATATGACAAGATGAAGACACTTCCAACTCCAATATCTGAAACACCGAAATATACCAGAAGCCCTCTTAACTATATTTCTCCAAACTTTGCTCTCCCCGCTTCCCAACTGCAGTTGTGCGAAATAACGACTACGTTCGTCTCCTCAGGCAGTCTCTACTACACTCTTCGTTTGAAATCGGCTTTCTTTTTTCCGTAATCAAAAAGACTAAAACGATTTAATGCAGATTAAGTGAGTTTCGTCCTTTCGATGACCATGAACAAAGTAAAGTACGGAGATACTCTGTTGCTAACATAGAAATGAGAAAGAATAGAGGTAACGGCACGACAAAAGGATGTTTCGTAAGTAGGATTAATCCTTTATGCTCTTTATAATATGGTTTAGCCATGGACGGTTTACCAAGGACCTTTCAGATTTGTTGTGCCTCGGCTGAGTGGTCAGAGCGTGTCGTCTATACAGATCCGGACGATTTGGGGGGTCCAGTCATTGTGTAGGGGTAATCAATCGTGCTGAGCAAAATGTGAGGATCCGGTATTGTCTGCATGCGTGGGAGAGGATAGCGAATTAGCTTCTTTCTCTATCTCTCTCTCTCAATTGTATATATATATATATATATATATATATATATATATATATGCCCCTCTCTCTCTCTTTCTCTACCTCTCTCTGCCTCTCTCTCACACACTCTCTCTCTCTCTCTCTCTCCTGAAAACCCCGGCCCGAAGCTCCGTCGATCTCTCTTAATTAATCACTCCCCCTCTCTCTCTCTCTCTGGGTTTCATGATTATGATATTCAATATATATCTGTCAGTAGGTGTGTCTATATATCGGACAAAAACTCAAAACCATTTTGACTTATAGCTGTCATTCAATTTTCCTCTCCTTTTTGTTTTCCCTTGTACTGATTGTGTCTTACCATCAGGCGCGGATCCAGGATTTCTTAGGGGGAAGAAAACATTTGAAATCAATTTGAAATTTAGTGTGCTGAAATTTGAAAATCGTGCCTGCCGATAGTGAGCGCTTTTTTTTTTTTTTTTACTGTAATGACCAAAATCAAACTGATTAAATCTCTGTGCAGCACAAAACGTACGACCATTCGATACAAGGGTCGGAAAATCAGACTATTACTTAGGTGATTGCAATCACTTATGTCGATTCGACAACTAATGGTCGTCATTTTCCCACAAGAAGCAATTTTCATACCCTTTGGTTTTGAGGAAAGTTCTAAATAAGTATTTTCTTTCAAATGCCGTGGGAATGTTAACCTTTTCATCATTGTTTGGCCTGCAAATGGGACATAGTACCTGTAAAACCGTGGAATAGTAACGACCAGGTAGAGCGTAGCGAGCGAAGTGAGTGGATCGTAAATTAGCGTGGGGCCGGTACCAGCGGCTGAGCCCCCGGAAGCTCAGGGGTTTTAGGCATTTAATTCCATATTGAGCATATTTTTATACCTTATTTGTGACACTGACAAGTCACTAATTGGCGAGGAGTCTAGGAGGCTGAGCCCCGTGAAGCTCAGGGCTTTTAGGTATTTGATTACAGTCAAATGAGTATTCATGGGTCCGCCTTAGGGCCCCCGGTGGGGTCCAGGGCGCGAAAACCCCGTACTTAAACACTGGCAGATCACTATTCTTTCTTTCTTTCTTTCTTTCTTTCTTTTTCTCTTTAACATATTTTTTTCAAAAAAAGCGAGGGGGCTCTAAGGGCGGCTCGAGCCTCCCTAGCCCCGCTGTTCTGCAGGCCCTGACATAAAGGCTTCTAAATAAGCGTATATTTGCCGACTTTAAGAGAAAAAATCCCGGAAAATCATGTTATTTCAGCAACAACTGGAGGTATCGAGGTATTGAGGTATTAGAAATAAACCACGTTTGGATTTCATTGAGATGGCCAACTTCCCCCAAGCCCCCCCCCCCCCTCATCAGTACGCCAGTGTTCAGGGGCTCATGTCTTCTTACCCATATAATAACAAATACACACGCTTTCTCATCCTCAATATTTCCACGATATGCGCGTATCGCTATTTTCAAATCCTCCATTGATGAATATGGGGGCATGCGGAATGTTGAGGAAATTTAATTCCTGACTCTCCTTTTCTTTGAACGAAATATCATTTTTGTTATGATTCATTTCAGGTCATTTTTGGTTAAAAAATACAAACCATGTTTTACTCCTTTACTGCTCAGTGTTTTTTTTCGGGGGGGGGGGATGCGTTATGTCCACCCACGTTTATGCTCGGGGCCAATTCCGGTGCCCCTGAATCACGGACACAGGTCTCTTACTGCAGACCCCCTCGAAGATCACTACAATAATAATCGACGGTACTTTGGGGGATCGCGTGATGAGTGGAGACATCGCGCTGTGTGTTGATCGTGATTAGAAGAATAAAAAATAAAAACGGACAAAAGCTGGGCTACGATATAAGGCATTCAAGGTCTGACAAAGAACCACTCCATTAATGCTCATCGATCCATCCAGCCATTACGGTTGAGATTCTAATCCGTTTATCCAAGGTTCCTTGTGTCCTTTACAGTGGCGTACGCAGGATTTTTTCAAGGGGGGGGGGGGTTAACATTTTTTAAATCGGGCCGAAAATTTCGCAACGCCTCAACCAGCCGCTGAATAAGCGCGGGGGGGGGGGGGGGGGGGGGGGCTAAGAGCACTTTTTTTTGGGGGGGATGGGGGGGGGGGGTCCCAACAAAATTCGCAACGACTCATCGCGCCGCTGAATAAGCACTTTTGTTGTGTGTGTGTTGTTGTTTTTTGGTCCCAAAAATTTCCCAACCTCTCTTTAAAAAAATGTATAAAAACAAATGAGGGGGGGGTGTTTTCTTAAAAAAATCACACACATACAAACAATTGAGGGGGTTCAACCCCCCCCCCCCCCCCCCCTTCGCTGCGTACGCGCCTGGTCCTTCATGGGAATGCCGAAGGAGATTATACCAGCCCCACATAGACATAATTATGTCTATTTTGGGGGTAGTTAGCGATTATTTTGTCATGTGTTTTTAACAAGTTGATTGGCTGCATTATCTTGACTGTTTTGAGCTGTACGTTTTGATACAGCACACGAGAGTGACGAGACAAAACCGTACGAGACGCCGCAGATCTTATGACAAATTATAATGGTTTTGTTATTGACTGAAATGATATCCCACGAGACTAAAAATGTCAGTCTCGTGGGTCTTTTCTGACATTTTTCAGGGTTTAGATCATTTGACGTACGACGGCCCAATCGACCAACAGCATACTAATTCTCGAACTCGTGGTCATTCTGGAAGAAAGGTGCACCCAATATTATGATTATTATAACTATATAGGACTTCGGAAGAAAAAAGTGAATCAATTTCAATCATTTTTGCATCTGCAATCAGGGATTTGAACTTTAGCAAGAATATAAGCGAGGTCATATTCTGAAAAAAATAGTAAACCCCACTCATGTTTAAGGCCAAGATCTTAAAAAGGGTTATCTATCGGGATATCTAACACAAATCACATGAATTAACTTACTTGGTCTTTGCCACTGAGGAAATGTTGCAGTTTTAGTGAAGTCGTTAAAAAAAATCACAATGACGAGTAAACCTGTACAAATAAATTTCGTATTGTTGTTAGACAGCATTAAATAATCAGTTGGACCAATGTTGGTGATATCCTCGATCTAACGGGGCAACCCAGTTTAAAAGGGAATGTTTGACTGCATGGTATAACTAGTGATTGTCATATTGTCAACTCAAGTTGATCTTTAACCATGACCACTTGTCAGACTGCTTTAAAGGCATCGTTTAACAATGTTAAATCTGAGATGCTTGACCCTACTGTTAAAAATGTCTTTGATATGGTGTAATATTGAACCTCTAACAAAATTGCACTTCAAAATGATCACGGAGTGCCTCAAAAAAAGGAAGAGTCTTTAAGTGACCGGTTTTACCATCTTCATTTCCCCCCAATGGACTGTACTGATATAAAACAAAAAATGAAAAATGAAATTTCGATCTCCAATCATAGATATCTTGATAAAAAGACAGGCGATCTGCTTTAAAAGTCATTTGATTCCTGACTGACCTAAAGGTTTATAATTTTGATTGCAGCGTGATCTAAAATCCAGGATCTTGTTTCAGAATCTGAGGCAATGTTACCGAGTCACTTGATTATGGAATCTGTGCCTGGTTTTTGACTATCGGGTGTGTTCTTATAATAGCGGTTAGCGCGACAGCTACAACACTCTTATTTACTGATGGTGTTTGAGAGAATTTCGCGCCATTTTCTCATGTCGTAAATTCAATATACTGGTTACGTCACCGGAAGTTGCTTCTGACTGGTCAGTCATTTCATGAAGCTCTTAACAGTCCACTCCCAAAGAGATTGTACGTGGGAGGGAACTTTTTAGATCAACATAGTTTAATCTGAAACCGCGCGTGTCACAACTATCTTTCTCAATATGCTATGGTCTCCACTAACCTAAATACATAGGAATTACATGTGTGTATTTATGTGATCATATCATGTATAAACATGACTTAATATCGTTAAAAGCAAGGACAGACAAGATGAACAATGCGAACTTTTTGAACCTCAAAGAGAATGCCGAATCGTGGTAAAAGCAAATAGAATTGTTGAGCGTTCTTTTTATTGTAATTAATGTGACTTTGGAAGAATATAAGGTGTTACAAGGTTATGGGTTATTATAGAGACAGTTTCGATGGTTTCTGACAAACCTATGAATTAAGCTAACTAAATGCGTTATTATGAATCAGAATGAAATTCTAGAAATACGTATGGAATAACTGTAAATGATAGAATTCCTTCATATGTTTATAGCAAGGAGAAAGTTGTCACCTTAATTTATGAATTGAGTTTACAAAAGACGGATACAGATAAGACAGCTCCTCAACTGTACCTTTATCACTGTCCACAGTTTCTCCACACCATGAAAAGGTATCTATGTGAAAAGAATGTGAAAGTTTTTGAGGAACTAATTATATGCATCACATACACGAGGATAAATGCAGGACGGGACGAAAAAGTTTATTCTAAAAAACTTTTTAGATCTTCACCAGAGCATCGTTTCAAGAAACCGTCATAAGTTCACCGACATCCATTGAAATGTGTGTTAAATTTAATACATGTGTTTCAATGGATTTTCGGTGAACTTATACTCATGGCTCAAGTGTTCACATCGAAAAACAATATCACCATAATTATAAATCCCAAGACTTTAACCATCATTTTACAATGGCCACAGCGTTTTATTAGATTATCATGACGGGATATTTGTACCCTCCCATGCCATAAGTATTGCAACATAGCTAAAATGCATGCATTTTTATTTTATTTTACAAGCCTTTATATTGTTATATTTCATTCATAACCATAGTGTTGTCGACCATTTTTGTATATTTTGAGAGGGAAAACTAGTCCCTTTTCATTCCTGAGAGAAGTAGATGACCAGACCTGGTCATTTCTGAAACAAATTGGAAGACAAATGAACAAAGGCAAAACAAATGAAATTTTGGGAGATGGGGATTATCAGTGAACGAAATCATGAAACTGTTTCATATTTCTCCCAAAACTGTTTACAGGTCTCGTTTATACTTGTCGCAAAGAAATAATGGCCATAAGGTGCCAAGACAAGGGCAGAGGAAAACGGCAACACCCAGAGAAGACAAATTTATTTGTGCCGTTGCCAAGGAGGATTTAGATCTGTATTGCAAAGACGTTTTAATGCGACTTTATTCCACCGATATATTAAATTATAGTCAGTTTCTAGAGGTGAATATATTGTACTAGTTTATTGAAAGTAAATTTTCACACATTTATTATATTTTGTTGGATAATCACAACCTCTGATTTTGGCGCGCATCCTCCTTAGCAACGGCACAAAGAAATCTTTCTTCTATGGGTGTTGCCCTTTTCCTCTGCCCTTGTATTGGTACCTTACGGCCATTATTTCTTTGCGAAAAATACAAACGAAACCTGTAAACAGTTTTGGGAGAAATATGAAACAGTTTCATGATTTCGCTCACTGATAATCCCCATCTCCCAAAATTTCATTTGTTTTGCCTTTGTTCATTTGTCTTCCAATTTGTTTCAGAAATGACCAGGTCTGGTCATCTACTTCTCTCAGGAATGAAAAGGGACTAGTTTTCCCTCTCAAAATATACAAAAATGGTCGACAACACTATGGTTATGAATGAAATATAACAATATAAAGGCTTGTAAAATAAAATAAAAATGCATGCATTTTAGCTATGTTGCAATACTTATGGCATGGGAGGGTATGATTGCGCACTTTGTAGTATTATGGTTTCATAAACACAACCGATGTGATGGAAGGGATACCTGCCTACTGACAACCCAATGGAAGAAGTCAAAATGTGAAACCAGTCCTTAAAGATAAAGGTGAGTTCTGGTTAAAAAAAAAAAAAATGAATTCACACAGAATCAAACGAAACTTACACTGAATGTTCAAGATTACAAATAAATGTCATTTGCCAAACAAGTTTGGTAGAAAATGTATACTGGCTGAGTAATGAGCATAGAAAGATTAGGAAATCAAGGTTAGTAGCCCGACACCATTTGTGTAGTCCCATATACATCTTTCTGTGTACAGCTAGTGCTTGTTACTTTACCAAGACTGGGCCAAATTTATTATGATTCTGATGACTCCAGAACTTTGCAGTACACATCAATACTTACATGCTACATGATCAACTTTTTCTGATCCATTCCACACCTTTTCTGTCACAATGCAATCAAATGACCAGAACTCACCTTTATCTTTAACTCGGACAGGGGGCCTTCCAAACTTATGTTTCCATCATTATCTAGTAAATATTTCCTTCGTATAACTTGCGAGAAAAATAAAAATGAAATAAAGCTAGGTCCAGAAAAATGACACTGATAGACTTTTCCATGAAAATATGAATAAAGGTCTGGACTCAGAACGCTCTATGAGTTCCTCATCTATTTCTCAAAGTTTTGGTACGATAGAGAAATTCATGTAAAACACTTTCCGGATTGATGATATCGTAATGTATACGAAGCATTGTTATTTCTTTCTTTTTTTCTTCAAAATAAATCTTTCTAATGTGAGTCTATGCAAGTCTCGTTCATAACATGTTATGCAAAATAAACAGTACAGTACGATTCACTCAAGTAGTATTAATTATTTCGTTTCGAAAGAAGTTCTTAATGGTGTGATGTATTTTTCATAAAAAATCTCTCAGCTTAAATACTGCGAAAGAGACCAGGCTAGTATTCATTTCCTCTATTTTTTAAGTATTAAAGGTGTCCGCTGAATACGAAGATCAGAGGCGTAGAGCAGCCCTATTCTTATTAAGTAGTAAATTATCATCAGTAAGTGGACCACGCCCAGTCGTGTACATTGTTCACCGTAACTCTGAGATCCCCCTCCAACTTCTAAAATCGTTAAAATTAAATTGCATGCTCATGACCAGCAATTTATCGATTCTGGCAAAAGAAAATGAGTAAGTGAGGCTGCATTATCAACTTGGACTACTGCCCTCTGTCGGGTTTAGTATAACAGGTTGGCGAACGCGCCTCCCTTGAATAAATAATAATAATAATAATAATAGTGGGTTCTTGTATAAATACATAGATATGCTTTTTTTTCTTTTTTTTCGTAGGCATCAGCGTATACAACTATACAACTAGGCAAATGCTAGAGTGCAGAACCTGCAGAACTCACAATCGTGACAGTCATGACATATGCTGTTGATTAATCACAGATACACACAAAGTTTAGGAATTTGATTTTTCTAAAATGAACAAAATTGAAAATGTCCCTTGCAAAATTTCACCGTTTGAAAAGTCACTACGCGCATCCAAAAAAGGAATTATGCATGTTGGGTCTTGGATGAAGGTGTCAACTGAGCAAAGTTGTCATGAAATCAGAACAATTTACCAAAAGCAATGGCGCCATCTTGGTTGGTGAATTAAAAAGAGCGCTTTAAAATATGTAATCTACACGTAGAATTTAATTGTGATTGCCATAGGGAAAAAACCCGATATTAACTGTCATGAACATTCTACCGCAGTTCATGAATTGCTAGACCAAGGATTCGTTCGCGCAAAATTGAACTAAGAAAATGGATTTCGAATTTAACGAGACCTTTCCCAACATCACGACGCCATTAACTGACTTTGGGCAAGATTCTCTATTAAAGGATTACTGTCCACAAAATACATACATCGCACTAAATTATATCATAGCTACTGCAGCAGCATTTGGAATTGTTTTCACATCCACTACTTTGCTCAGTATTGCATGTCATCGTCGATTTCGAAAGAAAAACAACATTTTCCAGTTCAACATCGTTCTCGCCGACTTCTTGTTTGATATTGCTATCATGCTTATATGTATAGTATTCTTGAGAAATATGCCGGTAAGTTAATAACATATTCGAATTAATACTTTTTAAGGATCGTTTTATTTTGAAAGGTTTCAAAGATTTGGGGCACGGTGAATGACCATCAACACAAACAAAAGAGAGAAAGCGACACAGAGAGAGAGAGAGAGAGACAGAGAGAGACAGAGAGAGAGAGAAAGAGAGAGAGAGAGAGAGAGAGAGAGAAGAGTGTGGAAATGGGAGAAAGACAGATGAAAGGAGAGGCCCTTCCATGTATTTCTTGCACATGGTTTTTATTTGCTTTCACATCAAAGTAAATGCCCCCTCCTTCAAGATATGATCTGTAAGATGGTGAACGCTATTTCCATGTCGAATTATACTTATGACTGTATTAGTATATAAGTATTATGTACGAAGCCCTGTGAACTATCATGTAACTCCATAATATATTTTGATTTTGTTTCAATCGCATGCACTACGTGCACTTAGTGAGCAGCAGCTCAACAACGGTTTTGTTCAAGCAATTAAAGAAAAAAGGAGGTTCAAAAATCGTGTTTTAAAACGATCGTAGTTTATGTTTGAGACCATTGATCATAAAAATATATCAATTTTTGACCGGCGCAAATTGATGAATTCTAACAATGTGAAAAACTCAACATGATTCTAAATCGTGATTCTTTGGTGAAAAGAAAATGCTAACGCGGCTTAATAAAATGTTCTCCCTTGTTTAATGTAGGTTCGGCAATGGCTTCTTATTGCCATGCCTATAGTCTTTCATACTTCGCAAACGGTATCTTCAGGAAGTGTCCTTCTAGCAGCTCTGGATCAGTTCATTGTCTTCAAGCTCGATCCGTTCGGTGTCCGTAGAATCCTCACCAAGTCTCGTCGAATCTTGATCTCTCTCCTATCCTGGATGACCATGCTTGTTGTTGCATGCGTTTTCGTGTTCTTTCCAGACGCATTATATGCCCGGTGTTTTATTACTTTTTCCGCTATCTTTACTGGAGTATTGTACATCCTCGTGTACAGAGCCATTGCTAGAAAATCTCCGCTTGGTAACAGTCAGGTGAGAAAACGAAGGGAGGAGAACAGGCGAATTTTGAGGACGTACTCCTTCATACTTGGAACAAATGTGGTCCTATCCACATTTCCAGAAGTTACCTGCTTCATACTCTATTTCAATACAAACCAATCTCTTCTGAGATGTGCAGAAGCAGGATTGGTTCTCATGGCAGCTCTTAACACAATAGCAAACACTGTTATTTACTGGTGGCGTTTGAGAGGGTTTCGCGCCATCTTCACATGTTATACAATGCGAGAACAAAATGTGATAATTTAGGATTGGGGAGGTATTAAAGAGAGGAATAATGCATTATTCTACATTCTATCATTTATTAAAATTTGTGTTAGAAAATTGCAAAGCAAAAATATATGTCCAGTCATTTCGACATTTCTATAAGCCGTAGAGTGTATGAACATAAAACCGACGAGCTATAGCCACCGGACTGTGGATCCCAAGGTCCGCGGTTCAAGTCCCGCTGCGGCAATAATGTCCTTTGGCAAGACATTTATCTACATTTGCCACTCTCCACCCAGATGTTAAATGGGAACCCGGTAGGATGCGAAAGTCAATGTAGTTAGATGAGTAAGTGTGCGCTTGTAAAAATGACGCCTGGCTGGAATGCTCCCAAGGGAGTGAAAAATGTGCAAACATTGTGTGTGGGTATTAGCATGCATCCGATTACTGGGGTGATAATATATTATCTGTTAAGCGCTTTGAGAGGGTCTGTGGTCCTGAAATGCACTGTAAAAGAACGAATTATTATAATTATTAGTGGGTGAACGAGGCAAAAAAAAAAGGAGAGGGGAGGGGGGGGGGGGGGGCTATAACAAGTAAACAAAGTAGACGATTTGGTTATCCGAACATGCTCCCTACCAAAATGATAACTTTTTAAGGCCTCTTGCATTAACTTTATTTCGAATAGCATAATTAAATATAAACATAAACACTATGTGATCTGTTGTAAATATGACCTTATTTTGAGCAAAAACACCATTGTATGGAAATCCGCCAAATATTACGTAAAAACAAAAACGTCAATTTGTACGTACTTACGGAAGACCTTTCCTTGTCGTGAGAAAAAGGCAAGGTATGGTTGACTAATGATTTTCTTTTTAAAAAAACACATCAGAAGACAAAGAAATGTAACAGTTTCATAAAAGTCTTTTCATATTAAATTCTTTTTATAACATTAACAGATATTCGTATTTTATTTTTTTTAAGCACATGTTTCTGCATTTATTCAAAAATAAAATACATAATATTCCTAATAACAATCAAAGTATATAATGTAATTGATTTACATAAAATGTAACAACTGAAATACACATTAAAAATGCAGATATATTATATCGGGAGCGCCAGGAGGGTCAAATCTGACTGACATGAGCGCTATACAAGAATCCATTATTATTATTATTATCATTATATAATTGAAAAATTGAAAGTATGGAGGTGAATCGAAGAATCAAGATAATCAAGATAAATGCAAAAGCCAACTATCATAAGCAGTAATGTTTGAGTCGATATCAGCCGGGAGAAGGGGGGGGGGGTACATGATGCTGTTATAGGAGTATCCAGGAGAATAGAATGCCACATATAAAGATTTTTTTCTTCAAAAAGTATCTAAATAAAAAGCGGGAAGAAAGAAAAGAAATTTGCAAGTGTATGCATGTAGGTGTGTGCAGGTGAATTAAGTGTTTGATTCGTTTTGTTCATGAGCTGGTCATCTTAAATTGATTCATATAAACAAACATTTAACCCTAAAAAGGCCGGGCTATTTGAAGTCTTAGTACGGCCGGGGGGGCATTATGGGCCCCCCCCCCCCCCCATAAGATCTCGGCCGTGAAGCGGCCGATCTCCGCGAAAATTTGCACGCATGTCAAGTGAAGTGTATAGAATACTATGATAATATCAATTTTTTGAAAAATTCACTCATTTGCATATTTATGGTAATTTATGCAAATATGCATTTTTACCCATAAATCATATATTATTCATATTTAAGCATTCTTTTTCACTACATATATTCATTAGACCATTCTGAATAATAATACGACAATTTTTTTTAGAAGAGCCAGCTTATTCCTTATTTTATCTCTTGTTTTGATAATTTCTTATGTATTTCATTGTTTTTTTAACTGATGTATTATATTGTTTTTGTTGTTTTATTTCATTTATAACTACAATTCAACTATTTTGACTCCCAAAACAACCACCTAAAATTTAAACAAGACCCTATAACCTATGTTTGATCAATTTTTAGGAAAAATGACTTTTCCATATGTTGTGTACACAAATCACGAAAATGAGCAATTTTCGGGCTGACATGCCAAGACAAAAGGTCACGTGACCTTGTAACCGTACGTCTGATTTTCAAAAAAAATCTTTTAAAAGTTGCGCAAGACTCGAAATAAAAAAGTCAGCGAACGGCGGGGCGCCATCCACATGCGTTCCCGAACAATCAGAAAAATCGTGGAGGGGGGGGGGGCATGATGCATGATGCCCCCCGGCCTTATTAGGGTTAAAGCCTTAAGATCCTTTATAATGTTCATAAATTTATTTGGATATCAAATATTTTTTCATCGCGGCTTTGAATTAATAAAGAGACGCAGAGTGTTTAATATTGTCAGGTAAAGCATTCCAAATATCTGGAACATGGTGTCTTATCTATTTATAGGCCATAGTAATTTTGGGTTAGTTAAATTGAAGTAAGATGAGTGTCGTTTAGGATAAGAATGTATATTACTCATGTACACACAAATATTTCAAGATGCTAATGGTATACTATTTATCCCAAATGTATACATAAAGATTCCAATTTTAACAATGTAAATATCTGCAATTTTTAAGGTTTTTAGTTAAAAAAATATTGGATCAGTATGTGCTAAATGTGAATGTGTTCAAATACGCAGTGATTTCTTTTGGAGACTATATAATGTCATGTTATTACTATTTCCCCATACTATGCTACATTAAGATTTCTATGACAAAATGAAAAGCATAAATAGTGAATTTTGTGAAAGATATTATTTCAATCTATATACAATGCCTATGCCTCTCGAGACTAAACTTCAAATGTTATTGATATGAGTTGACTATTCCAAGTTAGATTTGAATCGATCATTACACCTAAGAATTTTGTAACTTTTTTTTCAAATTATGGGCATGTCATCTATAACAAAATATTATAATAAAGTACATGCTTAGAGTGTATGTTTTTAAAATAAATATAATTATTCTTCTTCATATTTATTGAGAGTTTATTGTATTTGAACCAAGATGATAGTTTATTTAATTCTAAATTGAAGGTTGTAATAAGTATTTTTAAGTCTTTTTGTGAATAAAATACGTTAGTCGTTTGCAAACAAAACGTCTCAGTGTTAGGAATGGTGATGCATTAACAATATCATTTATATTTATTAACAGCAGTAAGGGACCTAAGAAAGAGCCCTGTGGTACTCCGCACTTAACGGTGGAAATATTAGATGTTTTATATTTAAAAAATAAAACATTGATGTTTATTTAATACGAAAATAGTCTTCAAACCAAAAAAGTACAGTCCCTTTAACTCTATATGCTTTTAAGTATTATATATGATTGTCCATGGTATATAATGCCTTCGAAAAGTCGATATGTATGTGAGCTTGATTAACATTATGCCATTGGCCGTCTATCATTAAGCAATTCTATATGGAATAAGCTATATCAATGTTTTGAAGCTGAATGCAGTCTGTTCCTTACGGTTTTTTTCTTCAAATTTGCGGATTTGCGTAACGTTACATATTTAAGTGTTTACCATGACGTGTTTAATTACTTAAAGTATTTTTGTGTGGATTATTATAGTCATTGCGAAATGCTATTGAAGATAATAAGAAGTAATATGATCATTAAAACCATGACGGAACAAGTTTTTGAATGCTAATTGTATGTACTATAAGTGTCTGTGTACCAAGATGATAATTTTTTTAATTCTAAATTGAGGGCTGTAATAAATTTGTTAAGTCATTATGTGAATAAAATATGTTAGTATCCTTTGCGAACCAAACGTATGCGAGGAGATTTTATGCATTAATAATATCAGTCATATCTATATATCAAAAACAGCAAGGGACCTAAGATAGAGCCTTGTGGTACTCCGCACTTTAACGGTGGAATAATTAGATGTTTTAGATTTAAAAATAACAAATTGATGTATATTTCGAAAATATTCTTCAAACCAAGAAAGTGCAGTCCTTCTAACTCAATACGCTACCAATTTACGAACTACGATGGTCCATGGTATCGAATGCCTTCGATAAGTCCATATGCATGTGAGCATGATTAACATTATGCTATTTACCGTCTATCATTAAGCAATTCTTTATGAAATAAGTTATATCAATGTTTTGAGGCAAAATACAGTCTGTCCTTCACGATTTTTCAAATTGTGTGAGTTTGCGATATGTTTATGTAAGTGTTTAAAATGACTTTGTTAATTACTTAAAATAACTATGTGTGGATAGTTATAGTCATTGCGAAATGCTTCTGAAGATGATATGAAGTAAATGTTCAATTAAACAAAAAATAACATGTTTTTGAATGCTAATTTTATGTACTTTAAGTGTGTGTGTGAGAGTAAGTGTGTGTGCGCGTGCGTGTGCGTGTGTGTTGCTTGTTTATTAGATTGTTTTAGTTGTCTGTGAATAATAAATATAATAACAACGCCAACAATAATAATACTCACCGTGATTGAAACAAATAATAATAAAAAATGAATTTCAATAATATTTATACTTTAGAATTTAAAAAATCTGTATATCATCGATGTGTTATTAAATTCGTAACGTTTCCTCTGTCGCTATACACGCTATAGTCAAACAACTTCAACTATAGGCTTCAGAAATGAGAAAATTATGTAATTTGAACCAGTTTCCACATGCATTGTTAAATAATTAATACAAGCATGAGAAAATACTTTAAAAAGGCATTACACATTAAAAAACTTGATGGCACATGAGTTTAACGATTACACTTTACAGAAACTAAATATAGGGTACCACCCTCGCATGAAAGAGCTTAATATCAATATGACATACTTGTGTCATATTGGCTTATAGATTGTTTGTAATGTTCTCCATTTTACACATTACCCGGCCAAGTCTATCTCAACTTGGACGCATATATTATCCGTTAAATTATCGACTGTATCAATATAACTTAGCAAATATAGGTTTACATTTCTTCTTGGAATTAGATATCTTGTTTTGTTAAACGCACGCACAGTGGAACACTTATGAGACATGTCACGTTCCACGTCAGTTTTATTCTGTTTAATACCAATTTTTGCGATCATAATTATACTTTCTCTCAGACATGATTTAAGTGACATCTCTATTTATTCAGAAGGACTCTATATGCTGCACTGGTAATGTAGGTAACGATAAATATGTCTATGATTCTATCATCGCAAGCAACGCTCAATAAAGATTTAACAGTTTACATAGACACGCTCTCTAGGGGTACACACAACACTATCGTGTTTTTGCCAATAGACAATTTTTGTAATGTAATAAAATGTAATGTTCTTAATCTTTTTTAAGTGCCAAGTTACATATTTTCTACCTAACAACATATAATCGCTGGAGCACCTCTCGACGGCAACCATCAGTGACTTTGGAAGAATATAACACAGGAAATGTTTTCTGAAAAGGATTGCTCTTCATACGCCAACATATTCAGAATATGACTGAGGAACAGCAGAAAAGTTTTGACCAAACTTCAATGCCACCTGTACGAATCCCTGCCCATGTACATAAAGAGCATGTGACTTTTAGCATGATTGAGTTCATCTAATACCATCATAACCTCACACTCTACATCAATAATGTAATACATGATCAACCTTTCTCAAGTGCTTCCTGCCAGAGGTGTTAAACGGTTATGGGTAATTTATAGAGACGGTTTCGATGGTTTATGACAAACCTATGAATTAAGCTAATTAAATGCGTTATCACGAATCAGCATTAAATTCTAGAAAGACGTATGGAATAATTGTGAATGATAGAAATCCTTTATATCTTTATGGTAAGGAGAAAGTTGTCACCTTAATTTATGAATTGAGATTACAAAAGACGGATACAGATAAGACAGCTCCTCAACTGTACCTTTATCACTGTCCACAGTTTCTCCACACCATGAAAAGGTACCTATTTGCAAACAATGAGAACATTTTTGAGGAACTAATTACATGCATCACATTACACGAGTATAAATGCAAGACGGGACGAAATAGTTTATTCTAAAAAAGCTTATATAGATCTTCACCAGAGCATCGTTTAAAGAAACCGTCATAAGTTCACCGACATCCATTGAAATGTGTGTTAAATTTAATATACGTGTTTCAAAGGATTTTCGGGGAACTTATACTCAGGCATGGCGGTTTCGTTAAAAGCTGATCAAGTGTTCACATCGAAAAACAATATCACCATAATTATAAATCACAAGACTTTAACCATCATTTTACAATGGCCACAGCGCTATATTAGATGATCATGACGGGATATTTGTATACGCACTTTGTAGTATGGTTTCATAAACAAGATCGATGTGATAGAAGGGATACCTACTGACAACCCAATGGATGAAGTCAAAATGTAAAACCAGTCCTTAACTCGGACATGGGGCCTTCCAAACTTATGTTTCCATCATTATCTAGTAAATATTTCCATCGTATAACTTGCGAGAAAAATAAAAATGAAATAAAGCTAGGTCCAGAAAAATGACACTGATAGACTTTTCCAAATATGGATAAAAGTCTAGAATCTGAACGCTCCTCATCTATTTCCCAAAGTTTTGATACGATACAAAATTCCACGTAAAATACTTTCCGGATTGATGATATCGTAATGTATACTAAGCATTGTTATTTTTATTTTTTTCTTCAAAATAAATCTTTCTAATGTGAGTCTATACTAGTCTTGTTCATTACATTTTATGCAAACTAAACAGTACAGTACGATTCATTCAAGTACTATTAATTATTTCGTTTCGAAAAAAGTTTGTGGATACAAACAAGTTGTTATCTTTTTTAATGGTGTGATGTATTTTTCATAAAAAATCTCTGAGCTTAAATACTGCGAAAAAGACCAGGCTAGTATTCATTTCCTCTCTTTTCTCTATTATTAAGGTATTTAAGGTATCCATGGAATAACGGGATCAGAGGCATAGAACAGCCCTATTCTTATGGCAAAGTAAAGTTATCATGGGAAGTGGACCACACCCAGTCGTGTACATTGTTCACCGTAACTCTGAGATCCCCCTCCAACTTCTAAAATCTTTAAAATTGAATTGCATTTAATTATTATTATTTTTTTTTTTTTTTTTTAAATTATACCCACGGCTAACCTAAAAAAAGTGTCCGCTTACCCCCCCCCCCCCCCCCCTACTGAGCGACTTTTCGGCTGGCTGAGTCGTTGCGATTTTTTTTGGACTCCAAAAAAAAAAAAAAAAAGTGTCCGCTTACCCCCCCCCCCCCCCCCCCCCCCCCCCACTGAGCGACTTTTCGGCCGGCGCGATTTTCAAATTTTCGGGAGCAAAATATTTTAAAACCCCCCCTTGAAAAAATCATGCGTACGCCCCTGGTCATGACATATGCTGCTGATTAATCACAGATACACACAAAGTTTAGGAATTTGATTTTTCTAAAATGAACAGAATTGAAAATGTCCCTTGCAAACTTTCACCGTTAGAAAAGTCACTACGCGCATCCAAAAAAGGAATTATGCATATTGGGCCTTGGATGAAGATGTCGACTGAGCAAAGATGTCATGAAATCAGAACAATTTACGATAAGCAATAGCGCCATCTTGGTTGATGAATAAATAAAAAAGAGCGCTTTAAAATATTAATTCTACACGTAGAATTTAACTATGATGACCATAAGGAAAAACCCCGATATTAACTGAACTGTCATGAACATTCTACCGCAGTTCATGAAGTGTGAGAGCAAGGATTCGTTCGGGCAAAATTAAACTAAGAAAATGGATTTCGAATATAACGAGACCTTTCACAACATCACGACGCCGTTAACTGACTTTGGGCAAGATTCTCTACTAACGGAATTCTGTCTACGAAATACCACAAACATAGTATTTTTGAATATGCCGGTAATTAAGTTGATAAGATATTTGAATTAATACTTTTTAAGGATCGCCTTTAGCTTGAAAGGTAGTTACAAAGATTTGGGGCACGGTGAATGACTATCAACACAAACAAAAGAGAGAAAGCGACAAAGAGAGAGAGAGAGAGAGAGAGAGAGAGAGAGAGAAGAGTGGGAGATGGGAGAAAGACAGATAAAAGGAGATTAGAGGAGGCCCTTACCTGTATTTATTGCACATGTTTTTTATGTGTTTTCACATCAAATTTATGTTTGAGTCCACTGATCATTAACATATTTCAATTTTTGACAGGCGCAAATTGATGATTTATAACAATGTGTAAAACTCAACATGATTCTAAATCGTGATTCTTCGGTGAAAAGAAAATGCTAACGCGGCTTTAATACAATTTTATCTCTTGTTTAATGTAGGTTCGGAAATGGCTTCTTATTGTCATTTCTATAGCCGCTCAAACTTCGCAACCGGTATCGTCAGGAAGTGTCCTTCTAGTAGCTCTGGATCAGTTCATTGTCTTCAAGCTCGATCCGTTTGGTGTCCGTAGAATCCTCACTAAGTCTCGTCGAATCTTGATCTCTCTCCTATCCTGGATGACAACGCTTGTTGTTGCATGCGTTTCCATGTTCATTTTAGACTCACCATATGTCCGGCTTTCTATTCCTTGTTCCGCTATCTTCACCGGAGTATTGTACATCCTGGTGTACAGAGCCATTGCTAGAAAATCTCCGCTTGGCAACAGTCAGGTGAGAAAACGAAGGGATGAGAACAGGCGAGTTTTGAGGACGTACTCCTTCATACTTGGAACAAATTGGGTCCTATCCACATTCCCATAAGTTACCTGCTTCATATTTTATTACAATAAAAACCATTCTCTTCTGAGATGTGCAAACGAAGGATTGCTTCTCATGGCAGCTCTTAACACAATAGCAAACACCGTTATGTACTGGTGGCGTATGAGAGGGTTTCGCGCCATCTTCACATGTTATACAATGCGAGAACAAAATGTGGTAATTTAGGATCGGGGAGGTATTAAAGAGAGGAATATTGCATTATTCTACATTCTATCATTTATTAAAATTTGTGTTAGAGATATAGCATTGCACAGCAAAGATAAATGTCCAGTCATTTCGACATTTCTATAAGCCGTAGAGTGTATGAACATAAAACCGACGATCTATAGCCACCGGACTGTGGATCCCAAGGTCCGCGTAGTCCTTTGTCAAGACATTGATCTACATTTGCCACTCTCCACCAAGATGTTAAATGGGTACCCGGTAGGATGCGAAACTTAATGTAGTTAGATGAGCAAGTGTGCGCTTGTAAAAATGACGCCTGGCTGGAATGCTCCCCAGGGAGTGAAGAATGTGCTTACATTGTGTGTGGGTATTAGCATGAATCCGATGACTGGGCTAATAACATATCTGTAAAGCGCTTTGAGAGGGCCTGCGGTCCTAAAATGCGCTATAAAAGAACGAATTATTATTATTAGTGGGTGAACGAGGCAAAAAAAGGAGGGGGGCTAATAACAAGTAAACAAAGTAGACAATTTGGTTATCCGAACAAGCTCCCTACCAAAATTATATTTTTTTAAGGCATCTTGCATTAACTTTATTTCCAATTGCATAATTAAATATAAACATATAAATTATGTGGTCTGTTGTATATATTGTTTTAAGCAAAAACACCATTGTATGGAAATCCGCCAAATATTGTGTCAATTTGTACGTACTTACGGAAGATCTTTCCTTGTCGTGAGAAAAAGGCAAGGTATGGTTGAATAATGATTTTCTTTAAAAAAACATCAGAAGACAAAGAAATGTAACAGTTTGTGTGATGCATCTTCTGTTTTAAGTCTTTTCATAAATGGAAGTTACAAGTTCTTTTTATTACATTAACAGATATTCGTATTTGATTCGTATTTTGTTTAGCACATGTTTCTGCATTTATTGAAAAATAAAATATAAAATTTTCCTAATACCAATCATAGTATATAATGTAATTGAATTACATAAAATGTAACAACTGAAATACACAATAAAAGTGCATATATATATATAATTGAAAAATTGAAAGTATGGAGGTGAATCGAGGAATCAAGATAATCAAGAAAAATGCCAAAGCCAACTATCATTAGCAGTAATGTTTGAGTCGATATCAGCCGGGAGGAGGAGAGGGGGGAGGGGGTACATGATGCTGATATCGGAGTATCCAGGAGAATAGAGTTCCACATATCAAGATTTTTTTTCAAACAGTATCTAAATAAAAAAGCGGGAAGAAAGAAAAGAAAATTGCAAGTGCATGTAGGTGTGTGCAGGTGAAGTAAGTGTTTGATTCGTTTTGTTTATGAGCTGGTCATCTTAAATTCATTTATTTAAACAAACAATATATAATGTTCATGAATATTAGGATATCAAGCGATTTTCATCGCGGCTTTGAATGAATAAAGAGATGCAGAGTGTTAAATATTGTCAAGTAAAGCATTCCAAATATATGGACCATGGTGTCTTATCGATTTATAAGCCATAATAATTTTGGGTTAGTTAAATGGAAGTATGTTGAGTGTCGTGTAGGATAAGAATGTATATTACTTTTGTTTAAAAAAAATAATCAAGATGCTAATGGTATACTATTCATCCCAAATTTATACATAAAGATTCCAATTTTAACACTGTAAATATCTGCAATATTACTGTTTTTAGTTTTAAAAATATTGGATCAGTATGGGCTAAATGTGAATGTGTACAAATACGGAGTGCTTTCTTTTGGAGACTATATAATTTCATGTAATTACTATTACCCCATACTATGATACATTAACATATGTATGACAAAATGAAAAGCATAAATAGTGAATTTTGTGAAAGATGTTATTTCAATCTATATGCAATGCCTATGCCTCTCGAGACTAAAATTCAAATGATATTGATATGACTATTCCAAGTTAGATTTGAATCGATCATTGCACCAAAGAATTTTGTAACTTCTTTTCTAATTATGGGCATGTCATTTATAACAAAATATTATAATAAAGTACATGTTTAGAGTGTATGTTTTTTTAAATAAATATAATTAGTCTTCTTCATATCTAGTGAAAGTTTATTGTATTTGAACCAAGATGCTTTTAATTTAAGAATTAGTATATACGATTGTCCATGGTATATAATGCCTTCGAAAAGTCGATATATATGTGAGCTTGATTAACATTATGCCATTTGCCGTCTATCATGAAGCAATTCTAAATGGAAAAAGCTATATAAATTTCTCAAAGCTGAATTCAGTCTGTTCCTCATGATTTTTTTCTTCAAATTTTACGGATTTGCGTAACGTTACATATTTAAGTGTTTACAATGACGTATTTAATTACTTAAAATATTTTTGAGTAGATTGTCATAGTCATTGCGAAATGCTTTTTGAAGATGATCATTACAACCATGCAGGAACAAGCCTTTGAATGCTAATTTTATGTACTATACATTTACTTTAAATGTACTATTTTATGTACTTGTGTACCGAGATGATAATTTTTTTTTAAATTCTAAATTGAGGGCTGTAATTAAAATGTTTAAGTCATTATGTGAATAAAATATATTAGTATCCTCTGCGAACCAAACGTATGCGAAAAGTAGTCATGCATTAATAATATCAGCCATATATATCAAAAACAGCAAGGGACCTAAGATAGAGTCTTGTGGTACTCCGCACTTAACGGTGGAATAATTAGATATTTTAGATTTAAAAATAACAAATTGATGTATATTTCGAAAATATTCTTCAAACTAAGAAAGTACAGTTCCTCTAACTCAAAACGCTATAAATTTACGAACAAATATACGATGGTCCATGGTATCGATGCCTTCGATAAGTCCATATGTATGTGAGCATGATTAACATTATGCTATTAACCGTCTATCATTAAGCAATTCTATATGAAATAAGCTATATCAATGTTTTGAAACAAAATGCAGTATGTCCTTTACGATTTTTCAAATTATGTGAGTTTGCGATATGTTTATATAAGTGTTTAAAATGACTTTGTTAATTACTTAAAGTAACTTTGTGTGGATAGTTATAGCCATTGCGAAATGCTTTTGAAGATGATATTAGGCCAACAAAAAAAAATTGTTTGGTTGTCCTCGATTGCTTTTCTGGAGTAGGGGCGGGCGGGCGGATTTTTTTTTTTTTTTTTTTTTTTTTTTTTTTTTAAACTTCATTTTTTGTGTGTCTTTTTTTTTTTTTTTTTTTTTTTTTTTAAACTTCATTTTTTGTGTGTCTTTTTTTTTTTTTTTTTTTTTTTAAACTTCATTTTTTGTGTGTCTTTTTTTTTTTTCCCATTTTTTTTTAAAATATTTTTTTCCCCATAAATATAAAAATCATTGGGATTGTCAAGCATTTAAACAAACAAAGTCTATAAAACACTTTAATATGGTAAAAGACCAGTTTAATGTACAATGAATATCAAGACCAACACAGAAAGTATTTTGGGCTTTGAAATACAGCACCTTTTAAATCTCCACTGTACCACTTATAGCTACTTGCGCCCTCTATGTAGCAAACAATGCCTAATCGGTGACCATTGGTCCCCCATGATCCTCTTTATCTTATATTAACTGAGAGCTGATTTGATGAGATAACCACCTGTCCAGCGACCTTGCAGGGTGGTCTAATCCCTCCTGTAAACTAGTACAGGTGGGCTTTAAAATGAGTTTAAGAATGCTCAGAACCTGATTTGAATGACGTCATTTTGACATAGAAAAAGTAAAATGGCAAGTGTAATAAATACCTAATTGCGTACTGAAAAGACAAAACTGGCAACGGGACGCATTTTGATCCTTGCAAATCTTGAAATGCATAAAATGGTATGTTTGGCATTGAAGATTGCTCCCCCAAAAAAAATTAAATAAAAAAAATAAAAAAATAAAAAAAATGAATTTAAAATATTAAAACAAATTGAATTAAAAAAAATATATATATTTAAAAAAAAAAAAAAATGCGAGCGGCCCGAAAATGACAAGCGGGCGGTCGAGGACGACCAAATGATTTTTTTTTTTTGGCATTAGAAGTAAATGTTCATTTAAACAAAAAAAGAACATGTTTGTTAATGCTAATGTTATGTACTTTAAGTGTGTATGTGTGCGTGCGTGTGTGTTTATTTATTCGATTTTGAAAAATATCTGTGACTTGTAATAATTAAAATTACAGCGCCAACAATAGGAATACTAACCATGAGTGAAACAAATAATAATAAAAATGAATATCAATAATGTTTATATTTTAAAATATGTATATCATCGATGTGTTATTAAATTCGTAACGTTTCCTCTGTCACTATACACGCTATAACCACACAACTTTAACTATATGTTTCAAAAATGAGAAATTATGTAATTCGATCCAGTTTTCACATGCATTGTTAAAGTTATAATTTAATATCAAATGTATTAATAACACAAGCATGAGAAAATACTATAAAAAGGCATAACACATTAAAAAACTTGATGGCATATGAGTTCGCAAGATATATCTTTTTGTAACCTTAAACGATTACACTTAACAGAAACTAACGATAGGGTACCACCCTCGCATAAAACTTATGAAAGAGCTTAGTATAAATATGACATACTTGTGTCATATTGGCTTATAGAGTGCTTATAATGCTCTTCATTTCATACATTACCCGGCCAAGTCTATCTCAACTTGGACGCATATATTATCCGTTAAATTATCGACCGTATCAATAGAACTTAGCAAATATAAGTTTACATTTCTTCTTCGGTAATAGATATCTTGTTTTGTTAAACGCACGCACAGTGGAACACTTATGAGACATATCACGTTCCACGTCAGTTTTATTCTGTTTAATACCAATTTTAGCAATCATAATTATGCTTTCTCTCAGACATGATTTAAGTGACATCTCTATTTATTCAGAAGGACTCTATATGCTGCACTGGAAATGTAGGTAACGAGAATTATTTGTCTATGATTTTATCATTACAAGCATCGTTCGGAAAACATTTAACGGTTTCCATAGAAACGCTCTCTAGGCGTACACACACTATATTATTGTGTAATTGTCAATAGACCATTTTTGTAATGTAATCAAATGTAATGCAAAATCTTTGTTAAGTGCTATGTTACATATTTCTTACATAACAACATATAATCGCTAGAGTACCTCTCGACGGCAACCATCAGTGACTTTGGAAGAATATAACACAGGAAACGTTTTCTGAAAAGGATTGCTCTTCATACGCCAACATATTCAAAATATGACTGAGGAACAACAGAAAAGTTTTGACCAAACTCCAATGCCACCTGTACGAATCCCTGCCCATGTACATAAAGATAAAGGGCATGTGACTTTTAGCATGATTGAGTTCATATAATACCATCAGAATCTCACACTCTACATCAATTATGTAATACATGATCAACCTTTCTCAAGTGCTTCCTGCCAGAGGTGTTAAACGGTTATGGGTTATTTATAGAGACGGTTTCGATGGTTTCTGCCAAAACCTATGAATTAAGCTAATTAAATGCGTTATTATGAATCAGAATGAAATTCTAGAAATACGTATGGAATAACTGTAAATGATAGAATTCCTTTATATGTTTATAGTAAGGAGAAAGTTGTCACCTTAATTTATGAATTTAGATTACGAAATACGGATAAAGATAAGACAGCTCCTCAACTGTACCTTTAGCACTGTCCACAGTTTCTCCACACCATGAAAAGGTACCTATGTGAAAAGAATGTGAACGTTTTTGAGGAACTAATTACATGCATCACATACACGAGGATAAATGCAAGACGGGACGAAATAGTTTATTCTAAAAAACCTTTATAGATCTTCACCAGAGCATTGTTTCAAGAAACCGTCATAAGTTCACCGACATCCATTGAAATGTGTGTTAAATTTAATACACGTGTTTCAATGGATTTTCGGTGAACTTATACTCATGGCGGTTTTGTTAAAAGCTGATCAAGTGTTCACATCGAAAAACAATATCACCATAATTATAAATCACAAGACTTTAACCATCATTTTACAATGGCCACAGCGCTTTATTAGATTATCATGACGGGATATTTGTATACGCACTATGTAAGTTTGTAGTATTATGGTTTCATAAACACGATCGATGTGATAGAAGGGATACCTACTGACAACCCAATGGATGAAATCAAAATGTGAAACCAGTCCTTAACTCGGACAGGGGGCCTTCCAAACTTATGTTTCCATCATTATCTAGTAGATATTTCCTTCGTATAACTTGCGAGAAAAATAAAAATGAAATAAAGCTAGGTCCAGGAATATGACACTGATAGAATTTTCCAGGAAAATAAGAATAAAGGTCTAGAATCTAAACGCTCTTTGAGTTCCTCATCTATTTTACAAAGTTTTGGTAGGATAACAAAATTCACGTATTACTTTCCGGATTGATGATATCGTAAAATATATTAAGCATTGTTATTTCTTTTTTTTCTTCTTCAAAATAAATCTTTCTAATGTGAGTCTATACTAGTCTTGTTCATAACATGTATGCAAACTAAACAGTACATATACACACAAAGTTCAGGAATTTGATTTGTCTAAAATGAACAAAATTGAAAATGTCCCTTGCAACATTTCACCGTTTGATAAGTCACTACACGCTTCCAAAACAGGAATTATGCATGTTGGGCCTTGGATGAAGCTATGTCGACTGAGCATAGTTGTCCTGAAATCAGAACAATTTACGAAAATCAATGGCGCCATCTTGGTTGATGAATAAATAAAAAAAGAGCGCTTTAAAATATTAATTCTACACGTAGAATTTAACTACACTGTCGCTCATAAGGTGGAATATTTTTTTTTTATCCCAATTTATGGAATTATTTTAAAAATAATCTAAAAATAATAGATCTAGATAATAGTATACATTCTCAGATTTTATTGAATAATAATTTGCCAATGTGTGTTTTGCGTGACTGCTAAAGCATGTGTATGGTACTATGCTTATCAACTAGGGGACCTATGCCCTAAAGTCATAAATGACAGTAATGACGATTAATGCCCCACAAAAGGGCACAAATATAGCACATCGACACGGTTTTGATCCTGGGGCCCCACAGTTACGAGGCCATTGCTTTGTCACTGAACCATGACTGTAAGCAGCGGGGGCTAGGGTAGGGGGCAGTTTCCATAAATTAAAAAAAAAACAGAAAATGCAATAAATTTTCAATAATTTATTGCATTTTACCCCGGTCCCCAACATAAACAAATCCTCTGGACTGCCATGCATTATGGCTCAAGGCATGGGCACACCGAAGATTTTTTATGTGGGGAACCGGGGTAAAATGCAATAAATTATTGAAAATTTATTGCATTTTCTGTGTTTTTTTTAATTTATGGAAACTGCCCCCTACCCTAGCCCCCGCTGCGTACAGTCATGGTTCAGTGACAAAACAATGGCCTCGTGACTGTGAGGCCCCAGGATCAAAACCGTGTCGATGTGCTATATTAGTGTCCTTTTGGGGGGCATTAACCCTCATTACTGTCATTTATGACTTGAGGGCGTAGGTTCCCTAGTTAATAAGCATAGTAGCATACACATGCTTTAGCAGTCCCGCAAAACACACATTGGCAAATTATTATTCAGTAAAATCTGAGAATGTATGCTATTATCTAGATCTATTATTTTTAATTTTTTTTTTTAATAATTCCATAAATTGGGGTAAAACTAAAATATTCCACCTTTATGAGCGACAGTGTATGATGACCATAAGGAAAAACCCCGATATTAACTGAACTGTCATGAACATTCTACCGCAGTTCATGACGTGTTAGAGCAAGGATTCGTTCGGGCAAAATTGAACTAGGAAAATGGATTTCGAATTTGACGAGACCTTTCACAACATCACGACGCCGTTAACTGACTTTGGGCAAGATTCTCTATTAACGGAATTATGTCTACGAAATACCACAAACATCGCCCTAAATTATATTGTAGCTACTGCAGCAGCATTTGGAATTGTTTTCACATCCACTACTTTGCTCAGCATTGCTTGTCATCGTCGATTTCGAAAGAAAAACAACGTTTTCCAGTTCAACATCGTTCTCGCTGACTTCCTGTTTGATATTGCTATCATGCTTAGATGCATAGTATTTTTGAATATGCCGGTAAGTTGATAAGATATTTGAATTAATACTTTTTAAGGATCGCCTTTAGCTTGAAAGGTAGTTACAAAGATTTGGGGCACGGTGAATGACTATCAACACAAACAAAAGAGAGAAAGCGAGACAGAGAGAGAGAGAGAGAGAGAGAGAGAGAAGAGTGGGAGATTGGAGAAAGACAGATAAAAGGAGATTAGAGGAGGCCCTTACCTGTATTTTTATTGCACATGTTTTTTATGTGTTTTCACATCAAAATAAATGCCCCCTCCTTCAAGATATGATCTGTAATATGATGTCGAATTATACTTATGACTGTATTAGTATAGAAGTATTATGTACAAAGCCCTGTGAACTATCATGTAACTCCATAAAATATTTTGATTTTGTATCAATCGCATGCACTACATACAAGCATTAAGTGAGCTCAACACCGGTTTCGTTCAAGCAATTTAAGAAAAAAAGGGAGGTTTAAAAATCGTGTTTTAAAACAATCGTAACTATGTATGAGACCACTGATCATAAAAATATTTCAATTTTTGACCGGCGCAAATTCAAGAATTCTAACAATGTGTAAAACTCAACATGATTCTAAATCGTGATTCTTTGGTGAAAAGAAAAGGCTAAAAAACGCGGCTTTAATAACATTTTCTCCCTTGTTTAATGTAAGTTCGGAAATGGCTTCTCAGTGTCATATATCTAGTCGTTCAAACTTCGCAACCGGTATCTTCAGGAAGTGTCCTTCTAGTGGCTCTGGATCAGCTCATTGTCTTCAAGCTCGATCCGTTCGGTGTCCGTAGAATCCTCACCAAGTCTCGTCGAATCTTGATCTCTCTCCTATCCTGGATGACCATGCTTGTTCCTGCACGTGTTTTCATGTTCCTTCCAGACCCATTATATGCCCGGTTTTGTATTACTTTTTCCGCTATCTTCACCGGTGTATTCTACATCCTGGTGTACAGAGCCATTGCTAGAAAATCTCCGCTTGGCAACAGTCAGGTGAGAAAACGAAGGGAGGAGAACAGGCAAGTTTTGAGGACGTACTCCTTCATACTTGGAACAAATTTGGTCCTATCCACATTTCCGGAAGTCACCTGCTTCATACTTTATTACAATAAAAACAAATCTCTTCTGAGATGTGCAGTACAAGGATTGGTTCTCATGGCAGCTCTTAACACAATAGCAAACACCGTTATGTACTGGTGGCGTATGAGAGGGTTTCGCGCCATCTTCACATGTTATACAATGCGAGAACAAAATGTGGTAATTTAGGATCGGGGAGGTATTAAAGAGAGGAATATTGTATTATTCTACATTCTATCATTTATTAAAATTTGTGTTAGAAATATAGCAATGCACAGCAAAGATAAATGTCCAGTCATTTCGACATTTCTATAAGCCGTAGAGTGTATGAACATAAAACCGACGATCTATAGCCACCGGACTGTGGATCCCAAGGTCCGCGGTTCAAGTCCCGCTGTGGCAATACAGTCCTTTGTCAAGACATTGATCTACATTTGCCACTCTCCACCCAGATGTTAAATGGGTATCGGTAGGATGCGAAACTTAATGTAGTTAGATGAGCAAGTGTGCGCTTGTAAAAATGACGCCTGGCTGGAATGCTCCCCAGGGAGTGAAGAATGTGCTAACATTGTGTGTGGATATTAGCATGAATCCGATGACTGGGGTAATAATATATCTGTAAAGCGCTTTGAGAGGGCCTGCGGTCCTGAAATGCGCTATAAAAGAAAGAATTATTATAATTATTAGTTGGTGAACGAGGCAAAAAAGGAGGGGGGCTATAACAAGTAAACAAAGTAGACAATTTGGTTATCCGGACAAGCTCCCTACTTAAATGATAACTTTTTAAGGCCTCTTGCATTAACTTTATTTCGAATCGCATAATTAAATATAAACATATACATTATGTGGTCTGTTGTAAATATGACCTTGTTTTAAGCAAAAACACCATTGTATGTAAAAACAAAGATTGTGTCAATTTGTACGTACTTACGGAAGATCTTTCCTCGTCGTGAGAAAAAGGCAAGGTATGGTTGACTAATGATTTTCTTTAAAAAAACATCAGAAGACAAAGAAATGTAACAGTTTGTGTGATGCATCTTCTGTTTTAAGTCTTTTCATAAATGGAAGTTACAAATTCTTTTGATAACATTAAAAGATATTCGTGCTTGTTTTTTTTAGCATATGTTTCTGCATTTATTGAAAAATTAAATACACAATTTTCCTAATAACAATCATAGTATATAATGTAATTGAATTACATAAAATGTAACAACTGAAATACACAATAAAAGTGCATATATATATATATAATTGAAAAATTGAAAGTATGGAGGTGAATCGAAGAATCAAGATAATCAAGATTAATGCAAAAGCCAACTATCATACGCAGTAATGTTTGAGTCGATATCAGCCGGGAGAAGGGGGAGGGTCCATGATGCTGCTATAGAATAGGGATATCCAGGAGAATAGAGTGCCACATATAAAGATTTTTCTTTTTAAAGTATCAAAATAAAAAGCGGGAAGAAAGGAAAGAAACTTGCAAGTGTATGCATGTATATGTGTGCAGGTGAAGTAAGTGTTTGATTCGTTTTGTTCATGAGCTGGTCATCTTAAACTGATTTATATAAACAAACAATTAAAGCGTTAAGACCTTATAATGTTCATGAATATTTGAATATCAAATATTTTTTCATCACGGCTTTGAATGAATAAAGAGATGCAGAGTGTTTAATATTGTCAGGTAAAACATTCCAAATATCTGGACCATAGTGTCTTATCGATTTATAGGCCATAGTAATTTTGGGTTAGTTAAATGGATGTAGATTGAGTGTCGTGTAGAATAAGAACGTATATTACTTTTGTACACACAAATATTTCAAGATGCTAATGGTATACTATTTATCCCAAATTTATTCATAAAGATTCAAATTTTAACAATGTAAATATTTGCAATTTTATTGTTTTTAGTTTAAAAAAACTATTGGATCAGTATGGGCGAAATGTGAATGTGTACGAATACGGAGTGCTTTCTTTTGGAGACTATATAATTTCATCTTATTACTATTACCCCATATTATGCTACATTTAGATGAAAATGATGTATGGCAAAATGAAAAGCATAAATAGAGAATTTTGTGAAAGATATTATTTCAATCTATATACAATTCCTATGCCTCTCGAGACTAAAATTCAAATGCTATTGATATGACTATTCCAAGTTAGATTTGAATCGATCATTACACCTAAGAATTTTGTAACTTCTTTTTTAATTATAGACATGTCATCTATAACAAAATATTGTAATAAAGTACATGTTTAGAGTTTATGTTTTTGAAATAAATATAATTAGTCTTCTTCATATTTAGTGAGAGGTTATTGTATTTGAACCAAGATGATAGTTTATTTAATTCTAAATTGAAGGTTGTAATAAGTATGTTTAAGTCTTTTTGTGAATAAAATACATTAGTATCGTCTGCAAACAAAACGTCTGTTAGGAGTGGTGATGCAATAAAAATATCATTTATATATATTAACAGCAGTAAGGGACCTAAGATAGAGCCCTGTGGTACTCCGAAACTTAACGGTGGAAATATTCGATTTTTTCTTTTTAATTAAAACATTGATGTCTATTTAATACGAAAATAGTCTTCAAACCAAGAAAGTACTGTCCCTTTAACTCCATATGCTTTTAATTTAAGAATTAGTATATACAATTGTCCATGGTATATAATGCCTGCGAAAAGTCGATATATATGTGAGCTTGATTAACATTATGCTATTTACCGTCTATCATTAAGCAGTTCTATATGAAATATGCTATATCAATGTTTTGAAGCAAAATGCAGTCTGTCCTTCACGATTTTTTTCAAATGGTGTGGGTTTGCGATATGTTTATATAAGTGTTTAAATTGGCTTTGGTAAAGAAACCACACGAAGAATCAAAAGTGTTTTGAATTGATGCAAAACTCATATCATTGCGAAGGGGAAGCCTTGCCGATCAAATACAACAACTCTTCTCTTCAAAATATGGTTGAGGCCCGCAGTAATCAACTCTCAAAAATGTTAGTTTTGAGATCCAGATTTTCTGCCTTCAGCGGTCCTTTGTAGAGCGTCAATATTTGTGACGTCACATACGGGACACGGCTGGGTAGCTGCATACTGCTACACGGCACTGAGCTGTTCGTCCAGTGTGTGACGTCACTATTCAGAGCTCGCTACGCTTGTGCGTTGACTTACGTTCAGGGGCGTTCGGGGGTCTAAGGAGGGTCTTGAAAAATTGCATTTTACGCCTTTCCATGATATCTATATGATTTCTCAGCAAATTGTTCGTGTTTTTCAAGAGAAAATCTTTCCATCCATATGTAATTTGTTCTAATTATGAGTTGTTAGTGAATTTTCTTTGTGTAGCTCCTTTAATTAAATAAAGTAACTTTGTGTGGATAGTTATAGACATTGCGAAATGCTTTTAAAGATGATAAGAAGTAAATGTTCATTTAAACCAAAAAAGAACATGTTTTTTAATACTAATTTTATGTACTTTAAGTGTGTATGCGAATGTGTGTTTGTTAATTAGATTGTTTTAATCATCTGTGACGTGTAATAATTATAATAACAACGACAACAATAACGATACAAACCATGATTAAAAAAAAATAATAATAATGAATATCAATAACGTTTATATTTTAAAATGTTAAAAATCTGTATATGATCGATGTGTTATCAAATTCGTAACATTTCCTCTGTCGTTATACACGATATAGCCACTCAACTTCAACTATTGGTTTCAAAAATGAGAAAATTATGTAATTCGAACCAGTTTCCACATACATTGTTAAAGTTATAATTTAATATCAAATGTATTAATAATATAAGCTTGAGAAAATACTTTTTAAAGGCATTACTCATTAAAAAACTTGATGGCACATGGGTTGGCAAGATATATCTTTTTGTAACCTTTAACGATTACACTTGGCATTAACTAAAGATAGGGTACCACCCTCGCATAAAACTTATGAAAGAGCTTAATATCAATATGACATACTGGTGTCATATTGGCTTATAAATTGCTTATAATGTTCTTCATTTCATACATTACCTGGCCTAGTCTATCTCATCTTGGACGCATATATTATCCGTTAAATTATCGACCGTATCAATAGAACTTAGTAAATATAGGTTAAAATTTCTTCTTGGGTAATATATATCTTGTATTGTTAAACGCACGCACAGTGGAACACTTATGAGACACTTATGAGTCACGTTCCACGTCAGTTTTATTCTATTTAATACCGATTTTTGCAATCATAATTATGCTTTCTCTCAAACATAATTTAAGTGACAACTCTATTTGCTCAGAAGGAATTTATATGCTGCGCTAGTAATGAAGGTAACGAGAATTATTTGTCTATGATTCTATCATTACAAGCTCGGAAACGCTCTCTAGGCGTATACACAATATACTATTGTGTAATTTTCAATAGACCATTGTTGTAATGTAATCAAATGTAATGCACAAATCTTTGTTAAGTGCCATGTTACATATTTTCTACCTTACACCATCTAATCGCTGGAGCACCTCTCGACGGCAACCATCAGTGACTTTGGAAGAATATAACACAGGAAATGTTTTCTGAAAAAGATTGCTCTTCATTCGCCAACATATTCAAAATATGGCTGAGGAACAGCAGAAAAGTTTTGACCAAACTTCAATGCCACCTGTACGAATCCCTGCCCATGTACATAAAGATAAAGAGCATGTGACTTTTAACATGATTGAGTTCATCTAATACCATCAGAACCTCACACTCTACATCAATAATGTAATACATGATCAACCTTTCTCAAGTGCTTCCTGACAGAGGTGTTAAACGGTTATGGGTTATTTATAGAGACGGTTTCGATGGTTTCTGCCAAAACCTATGAATTAAGCTAATTAAATGCGTTATCACGAATCAGCATTAAATTCTAGAAAGACGTATGGAATAATTGTGAATGATAGAATTCCTTTATATGTTTATGGTAAGGAGAAAGTTGTCACCTTAATTTATGAATTGAGATTACAAAAGACGGATAGAGATAAGACAGCTCCTCAACTGTACCTTTAGCACTGTCCACAGTTTCTCCACACCATGAAAAGGTACCCAGGTGAAAAGAATGTGAACGTTTTTGAGGAACTAATTACATGCATCACATACACGAGTATAAATGCAGGATGGGACGAAATAGGTTATTCTAAAAAGCTTTTTAGATCTTCACCAGAGCATCGTTTCAAGAAACCGTCATAAGTTCACCGACATCCATTGAAATGTGTGTTAAATTTAATACACGTGTTTCAATGGATTTTGGGTGAACTTTTACTCATGGCGGTTTTGTTAAAAGCTGCTCAAGTGTTCACATCGAAAAACAATATCACCATAATTATAAATCACAAGATTTTAACTATCATTTTACAATGGCCACAGCGCTTATCATGACGGGATATTTGTATAATTACGCACGTTGTAGTATTATGGTTTCATAAACACAACCGATGTGATAGAAGGGATACTGACAACCCAATGGAAGGAGTCAAAATGTGAAACCAGTCCTTAAAGATAAAGGTGAGTTCTGGTTTAAAAAAAAGAAAATGGATTCACACAGAATCAAACGAAACTTACACTGAATGTTCAAGATTACAAATAAATGTCATTTGCCGAACAAGTTTGGTAGAAAATGTATACTGGCTGAGTAATGAGCATAGAAAGATTATGAAATCAAGGTTAGTATCCCCGACACCATTTGTGTAGTCCCATATACACCTTTCTGTGTACAGCTAGTGCTAATTGTTACTTTACCAAGATTGGGCCAAATTTATTATGATTCTGATGACTCCAGAACTTTGCAGTACACATCAATACTTACATGCTACATGATCAACTTTTTCTGATCCATTCCACACCTTTTCTTTCACAATGCAATCAAATGACCAGAACTCACCTTTATCTTTAACTCGGACAGGGGGCCTTCCAAACTTATGTTTCCATCATTATCTAGTAAATATTCCCTTCGTATAACTTGCGAGAAAAATATAAATGAAATAAAGCTAGGTCCAGGAATATGACACTGATAGACTTTTCCATGACAAATATGGATAAAGGTCTAGAATCTGAACGCTCTTTGAGTTCCTCATCTATTTTCCAAAGTCTTGGTACGATTACAAAATTCACGTAAAATACTTTCCAGATTGATGATATCGTAATGTATATTAAACATTGTTATATCTTTCTTTTTTCCTTCAAAATAAATCTTTCTAAAGTGAGTCTATACTAGTCTTGTTCATAACATTTTATGCAAACTAAACAGTAAAGATACACACAAAGTTTAGGAATTTGATTTTTATAAAATGAACAAAATAAGAAATGTCCCTTGCAACATTTCACCGTTTGAAAAGTCACTACGCGCTTCCAAAACAGGAATTATTCATGTTGGGTCTTGGATGAGGATGTCGACTGAGCAAAGTTGTCATGAAATCAGAACAATTTACCAAAAGCAATGGCGCCATCTTGGTTGGTGAATTAAAAAGAGCGCTTTAAAATATGTAATCTACACGTAGAATTTAACTGTGATTGCCATAGGGGAAAAAAACCGATATTAACTGAACTGTCATGAACATTCTACCGCAGTTCATGAATTGCTAGTCTAAGGATTCGTTCGCGCAAAATTGAACTAAGAAAATGGATTTCGAATTTAACGAGACCTTCCACAACATTACGACGCCATTAACTGACTTTGGGCAAGATTCTCTATTGACGGAATTCTGTCTACGATATACCACATACATCGCACTAAATTATATGACAGCTACTGCAGCAGCATTTGGAATTGTTTTCACATCCACTACTTTGCTCAGTATTGCATGTCATCGTCGATTTCGAAAGAAAAACAACATTTTCCAGTTCAACATCGTTCTCGCCGACTTCTTGTTTGATATTGCTATCATGCTTAGATGCATAGTATTCTTTAACATTATGCCGGTAAGTTAATAAGATATTCGAATTAATACTTTTTAAAGTTCGCTTTAGTTTGAAAGGTAGTTTCAATGATTTGGGGCACGGTGAATGACCATCAACACAAACAAAAGAGAGAAAGCGACACAGAGAGAGAGAGAGACAGAGAGAGAGAGAGAGACAGACAGACAGAGAGAGAGAGAGAGAGAAGAGTGGGAGATGGGAGAAAGACAGATGAAAGGAGATTAGAGGAGGCCCTTCTCTGTATTTCTTGCTCATGTTTTTTTATGTGCTTTCACATCAAAATAAATGCCCCCTCCTTCAAGACATGATCTGTATTAAGATGATGAACGCTATTTATGTCGATTTATACTTATGACTGTATCGAAGTATTATGTACGAAGCCCTGTGAACTATCATGTAACTCCATAATATATTTTGATTTGTTTCAATCGCATGCACTACATACAAGCATTAAGTGAGCTCAACACCGATTTTGTTCAAGCAATTTAAGAAAAAAAGGAGGTTTAAAAATCGTGTTTTAAAACAATCGTAATTTATGTTTGAGACCACTGATCATAAACGTATTTCAATTTTTGACCGGCGCAACTGACTGATGATTTCTAACAATGTGTAAAACTCAACATGATTCTAAATCGTGATTCTTTGGTGAAAAGAAAATGCTAACGCGGCTTTAATAAAAATTTCTCTCTTGTTTAATGTAGGTTCGGAAATGGCTTCTTAATGTCATTTCTATAGCCGTTCAAACTTCGCAACCGGTATCGTCAGGAAGTGTCCTTCTAGTAGCTCTGGATCAGTTTATTGTCTTCAAGCTCGATCCGTTCGGTGTCCGTAGAATCCTCACCAAGTCTCGTCGAATCTTGATCTCTCTCCTATCCTGGATGACCATGCTTGTTGCTGCATGCGTTTTCATGTTCTTTCCAGACGCATTATATGCCCGGTTTTTTATTACTTTTTCCGCTATCTTCACCGGAGTATTTTACATCCTAGTGTACAGAACCATTGCTAGAAAATCTCCGCTTGGCAACAGTCAGGTGAGAAAACGAAGGGGGGAGAATAGGCGAGTTTTGAGGACGTACTCCTTCATACTTGGAACAAATGTGGTCCTATCCACATTTCCAGAAGTTACCTGCTTCATATTCTATTACAATAACAACCAATCTCTTCTGAGATGTGCAGTACAAGGATTGGTTCTCACGGCAGCTCTTAACACAATAGCAAACACTGTTATTTACTGGTGGCGTTTGAAATGGTTTCGCGCTATCTTCACATGTTATATAATGCGAGAACAAAATGTGATAATTTAGGATTGAGGAGGTATTCATCAAGAGAGGAATATTGCATTATTCTACAATCTATCATTTATTAAAATTTGTGTTAGAGATATAGCATCGCAAAGCAAGAATATATTTCCAGTCATTTCGACATTTCTATTACCGTAGCTAGAGTGTATGAGCATAAAATCGACGAGCTCACGCAATAACGACAAATTATTACTCCAGGCAAACTAATGGAAAAAGGCTATGGCCAAATTGTTTTATGCATAGTTTTAAATGGTTTAGAAGACTGCAATGAATTTCTCGTTCTGAGAAAAGTATGAAGATAACTGTCCAAACAGCAGTAGCTCTATATACTAGTGTTGCCACCGGACTGTGGATCACAAGGTCCGCGGTTCAGGTCCCGCTGCGGCAATAATGTCATTTGGCAAGACATTGATCTACATTTGCCACTCTCCACCCAGATGTTAAATGGGTACCCGGTATGATGCGAAAATTAATGTAGTTAGATGAGCAAGTGTGCGCTTGTAAAAATGACGCCTGGCTGGAATGCTCCCCAGGGAGTGAAGAATGTGCAAACATTGTGTGTGGGTGCATGAATCCGCTGACTGCGGTAATTATCTGTAAAGCACTTTGAGAGGGCCTGCGGTCTTGAAATGCACTATAAAAGAACGAATTATTCTTATTATTAGTGGGTGAACAAGGCAAAAAAAGGAGGGGGGCATTAACAGGTAAACAAAGTAGACGATTTGGTTATCCGAACAAGCTCCGGCCTACCAAAATCATATCTTTTTAAGGCCTCTTGCGTTAACTTTATTTCGAATTGCATAATTAAATATAAACATATACATTAGGTGGTCTGTAAGACAAAGAAATGTAACAGTTTGTATGACGCAACTTCTGTTTTAAGTCTTTTCATTAATGGAAGTTACAAATTCTGTTCATAACATTAACAGATATTCGTATTTTATTATTTTTTTTAGCACATGTTTCTGCATTTATTGAAAATTAATGTAATTATGTAAGTATATAATGTAATTGATTTACATAAAATGTAACAACTGAAATACACAATAAAAATGCATATATAAAATATATATATATAATTGAAAAATTGAAAGTATGGAGGTAATTCGAAGAATCAAGATAATCAAGATAAATGCAAAAGTCAACTATCATAAGCAGTAATGTTTGAGTCGATATCAGCCGGGAGGAGGAGAGGGGGGTACATGATGCTGCTATCGGAGTATCTAGGAGAATAGAGTGCCACATATAAAGATTTTTTTCTTCAAATAAGTATCTAAAAGCGGGAAGAGAGAAAAGAAAATTGCAATCGTATGCCCCCCCCCCCCCCCCCCCCACTCCGGGGTCGGAATGACCGCATGCGTGTAACCAAAATGTCCGGTAAAGGGGTACTTTTCACGCACCAAAGTCCGGCTCGTACATACACAAATTGACTTTACACACCGGACTTAGGGGGTGTTTTCAAAAGGAGGGAACACGCATATGCGTACCCTAAATAACACTGAGTGTGGGGGGGGGGGCGGGGTGTATGCATGTAGATGTGTGCAGGTGAAGTAAGTGTTTGTTTCGTTTTGTTTATGAGCTGGTCATCTTAAATTGATTCAATTAAACAAACAATTAAAACGTTAATACCCTTATAATGTTCATGAATATTTGGATATCAATATATTTTCATCGCGGCTTTGAATGAATAAAGAGATGCAGAGTGTTTAATATTGTCAGGTAAAGCATTCCAAATATCTGGACCATGGTGTCTTATCGATTTATAGGCCATAATAATTTTGGGTTAGTTAAATGGAAGTATGTTGAGTGTCGTGTAAGATAAGAATGTATATTACTTTTGTACACAAAAATATTTCAAGATGCTAATGGTATCCATTAATCCCAAATTTATACATAAAGATTCCAATTTTAACACTGTAAATATCTGCAATTTTACTGTTTTTAGTTAAACAAATATTGGATCAGTATGGGCTAAATGTGAATGTGTACAAATACGGAGTGCTTTCTTTTGGAGACTATATAATTTCATGTTGTTACTATTACCCCACACTATGCTACATTAAGATATGTATGACAAAATGAAAAGCATAAATAATAGTGAATTTTGTGAAAGATATTATTTCAATCTATATGCAATGCCTATGCCTCTCGAGACTAAAATACAAATGCTATTGATATGACTATTCCAAGTTAGATTTGAATCGATCATTGCACCTAAGAACTTTGTAACTTCTTTTCTAATTATGGGCATGTCATCTATAACAAAATATTATAATAAAATACATGTTTAGAGTGTATGTTTTTTAAATAAATATAATTAGTCTTCTTCATATCTAGTGAAAGTTTATTGTATTTGAACCAAGATGCTTTTAATTTAAGAATTAGTATATACGATTGTCCATGGTATATAATGCCTTCGAAAAGTCGATATATATGTGAGCTTGATTAACATTATGCCATTTGCCGTCTATCATGAAGCAATTCTAAATGTATTGTATTTGAACCAAGGTGATAGTACTTTATTCAATTCAAAATTGAAGGTTGTAATAAGTATGTTTAAGTCTTTTTGTGAATAAAATATGTTAGTATCATCTGCAAACAAAACGCCTGTTAGGAGTGGTGATGCATTAACAATATCATTTATATTTATTAACAACAGTAAGGGACCTAAGATAAAGCCCTGTGGTACTCCGCATTTAACGGTGGAAATATTAGATGTTTTGTATTTAAAAAATAAAACAGTGATGTCTTTTTAATCCGAAAATAGTCTTCAAACCAAGAAAGTACAGTCCCTTTAACTCCATATGCTTTTAATTTACGAACTATACGATGTTCCATGGTATCGAATGCCTTCAAAAGGATTAATATTATGCTATTTACCGTCTATCATTAAGCAATTCTATATGAAATAAGCTATATCAATGTTTTGAAGCAAAATGCAGTCTGTCCTTCACGATTTTTCAAATTGTGTGAGTTTGCGATATGTTTATATAAGTGTTTAAAAATGACTTTGTTAATTACTTAAAGTAACTTTGTGTGGATAGTTATAGTCATTGTGAAATGCTTTTGAAGATGATAAGAAGTAAATGTTCATTTAAACAAACAAAAAACATGTTTTTGAATGCTAATTTGATGTACTTTAGGTGTGTATGGGAGTAAGTGTGCGTGTGCGTGTGCGTGTGTGTATGTGTGTGTTTGTTTATTAGATGTTTTAAATTATCTGTGACTTGTAATAATTAAAATAACAACGCCAACAATAGGAATATTAACCATAAGGAAGAAAAATAATAATAAAAATGAATATCAATATTGTTTTTATTTTAAAATTTTAGAAATCTGTATATCATCGATGTGTTATTGAATTCGTAACGTTTCCTCCGTCACTTTACACGCTATAGCCACACAACTTTAACTAGAGGTTTAAAAAATGAGAAAATGTAATTCGAACCAGTTTCCACATGCATTGTTAAAGTTATAATTTAATATCAGATGTATTAATAATACAAGCATGAGAAAATACTTTAAAAAGGCATTACACATTAAAAAACTTGATGGCATATGAGTTCGCAAGATATATCTTTTTGTAACCGTTAACGATTACACTTTACAGAAACTAAAAAGATAGGGTACCACCCTCGCATAATCAATACGACATACTGGTGTCATATTAGCTTATAGATTGCTTGTAATGTTCTCCATTTCACACATTACCCGGCCAAGTCTATCTCATCTTGGACGCATATATTATCCGTTAAATTATCGACAGTATCAATAGAACTTAGCAAATATAAGTATTTTCTTCTTGGGTAACAGATATCTTGTTTTTTGTTAAACGCACGCACAGTGGAACACTTATGAGACATGTCACGTTCCACGTCAATTTTATTCTGTTTAATACCAATTTTCTCAGACATAATTTATATATGTGACAACTCTATTTATTCAGAAGGACTCTACATGCTACACTGGTAATGAAGGTAACGATAAATATTTGTCTATGAGTCTATCAACACAAGCATCGCTCAATACAGATTTAACAGTTTCCATAGATATGCTCTCTAGGCGTATATACACACAACAATATCGTGTTTTTGCCAATAGACAATTTTTGTAATGTAATCAAATGTAATGTTCTTAATCTTTTTAAGTGCTATGCTACAGATTGCACCTGTCATGAATATTTGTATTGTAATAGTCAGAACACGAATTGCATACATGTAATTGTTGCTAGGTAGGACACAAATAGTATCTTATCCTGCCTAACAACACGTAATGTATGCAATTTGAACTTTGAATATTTAACCAGAATTATTCATAACAAGTGAATGAAATAATTTGTAACGAGACACTTTTGCATTAATTGTGATCACATTACGAAAATAGTCTACTCGGGAAAACACAGTAATATTAGTAATATAGAGTTTAACATACATGGTAAACGAATTACGAAGTGAACAGATATGTTTTGAGTAATTGTTTGAAAGAACTAGTGGAGGAAATTTTGCGAAGGAAGAAGATGAAGATTGTTCCAGAGAGATGGGCCTGCGTGGGAAAAAGCTGTGGTAAGAGTGCTGGGAAATTACATGAGGCCTGAGACTACAAGCAACCGAGGCAATTGATCAAGAAAGGAAAAAGTGCCAGTTTTAAGAGAAACGATTGGTGAGATTGTAAATGCAGTTGCAAAGAACATCGCTTTGCCTACTAAGAATAGCATGAGTGCCATGGTTAGTATATCAGGCGGTATGATGGCAGTGGGGGTGTTGGACAGGTGGCGTGGAGATCTTCTCTGCTGATGGTCAGCACCAGCAGAAATTTTTCAAGGATGTTAAGATTCGTGGAGTAGGGTTCCTCTCTGATGATCGGTATGTTATACTTGATCGCTCAAACAATATCACACTGTACACACTAGAGCAACAGAAGTTGAATGTAATGTTTGAGACTCTGAGTGACGGTAAAGGTGGATTACCTAACCTCACTGTAGACGACGATGATCATATATATGTTAGCTACAGGAAAGCCCAGAATATCTAGGTTTTCTCACCAGCAGGTGGGAAAGGCGATCAGGGAGATACCATTTGATGGGTTTATACCTGAGCAGATAACTAGCTATAATGATTACCTGATCATCAAATCCTGGATGACAATACGATTGATTGATAACCAAGGTGTTGTAAAACGTAAATTAACCAAATTAGGTGAATACCGACACGCTGCTGTGTCTTGAATTGAATTGATAATGGTTTTATTGAGAATCAAAGAACAACAATGCATCGCGGCCTACAAGGCCGAATTGGGCAATGTTTTACAAATGTAAAATACAATATATAAAAACATTCATATTAAATGACATCAAATTAATGAACTGAACTTGAATGAGTAAATTGTTAAAAATAATATTTAACTTTAAAATTCTTATTTCTTATTATTATTTGATCTCCCTAACTCAGTTTTATATAAAAAGGAGATGAAGAAAAGTGAAGAAGAACATGATGGTGGTGTAGAGTAAAGAAAGCATAGAAAACAGGATGGTAAGATTAAGTAGAGGATAAAGAGGGAGAAGAAGATTCAAGTGGGGATAGTAAGATGATAGACATGGGGTAGTGCGACTAGTAACACTACCATGATGTATCGATATCAAAATTCAAGCATTACACATTATCAAACTACTAATGATAGAGGCGAAGTTATGTAGAAAATAAATACTTATATGAAAAATTGTACGAATTAAAAAAAAATTACTCTAGGTAATAGTTATTCTAAGGAAAAGGTTATAATGTTTCAACCAGACTATAAAAAGGAGAACAATTAGAAGAAGCAAAAGCAAAAGGAGAAAGAGGGAAAAGAGGATTGAGAAGGAAAGAAAAGGGTGAGATGAAGAGAGGAGGTGGGAAAGTAGAAGTGGTAGAGGAAGAGGAGACAACTGTGACATTGGCCATGGAAGATAATTTCAGTCATTAAAAAAAAATGGTTAACACAGATTTTTAACTTCGGTACAGCCAATGTAGTGATTCTATTATACAGATACAAAGATAAGACCCCAGTATAAATATAAAATTGGTATATGTGTATAAATATTTAAAAATATCTGCATAAAAACTTGATTTCATACATTGTGTGTATCCGTGATTAAAACCATAGTTTGCCTTCAGGTATTGCACTTATGGGATTACATCACAATATTGGTAGTATTACTACAAAATAAATTTAAAAAAATACTTGTTAGCTAGAATTGTAGATGCGTATAAGTGATGGTATGGGGCTGTTTTTCACTCTGTTTGTTCGGCAACGTAGTTCAGGTAATTTATTAGTATGTCTAAGGACTCTTTTCTGAGTAATCTGGGGAAAGATGTTCTTTAATTGGTTCCTGGAAATACTTTTTCCAATGGAAGATGTGCACAGCGAATGTCTCCTTTGCTCAAGTGTTTCCATATCAAAGCAGGTAAGAACGTTCTGATAAGTTGTATACCGAGCACCGACGATGATGCGGAGGGCTCGCTTTGGGATTTTTTCCAAGCTTTCGCATTGCTTCTTGATGATGCCGCTATTCCAAACCGGTGTTCCATATTCGAGAATAGGCCGATCATATCCATCATATATGGTTAACAAATCGCGAACTGGAAGGCAGTGCCTTTTTAAGATACGTAGCATGTGAATTTTTCCGTTTGCTCTTTTGATGATATCTGTAACATTTGATTCCCATTTCAGGTCACTTTGGATCAGAATGCCGAGAAGTGTCTGAAGAGAATACAATCCTGATAGCCGAGTTAAAGCCCAATGTAGGTTAGGTCAGTATAGATGGGTACACTAACGAGCTGGAGCATGTCCAGAGCCGCGTCAATGATTACAAGATTGAGAAGCCCGAAAGAGAGTTGTACTACACTGTTGGTCATAATGGTGGAATAATTATTTTTACCCCAATTTATGGAATGATTTTGACGATGATTTATTCCTAGTAAATCTAGATAATAATATACATTCTCAGGTTTTTATTGAATAATAATTTGTGAGTGTTTGTTTTGAGTGACTGCTAAAGCATGTGTGTGCTACTATGCTAATCCACTAGGGGACCTACGTCCTTAACCCTAATAAGGCCGGGGGGGCCATTATGGCCCCCCCCCCTCCACGATTTTTCTGATTGTTCGAGAACGCATATGGATGGCGCCTCGCCGCTCGCTGACTTTTTTCTTAAGAGTCTTGCGCATCTTTAAAAAAAAAAAAAAAAAAATGGACCTATAGTTACAAGGTCACGTGACCTTTTGTCTTTGCATGTCAGCCCGAAAATCGCTCATTTTTGTGATTTTTGTACAAAATTTGTGTACAAAACATATGGAAATGTCATTTTTCCTAAAAAATAGATCAAACATTGGTTATTGGGTCTTGTTTAAAGTTTAGGTGGTTGTTTTGGGAGTCAAAATAGTTAAATTGTAGGAAGAAATGAAAAAAAAAAAAAACAATAACATAAATAAGTTAAAAAAACAATGAAATACATAAGAAATTATCAAAACAAGAGATAACATAAGGAATAAGCTGGCTCTTCCAATTTTTTTTGTCGTATTATTGTTCCAAATGGTCTAATGAATATATGTAGTGAAAAAGAATGCTTAAATATGAATAATATATGATTTATGGGTAAAAATGTGATTTTATGACGTTATTTGCATAAATTACCATAAATATGCAAATGAGTGATTTTTTTCAAAAAATTGAAATTATCATATTGTTCTATACACTTCACTTGACATGCGTGCAAATTTTCGCGGAGATCGGCCGTTTCACGGCCGAGATCTTAGGGGGGGCCATAATGGCCCCCCCCCCCCCCCCCCCCCCCCGGCCGTAGTAAGACTTCAAATAGCCCGGCCTTATTAGGGTTAAGTCATAACTGACAGTAATGAGGATTAATACCTCATAAAAGGGCACTAATATATCACATCGACACGGTTTTGATCCTGGGGGCTCACAGTAACGAGGTCATTGCTTAGCCACTGAATCGTGACTGTACGCAGCAGGGGCTAGGGTACGTCGCCGCCCCCCAAAAATACCCCAAAAAACAAAGAAAATAAATTATTAATAATTCATTGCATTTCGCCCCGACCCCCAGTTTTGAATGTATTTATGGGGGCGGCGACGTACCCTAGCCCCCGCTGCGTACAGTCATGATTCAGTGGCTAAGCAATGGCCTCGTTACTGTGAGCCCCCAGGATCAAAACCGTGTCGATCAGCTAGACTAGTGCCCGGGAGGGGGGAACGCAGTGACGGATCCAGGGAGTAAAAACGTGTAAAATCTTTTTAAAACGTTAATTTTACCCTTTATTGGAGATGGCCCCCTCAACTGACGCTCAAGGGGGGGGGGGGGGGGGGGGGGAGGGGTGCGATTTTTCAAATTTTCAAGGGTCAAAAAAAGATTTAGTGCTCCCTACCCCCGAGGACTCGCGAGAATGGGGAAACTGAATTCAGACAAGAATTAAGAGTCGAGAACAGTACACCGAATCGTTTTCTTTCCGCTAATAATTTGATGAAACGTCAAAGCTTCAACGCTTCGCGCGAGAGGGGGTGCACTGAATTCAGACAAGAATTAAGTGTCGAGAACAGTACAACGAATCGTCTTTCTTCCGGTAATAATTTAATGTGAAACGTCAAAACTTCCGCGCTTCGCGCCAGGAAACCGAATTCAGACAAGAATTAGGAGTCGAGAACGGTATACAACGAATCGTCTTTTTTCTCTTATTGTAATCGTAAATCGGAAGACGCTTTACAAGCACAGACCTACTCTCAGTGTATGTGCTGATTGGGCTACCCTTTTTAAATATGTGAAATAAATAAATAAAAACAATTTAATGAAACGCCAAAGCTTCCACGCTTCGCGCGGGAGGGGGAAGCTCAATTCAGACAAGGATCAAGAGTCGAGAGCGGTATAACGAATTGTCTTCTTTCTTAAAGCCCCACTGTCCTACTTGTAGCTACTTGCTCCCTCTATATAGAAAACTTCCCCAATCGGTGCCTGTTGGTCCCCCATGATCCTCTTTTTCTTATGTTAGGTGAGAGCTGAGTTAATGAGATAGCCACCTGTTAGTGACCTCGCTGTGTGGTCTAATCCCTTCTGGCCCAGGAGTATTGACGGTTTTTAAATAGTTTAATGAAACTTCAACGCTTCCGCGCCTCGTGCGGGAGTGGGAAAACTGAATTCAGACAAGGATTAAGAGTCGTGAACGATACAACGAATCGTCTTCTTAATTTCTCCATTATTTTAATGAAACTCCCTCTCCCTGCACCCAATTTAAGTAGGTGACATAAATAAATTAAAAAAAAATAATGAAACTCCAAAGCTTCCACGCTTCGCGCGGGAGGGGGAAACTCAATTCAGACAAGGATTAAGAGTCGAGACGGCCCAACGAATCGTCTTCTCAATTTCTTCATTATCTTAATGGAACTTCCATTCCCTGCACCCAATTTAAATATGTGAAATAAATAAATAAATAAGAACAAATAATACCACCCCCTCGAAAAAAATCCTAGCTATACGCTTGCTAAATTAGTTTTATTTTCTTAAAATTACACTTTGATATAATATCAGCAAAAGCAAAAATAGAGGATTAAAATTCGCATCCCGAGATTCGAACCAGAGAGTTTTGGGACACTGGCGCCGCGCTCTTTCTAATCACGCCACACCGATCGATTGCTCAAAAAGATTACACATTTAAATACTAGTATATAGCTACGATGATGACTATTTAAATTTGTAGACAGTTTTGTCGGTAATCGGTGGCCTCTACACCCCCCCCCCCCCACTGAAAAAGGTCTAGCGACGCCCCTGTTCTCATCTGCACATTTTCACCTCACGATTCTCCGACGTCAACATCGCTTTTCTTGCTGCTCTGTACGATCCGACTTGTTCGTATAACTATAATAAATAATCAAAACTGTAACTTTATGAACGACGTGTTTATTTTGTTGTTTGTTTGTTTGCCGACTCCTCTCATAAATATTGTGGTCACAGGGTTAGAACAAACAATAGTCAGCGCAATCATTGCTACTGGTTCTACTTCCTTCTTTACTAAATGAGCTTCTACATAGGCGTGTTATATAATAATAATAATAATAATAATAATATTGATCTTTTAAAGTCCAAATTTTATTAAGTTAAACCGAAAATGGAAATTAGTTTTGCCCAGTTGATCGTGAGCCCGGCAGCCACTGAGCAGCGCCAGATCGACGTTGCTCTATCCCTTATTGTTGAACGCCAAACAAGGTAGCATTCAACTCCCGTCTTTTAACGTCTTTTGGTATGACGCGGCCGGGGTTCGAACCCACGACCTCCCGGTTGTGAGGCGGACGCTCTACTGACTGAGCCAACATGAGTCGAGGATGGATTTTTTAACCATTAAAATCCCTCATATCAAATCAAATCCCCCATGTGTTAGTTACTACATGTGTTGTGTCTCGATCAAAGCGGCAGATCACCTGTCTAGCTCATTCTTCTTCTTTTAAAACATGTTTTTAGAAATCTATGGAAAAAAGCCCTGCAATTAAATTGGATTTCTCTTCTCATTAGACTTGATTTATGATATGCTCATAATTTTGTATCCTTCAATGACTAATTTACGTGTCAACTATTAAGATTGCGAAATTACGAACACGTTTAATTTCATATGTTGTATTGAAAATGTCATTTGAAGTTTATTTTACGTATGTATTTTCTCAAGTTTTGATCGAGTAATGGACAAAAAGATTATATCAATTGAATTTAACTGAAAATTTCATGCCCCCTGTGTAACCTATTGAAATGTGCAAACATGACAATGGCGTACTCCGAGGTCTTGCAGAGGGAATGATAAAGCCAGTACTGCACATCATTTGTCCCATAGGCATTCATGCATCCTCTTTCTATTAACATGTATTTGCATGTTGTTGATAGTGCAAGTTCATCGTCAATTATCGAAATACAGGCATACTGCTTTCAACTTTGAAACCGACTGTAGCCCGAATGTCGGGTTATTTTTTAGGTTCCTGCCAAGTTTTTGATATTTATACGTCTTTTTTCTAGTGTTCATGTAGATGAACATGTATATTTCATCAAAACCTGTTTGAGGAGAAGCTGATGGGAATATTAAGGAACTACATGTACTTTGCCACGAGACAGTGTGCTGTGAAAATATAGTAGAAGAACCGTCTGAATATTGACTTCTCCCCTGCTCACGACTGTTTCGAAAGAGGAACGCGTTCTTTGTAGCCTACACACTGAATAAAGTTAAATCAACGTGGACCCAATTTTGAAATAATCATCGGCTCGAAAAGCAACTTTGGCGGACGCTTTATACGCAGGAGAATGATCTCTCGGTTGCTGCAAAGCTGTGGAACGAGCTTTATACCTCTTTGGAAGTCAGCTTCAACTTCGATTGGATTCGATTGGATTGGATTAATCATACTTCTGCATTGAGGGTACAATAGTTATAGCAATATTCAGTATGTGGTCTTGGGGCTATGGGATTGTTGTTAGCAAATTCGTGGTACTTTTTATTGAAACTGGCATCGCGAAGTCTTTCGGTGTTTTTATTCCTACATTGGTCGAGCGTTTGGAGTCAGATTATGCTACTGTCGGATTGATATGTAGCTTGCCTGCAACATTTATGTACCTCTTAAGTAAGTAAAATATGTTATATACAAACTGTTGGTATTAGTGGTACTAGTGGTAGTTAGCAGTAGATGTAGGAATGTTGATAACGATAATTACACTACTACGTATCATCATCATCATCATCATCATCATATTCATAATTGAAATATTATTAACAATAGTGATAACAATAATGACAATAATAATAATATTGATAATTATATTTAGGATAATAAAATGATAAAAACTATGAAAACATTAACAACAACTTTAAAAACTAAAATATTAATCGTGATAATAACAATCAACACGATAATAATCATCGTCATCATTGGTCAAAAGTCGTAGTAGTTATTATTGCTTTTATTGTTAAACATTAGTGGTAGGCCTGTAATAATGAATTTAAATGGTTATTGCAAGTATTAAGACAAAGCATGACGAATTGCAATTTTTTTAATAATTCTCTAACAGAGTACCCATTTACTTAAACTGGGTAGAAAGTGGCAAATGTAAGTTGATATCTTGCCAAAGGAAATTACCGGGGGTAATGCAAGGGATAGGAGCTACGCCCCCATCCCCATCCTCTCGCTCTTCGTCCTCGTCGGCCTCCTTCTCCCCCACCCTGAATGGAATTCCTTATTTATTTGTTTAAACGTCACCTCATATTCGGGCAGCAATATGGTATAATCATGTTTTCATGTAAGTAAAACTCTGACATTTGGTTGATGGGGAATTTGTAAACGTTTCTAAAAACAGTATTTACCTTTGCATGTACTGTAATTACCTCACGTTTTTTCATATTTGTAACTTTAATTTAGTATCTTTCTCCTTATTTGTTAACATACCAGGTCCTCTTGTAACACTCGTTCTGCAGAAGACCAACCACCGTTTTGTCGCTATGTTAGGCGGAGTGTTGTGTGGATCATGTATTATTGCCAGCGCTTTCTTCAAAAACTCGGTTACTGTAGGAGTCTGTCTTGCTTTATCAGGTAAGCTAAATATCTTTTAGTTTAGCTATACATGACTGTAATCGAATATTTCATTTTACACAACTCACTCCCAGATCCTAATCAAATGATTGGTCATGCGCGGTCACGTGTGATTCATTTACTGAGCCTATTGCACTCGTTTTCATGAAAAGGAGTGCAATATTTTCCAGTACTATTATTGAACTCGTTTCCAGAGCGCAGTAGTGCGCGTAGAGGTTAGAGCGCTTAATACTGCGTGAGCATGAGCCAATTCTTGCGCAGCACTATGCGTAAATGGATATAGAGGTAATAGTGCGCTTGCTATATCTATAGCTATGTGTGCGCACTAAATTAAGCCTTATGCCTAGTTGACACTTTCACGATTTTCGGTTCCCGCATAGTTCACGCACTGAAATTGCATCATGCGTGCCAATGCGTGGACACTTGCGGGAAGGGGCGGGACGATGCGCGGCAATGCGCGGCAATGCGTGAAGAGCGATTTTTTTTCTTCAACATGTTGAAAATTTTGCCACGCACTTCCCGCATTGCAGCAGTGCGTGAACAGTGCGCAAACTATGCGCAAACAATGCGTGCCAATGCGTGCCAGTGCGTGGCGTAAAAACAGTGGGTACCCCACCCCCGGGAATGTGGCACGCACTTCACGACTAGTTCACGACATGGTCCCGCATAATTTGCGCAGTGCTTGCGCATCCTTTGCGCATCCTTCGCGCAATTTCACGCAAGGATCGCGCATATCAGTCACGTGATGCGTTTTGTCAAAATATTCTTGTTTGAGCCAGCAGCAATATCATGGCTTCATCCTCCTCATCAGATAATGATGGGACAGAGAACACAGAGCATGAAGAGAAAACTAAGCGAACAAAAAGAGCACGTACATCTAAAAGGGATGTCCCACAGTACAAGTGGACCGAAGACGCTGTTCAATTAATAGCCGATTTTGTGAAGGAAAATTCAGCACTATATGATAAGACCCAGAAAGATTACATGAATGTTGCTACGAAGGGAAGGATGTGGGCGAATGGCGGTAAATTATTGGATCCACCTGCCACTGGTAAGTTCTCAATTTTGATGGTTGGTTAGTTAAGTTCCATACCCATGTTTTAAAAATCCTCCTTTTGTTTTTTGTTGTCTGCATTACTAGTTAATAAGAAAGTAATTTACTGGGAAAATAATTGTTGATATTTTCCTTTATAGAAATTAAATGTTTTTATTTTTATTTTTAGGGTTAAACTTCACCACACAAATAGCCTATTTATTGTTTTCCTTGTTTTTAATGTAGGGGACCAGTGTAAGAAGTTATACGAAAATAAGCGAACTCGGCTAGGAAAGATATTGAACAAGGAGAAAAAAAGTGGATCTGGGCAAACCAACAGAACGACACGTGATGATGAGATAGTGAACACGTGGGGATTTCTGAAGCAACACATTGTTCGTGGCAAGACAACGGCAAGTGACACGGTAGGTATATAAATGACCAATTCACAATTTTTATATTGAAATATTAGAATAACCTTGAAATAACCTTCAGAACCCTTTTCATAATTTTCATGTTGATGTTTCTTCACCTTGCAGTTTGATAGAGAAGGGGAAGTGCACGAACGAGAAGATGATGAAGTTTCTATCATGTCAGTTTCAGAAGATATGGATAATGAGACCTTGATCCCGTTGAAGGATCGGGTCCCAAAGTCGGCACGCTCCGAAGCCTCTGGAACTTCTGGCAGTAGAACTCCAGCTTCTCGATCAAGTACTGTTTTGCAGAATAACCTCGACGATGCTCTCCGTCAGGTAGGCATTATAGAACTTTTTTTTTTTTTAACAATTGAATACATTACCTAAGCCGGATCCGCTTTCAATAGTTCCATTTGGAAACTATAGAAATTAATTCACAACAAAAAGTATCATTGAAAATTAATTCTTCGACAATCGATCTAAATTTGTTGAGTATATGGCAGTAAATGACAGTAATCAGACCCTGACTTTAATTGCCTTACTAAATTACATTTGGTTATATTGTTTATGCCTTTCAGGTTCTTTCAAGAGCGGATAATTTGGGCCAGACAGCTGCTTTGACAGGTCAAAAAAAGATCGTCCATGATTTTGCCTGTCTTCTGGAGGGCCATATGCAGAAAATTCCAGAGCAATCGTGGCACAGTTTCCAAATTGAATGTCTGCAACTCGTTCACAATTTCAAACAGCCAACCAGGCCAACTCAACCATGTCAACAGCAACCCTCGTCATGGCAGTCAAACCAGTGGCCAATCAATAGTCATTGGTCCAGTTTCAATCAATGGCCTCCAGCAAGTCCATCCTTCAACAATGTTGGGATGCCAGCCGCGCCTTCAGCTGTGCCTGTACCGATACCAACGTCTTCTCAGCAGTCCACTGCTTCGACCCCACCCTCCCGACGTAGTAATGAGATGGTTTCCTCGGTTCTGGAAGAGCTTGCAGAAGAAAAATAATGTGTTCAACAGCAGCCGGTGATTAAGAAAAGGCAATACTGGTTGCAAAACTAACGTCTTCCATATCGGGACACTCTTTCAGTACTTACCTTAATTCTTACATGGTAAAAAAAAATAAAAGTAAAAAAGAAATTGTTATTTGTTGTTGCCTTTGCAAGGAATTTTATTAAAAACCCACTCGGCAAGAAAACCATTTATTTATACATTTGGAACAGAGGTATAATATTTTCTGAAACGTAAACCAGAACTACACACTGAAGAGCAAGGGTAAAATGTGACAGTTTGATCAAAGTCGGAAAATATATTCCAGATTTTTGAATGTTCTGAGTTCCAGGGAGAGCTTCGATGGATATTCTCGATTTAGACATTTTGACATATACTCATGCATGATGCTTTTATCAAGAAACAAAATGAAAGGTTTACTGAGTGGAAGATTAAAGTTAATGCATCTTTTTGGTTCCTACGTTTTTACATTTGTTCTAGTAGTTGATTAGTTCATGTTACTCACTTGTTACAACTTTAAAGTGTTCAAAATATCATTGAGAAATCTTGGTAATTATAACATGTCTATAAGGTAGTTCAAATTGGAGATTCAGTTGTCAGTCACCATGAAACTAAACGTTATCCTGCAGACTTATTTTCTTTTCTTCATCACACGTTATTTAAATTGCATTTATGTGAGCATATCCAGAATGCCTAAGTTTTCTACTCGGTTATGTTTCTTTTATTAAAAAACACGCAATTCGTGCATTCTGATTGCTTCTGATTACAAGTCTCTTATTACACACAAAAAACAAAACATGTAAAGTTGTTTATATTAAGAGTAACATATTGACAAATCAAAGGCTAATCAAAGACTGCAAAGATAGGTGAATATCAAGGCCTTTAATAAAATGGGTAACTATAAGCACTTGATATTTTTCATTGGATTTCAAAAATGATTGTTAAGTTTCCGCACAATTCGTTCAAGTGCACCTATTCATACGAGATAACACCGTCAACTGTTTGACTATTACATATATACATATGTTAATAGCATCTTCTTAAACGATGTAAAAGCATGATCGTATCAATAAATGATATTCAATTTCCCAGTTTTTCCTATCTCTCACAGATGTTTTGTGTAAAATATGATTGATGAATGGATACAATAATTCATTAATAAAGCGCAAGCTGAACGTCTCCAACGTCAGTCTACCGTCTGATCCGCGTTCAGGAAGCGTTTTTAATTTTCAAAAACGCTGGGCCGACGCAGGCTAAAAACGCAAAGGTGTGACACAGCCTTAACACGTGACTCTTGGTCACGTGTCATGACGTATGTCATGCACTTCCTGTCTGCTATAGCTTATTATAACTTTTTGTTTGTAAGAATCCGTTTTAATCCATGAGTGGTTATTTTTCAAAACATTCAAAAGGTTGAATCAATAAATGTATCTGTACCCGTGTTTATATCGACCCCCCCAAAAAACCAAACTGTTCTTCTTGCGTTAAAGGGTTGCAAAGGGGGGATTTAAAAACAATAAGATATAATAAAATACCTGCAGAGAAGTGCATGGCATACTTCATGCCACGTGACCCAGCGTTGTCAGTTAGCATGATAAATAACTTTTGCGTTATATTCATAACTTTCTTATTTATTGTCCGATTTACTTCAACGTTTTTGGTTTTGTTTTAATTGTTTTGTTTTTCGTCTGATTTATCTGCTTTTAATCAATACAAGATTTTTTCTGGTGCGGACCCAGTCTTTAAATGTGCGTTCGTGTGTATGTGTGTGTGTGTGTGTGCGTGCGTGTGAGGAGTGGGGTTTGTGCAAGCTTACTAGAAATACGAAATTTCTACATATGCCCCGACACCAACTGCATCACGTTTAAGTTCAACAACAAAGCTTACCAAAACCCCTTAATTTCCTGACAACATTAATTGCTGATACACTGTAGAATTGTTGTGTACATAAAGACAAACACATTATAAACACTGATCTCATATCCTAAGTTTAAAATCAGATGTACAACAGACGGTTGATATTGGAACGATGTCGGGCCTTGTTGAAATACATAACCATTCAAGAAATAAAATGTCATTTGTGTCAGTGTCATTTGGCATTTTTTGTGGAATTGAGCTAGTGCTATACTGCATCACAATAATGTCATAGTTAATCTGCTTAGGTTATCATCTTTTCTTGCCAGGAAACTGCTCCAGCGCGGGAGGTGTAATAATGTGATAGATATGCACGTTGGCTCTTAGCTTCCTTGATAGAAGTGTTTCCTGTCGGAGCTCTCAGACCGTGAAACACAGGGTCGTCTCTCCATGCACCAGGTATCATCGCATGCGTAGATGGATCTTCATGGTCTACATCTCCTGATGCCAGTGGGTACCTGGTTAATATCAGATTATGTAGGACGCAGGCACTCATGATGATTAAGTTGGTAGTTTGGGGCTTCTGCGGAAGTGTAGTCAGGAAACATCTGAACCTAAATCAAGTAATACCATAAAACAAGAGCCCATCAATATGAAATATATATATATTTTTTACGATCTGTACATATGAATCTTGATTTTAAAATAATCACGCTTCATTTGGAGTAAAAACAAAATATTGTACTTGTTATTTGGAGAAACTAGATATACTGAATACTAAAGAAAAAGATCACTATAATAAATACAAACAAAATGAGAGCATCTGCTTAGTGTATCATTTCAGATTTGTTAGCAATTGCAGTCTCGCATGGTATTTTGTGCGTAAGCTGCAGAAATAGCAACATGTGTTGATAAAATAAACACCATATAAACATTCTACGTTATGCTGGTTTAAACAAAGTGGGTTATTATGATAACAACTCCTTTCTGGGGGGAAGTTAAATATTTTTATTCAATGTGCTTGAACTTTTAAAGCAATAGGCACTGAGAATGGAAATGAATACAGAAAGAAAGGGAGACCTACCTGTGAGCCAAAATACCAAACGAGTTTTCCACTACTCGCCTAGCTCGGCTTAGTCTATAACTGAAGATGATCTCCTCATGAACTTGGGACCTATGTGAGAAGGGCTTCATCGCAAATGCATCGTCAGCCACAAATTGGAAAGGTATGGGCATGTCATCATTGGGCATTGGTTCCGGTGGCGGCACCCCTGCTCTTTCCCCTTCTATGGCATCATACAAGTTGCAGTTTTTCCAAGTTCCACCATCTGAAGAGCCACCCTCTGCTCCAACATCCACATACAGAAACTTATATTCTGCATCTGCTACAGCCATGAGAACAATACTATGGAAACCTTTATAGTTAAAGTACAAGGACCCAGACTTTGGCGGCTTCCTGATTGCCACGTGTTTGCCATCGACGGCACCAAGGCAATTATGATAGTTCCATCTGGAACTGAACTTCTTGGCCACATCCTTCCACCCATCTTCAGTTTTTGGACAGCTGAGTACTTCCTTTTTATACACTTCAATGAGTGCATTACATACTTCGGGAATAAATCTCGATATGGTGCTTTTCTCAACTCGAAAGCTGTACTGTAATGTAGCATATGAATTTCCTGTTGCCAAGAAACGGAGAGTGACGGCTAGTTTCAGTCCAACTTCTAGTGGTTCTCGCATAAACGTTGTTTTCTTCTCCAGATGAGGCGTTAGCTTTCCAACCATTTCCTCAAACAGATCAGGAGGAATTCTCAAGAAATTCTTATAGCTCTTTTGATCCTCCCTATGCAGCTCTGCCAGTAAATGATCAAAATGTCCGTGGATGTGGCGTCTTGACAGCCAATCTCTCACCCACAATGTCCTCCTTTTTCTTTTTCCCTTTTTCTCCTCTTCTCGTCTTTCTTCAAGATCTCTTTCTTGTTGATAAACTATTAATGCTCCTGCAGCTACATATAAACACCTTCTCTGTTCTGAATTAGCTTCTTCAGAATTCAACATCTTAATGACGATAGTTATGCTGAATTAATGAAAAACACGAGAGCGAATAGACGTCTGCCTTGTTTTTTGTGATAGTTAACACAATGCGCAAACTAGTTGTGAATAGTCGTGAACTATGCGTGAACTATGCGTGAACTATTCGTGAACTATGCGTGAACAATGCGTGAACAATGCGGGAACTATGCATGACAGTGCGTGTCACTGAAGTGGCACGCACTGTCACGCACTGGCACGCATTCAATGCGGGGCAGTGCGGGACCAAAAATCGTGAAAGTGTCAACTAGGCATTATTAAACTTGAGATTTATTTGTCAGCCATATACTGTCACAAAACAATCTTGAATGAATTCTTTTTACATCAAATAACAAGGATCTAGGAGTTTCGTTGTATAAAACAAATGATGCATGTTTTCATTCGTTCATTATACGACCCTATCCGCCCTCGTTGATGCTGTGTGTATCTATCGCACTCAGCCTAACGACTTCGTGCAATAGATACACACAGCCTCAACTCGAGTGCGGATAGATCGTATAATGAACTCATGCGCATGCATCATTTGTATAATGTAGCTCATTTTGTGCCCTGCATGGTAGATAGTATACAAATAGTGAATGGTCATGAGTGCAATGGTACAAGATTTTGCACGAGGTGAAAGATAAGAGACGCTATATTCAACGAGGCGCAGCCGAGTTGAATGGAGCGTCTCATCTTTCACCGAATGCAAAATATTGTTCCATTGCACGAATTAAGACCATTCACTATTTGTTTTATACAACACCTCGGACGTTAACGGGCCTAAAACAGTTTTCCTAGACCTAAATCTCAGCGATTTTTTGTTTGTTTTCAATTGATGAAATTGCTAATAGTGAGCGCGCACTATTAAGCAGGCAGCAAACCACGCGCGTACCATGCGCCGCGCGTACCGACCTTTATGTTTATTGTTACGCGGAGTGCAATTTCGTTTGATCCTTTCGCACCATTGTACTCTGACGTCACTAAAGGCCCGGTCCCACTGCACTTACGGATGCAAAGAGGATGTAAAACGTAAAAAAATCTTGCCATCCGTTGGAAAACGCTATGCATCCGTTGTGTACTCATTGCATACGTGTTTCATACGCTCTACCCGTCGAGCATCCGTCCACTGTGATTTCATCCGCGCAAAAAGTTTTGAGCTGCACAAAACTTTTAGAACGGATGAACTTCCGCCGTGTACGATGTAAATCCGCGACAAATACGAGCAACAAACGTTCTTTGTCCGTTATCATCCGTTAAACGCCCGCTGTATCCTCTCTGCATCTTCTGGGCATCCTCGCAACTCACATCCGCTGCAGCTGAAAACGGAAAGAGGGAGGAAAGATAAGGTACATGGAACGTCTATACATCGTTAGTAGCACGGAAATAGAAAGGATGTAAGCGTATGCATCTCGTATATAAAGTATTCAAAGCTGTCATCCACTTCCATCCGCTTTCATCCTCTAGGCTTACGATGAACATCCGTTTAACATCCCCGCTACATACTACCCACGTCCGTTATGTTCCGTTCTGTTTTCGCAAATTTTGTCCATTTCTGGAGCGGATGAAAACGGATGGAGCCACCCCCGAAATTTTGCTCGTCCGCTGTGTCCTTTATGCATACGTTTTGTGTCCGTCGGCCAGTGGGACCGGGCCATTAGCTCACCATATACTTTGTACATCGTTAGTGACGTCAGAGTGCAATGGTGCGAAAGGATCAAACGAAATTGCACTCCGCGTCAATGATGCCGTTCAATGGTACTTTTAGCGCATGTCATGTGATCAAGAATTGACCAATGAGGTTGCAAGAATCTTAGTAGGCGTTGTATAAAGAACAATACATACGGTAGCTTATAAAGGTGCCAGGCTGAATAAACATGACGTCGTGAACGTCATCCGCATTGCTCAACTTGCGCTCGATGCAATGGACAGAGGGAGTTATAATTATGTAGCAGTCCCATTTGTATTTCCTCATCATTTTCGTAATTACATACGCGCCATTTCTTAAAACTATCATTCAGTATTTTCGCGCCAGCATTGCACCAGCCTATTACCAAAAGATTATATGGAACTATAAATAACTTTAAAGTATGATTCAATTGATATTATGTCAAATTCATTCAGAAGAAATAAATCAGTCGGAGAGAACCTTTCTTAGTCAAGCTATCAACTTCATCCAGCCTCTCACTAACTACCAACTCCATTAAGCCTCTCATTAACTCCGGCTATACAGTGCGTACCAATATTTATATCAGGAACTTTGGTAGAATCCATTTAGGACTTATAAGCTTTGTGACTTAAAAAATATAATTCATTTAAAAGAATAACTAATATTCTGTTAACTGATACCTTATTCAAACCTCTGCTGTTACGCATGACTGGGCAGCTGCCATTTTAAAAATGATTGTTAAAATCATATTGTACCAAGTTCGGGCTAAAGCAGTTGATGTAGGTCAAAAGCATTTAATATACAGTACCTTTTAAATGAGTAAAATGTCATCTTTTAGGTATTTTATATAAGATTTTTCATCCATTTAATTTTATTACAGTTTTGTTTGTTATTTGCTTTTCTACATAATTATAACATTTCAATTTTGTTTGTTTATTCTGTGTACGCAAGGTACCGGGCTCGATTAGCATTCATGCTATTTTCTGGTCCCTTTTATCCTTGTATGTTATTGTATAAAACTGTTTATACTTGTTGTTATGTGTTTATTATTGGATAATACATTTGAATGCCGGACGTAAGAAAATGCTCATTTACAAGCACAATTTATGGCATTCTCTTTGTTAAGATCACACAATCTTAAATATCCTTGTCATGAAAGTCTACTGTCAATATTTTTGGTAGTTTATCAACGATTTTCCTTTATTGTACATACACTGTATTACATCTTTGAGGTTAGTAAACCTGTGGGTTTCCATGTGTTGTTCGAGACAAAAAACTCTATGCACCTTATACATCTTATGCATGTCAAATGGTGCAATGGGCAAGTGAACAGAGAGATCATTCTTAGAAAATGAGATAAAATGATAGCTAACTGTTAAAGTTATTTTAGATATGTGGAGAATTCGTAATTTAACATATTACGGTAAAGTTGTAAAATAAATTGGTGAAATTAATTGTGTCGCAAATTACTTAGGTGGCGACTGCTATCCAAATACCACAATCTGTTGTTAAACAAATAAATAAAATGATGTTTTCATTTTCAAGGAAGTCTAAGAAAGAGAAAATAAAAGAAATTTAGGTTTGAATAAAATTACTGAAGGGGGTTTAGGTAAGGTTGATTTACAGGCAAATATCAGTTCTTTAAGACTTTCTTGGATAAGAAGATTTTTGGACGATGAGAAAGCTTAATGTTCAATTTTATTTTCCTATTGGTTAAATAGGATAGGCCTAAGTGGAATTCCAATGGTGTTGAAGTTTAATTGTAATAACAGAGACATGGAGGACCCATGTCGAATATTTAGGATACCCCATTTTTACTTTGATTTACTGTGTAGGCCTACTTCATCAGAATTTCGTATTATAAATACACTCATGGTTACAAAATATTGAAAATGAAATATTATAGAACAATATTAATACATTTTTTAATAACCAGGTATTGCATTTCAACTGTATAGGCTGGATGGAGTTGATGCTATAGTTTGGATGGAGTTGATGATAGGCTGTATGGAGGTGGTACTGTATAGGATGGATGGAGTTGATGCACGTTTCGATAGGGATTGTGCTACGCTATATAAATGGAGTTAAAGGCTAGGGGAAGTCTAACCTTAAAATCAGGGTGAAATTCCGTTTAAGTTGGTTGTAATAAGAGCAGAAAAACGAGAGAAACAGGTTAGTGAAAGTTTGAGCAAAGTCGATTTAAAATAAGCAAGTTATACATTCATATTGCTCCGGTTTATCTCATTGTCGCTCTTCGGACGTATATAGCAGACGGCAATCGGCGGATTAGACGACACTTGGTAGTGAATTTGCATGTGAGATTGCTCTGCTAAATATAAAATACAAGAACATTTTCCATATCTTTAAACTATCATTGATATCTCATAATTAAACAGTTAATAAAATAAACCTACCAAACTACACAATACAGGGTGAGTCAGAAAGAATGTCCCACTTTTTAATTAGGGATTTAATGATATGTCTTGATAGAGTTATCCTCCCAGTACATTTAGGTACCATTTTCATTTGAATCCGTTCACGCATGACTGAACATCAGACAATCTTTACAAGACTGCCAGATTTCACTTGCGCCAACTTACTGGGTAATGAATAAAACAGTGCATTGAACAAAGACAGGCAGACAGACACACAGACACCCACACACACACACACACACGCATACGCACAAAAACACACACAAGCACACAAACACACGCACATGCACACGCACATAGGCACACACTCACACACAAATACCGCAAACGTCGGTTAATAAAAAACACAAACAATTTTGGTATTTTTTGAGGTATTTTATTATGGTACAACAATGAATATCTTTCCCCGAAGTTCTCCATCCTCCGTACTCAATCCTCGACATGGCCGCCATTCCTCCTGATGCACAGTTGTGCAAGGTGAAGCATTCCTTGAAAAGCTCGCCGGATCATGTCCCCATCTTGGCGTACCACGTCTGTCTCGTCCACGATTCTCCTCCGAAGCTCCTCGATGTTCACAGGTGGGCTGCTGAAGATCCTTGCCTTCAAGTGCCACTACAGGAAGAAGTCGAGAGGAGTGAGATCTGGTGATCTCGGGGGCCACTCAACTCCCTCATTCAGCGAAATCAGTCTGTTGCCAAAGAGCTGATGTAGGCGGTCAGTGACGATCCTTCGTCTTCATGATGACCATGATGATGAAGATGATGATGATTATGATTAAGATTAAGATGATGACAATGATGATGATATGGTGGTAGTGAATGTGTACTAAAGGGAAAGATTGTCAGGGAAATGCCACTTAAACATTCAGGGATCTTGATAAAAATCAATGCTTAATCAGAAAAGAAAAAAGATAACAAATTCGGAGACATTTGTAACCGTGTGTGTTGTCTGTGTTTGTGTGTGTGTGTGTGTGTGTGTGCGCGCGTGTGCGTGTGCGTGTGCATGTGTGTGTGTGTATGTTTATGTGTGTGTATGTGTGTGTGCGTGTGTGTGTGTGTGTGTCTGTCTGTCTGCCTTTCTTTGTTCAATGCACTGTTTTATTCGTCACCCAGTAAGTTGGCGCAAGTGAAATCTGGCAGTCTTGTAAAGATTGTCTGATGTTCAGTCATGCGTGAAGGGATTCAAATGAAAATGGTTCCTAAACTTACTGGGAGGATAAGTCTATCAAGACATATCATTAAACCCCTAATTAAATATTCATACTTCAAACAATACAACTTTTAAAAAGTGGGACATTCTTTCTGACTCACCCTGTACAATGAAATACTTGACTTAAAGTAGTGGAGCTTGATGTGGTGCACAATTGCACCCCTCTGTAAATAATCGAATAGTCCATGGCGATCATGAATATTCATGATTTTGCTTACCTCCGCAAAATGCTTGCCTACACTAAATAAAGAAAAAAATTACAGTGGGGGGGGGGGGGTTGGCTGAAATGGACTTAATGAACCGATCAGAACTGATCTATGATAATTCATGCTTGTTATCCTTTGTGTGCTTGACCTATAACTTTACAATCGCGTGTCAAATTGCTTCCAAAGTTCGACTTGTTTCACATGTGTTATATAGGCAATGGCGCGCTAGCGACCTATTTTGACCAAATTACGGTGGGTGAACTTTCAAAAGTCAATGGGACATGAGGGTTCCAATGAAAGAGCTAGTGTCAACGTACGTCGGGGTGGATGTGCTTTTCGTTTAAACAAAAAAAAAAGAATTTTTAACGATTTTTGGGGGAGGTAAAAGTCAGTAGGCTAACATGTTAGGCTGCTGGACTCTGACGATAGGGGGCGTTGTCCAATGAGACTATTCGGAACCATATGTGTGAAGGCGCGATCAATAAAACACACATTTTCAACTCTGTGAAGTATCTTGCGAGCTCCCCTCATATTTGCCTGTAATAATAAAATAATACAATTTTATTTTCCCTCAAAAAGAAAATCATACATGCACCCTAAATACAATGATTGCAGATTCTATACAACTCATGTATGGAAAAATATATACCATTATCAATAACGAAGAAATGAAAGTTCAAGATATTTTATGTACAGAACAAAATGAGAGAGGAGCTCGCAAGATACGTCATAACATTGCCAACTAAAGTCATAACACTCTTATTTTTTCTATTGGGTTTTGCTCAAATTTTCACTGAGCTGCTCCTTTTATGAAAAAACCAACTAAAGCTAATATTAGGATGGACTTCCCCTTCAATGGAGTTGGTCCTAGGCTGGGTGGAGTTAGTGATAGAATTGATGCATTGGGTTTTTTGTAAGAGGCTGGATGAAGTTGATAGCTTGAATGATTGCAATTGCAACCAAAATGAACTAAACGTATTTTTAAATGGCACCAAACTAAAACAGGTTAATTCGGCGAGATATCTAGGTGTTAATATTGATTGTCATTTGACCTGGCATGAACATGTCAAACAAGTGTGTAAAAGCCTTGCTTATAAACTTTTCTTATTACGAAGATTAAGTAACACGCTAAGCACGTCCCTGCTAAATACTTTATATAAAGCAACCATTCAACCATGTATTGATTATGCATGCTCAGTGTGGGGAAACTGTTCACTTAAATACCGTGATTATATTCGTCGCATACAGAAAAGAGCTTCCCGTATAGTGTCGAAACATTATGGTTCACGCGATATCAGCGTCTCTAAACTATTTAAAGATTTGAAATGGCAAACTTTTGAAACTAGGAGAGATTATTTTATTAATATGCTTATGTTCCGATGTATACATGGTAATGCTCCAGTAAGACTATGTAATGAAATTGAAATGTTCTGTGATAGAAATGGTTTCAACACTCGCAATTCTGACTCACTCAATGTGGTCTTACCAAAACCAAATACGGAATTATTCAAGCAATCGTTTAGATATTCAGGCCCGAAAACATGGAATTCTCTCTCAAATGAAATGCAAAATCATCATACTCTTTCCTCTTTCAAAAATAATTATAAACGCACATTTTTCTGAAATCAAAAATTAAGTTTTACATGTTCTGGCCCGCCGTACTCTATAATCATGATAATAGTTGATCACAGTTTGTTTCGATTTCATTTTATGTAATATATTTATATTTATGTATTTATTATATATTGTATTGTAGATGCTTTCTCATGTATAATATTTATATGGATTATTGTATTCGTATTTGCACTTGTTATCTAAATTCTAACCATGGGGATTCCTCACCGTCTTTATTGTTGCTATTTTATTTTTTCACTCAACACATAAGATTGGTCATTCATTAACTTCTTTCAAACGAATTTCTAATATTGTGTTTTTCTTGCATTTTAAAACATTTTGTGTATTTTTGACTGATGTAATGAAAAGAATCCCATTGGTTAGAAGCGGAAATGTTTAATCATGTTAACAGGACATCGATGAAAAACAGCTTTGCTGACTCGATTGTTTCTTTTTTATCCTGTATAAATATGTCAAATAAATAAATTAAAAAAATTAAAAATAATATTTGTTTTCTTCTTCTGAATTAATTTGACGTAATATCAAGAGAATCATATCTAAAATCAATGAAATTATATTATGAAGTCATTCAGTTCCATTTAGGTTTTGTTATACAGGCTGGTGCAATACTGGGGCAGGAATAAGGAATGATAGATCTACGAAATGGCGCATATATGATTACGAAAGTGATGAGTAAATACATAACATATGGGGCAGCTACATCATATAACTCCCGCGCTCCATAGGCCATTGTATTGCACAGCATAAGTTGAGCGATGAGGATGACGTATCATGACGTCATAGATCATATTTATTCATGAGCGCCCAGTCTGGCATCTTCATACGCAAAGGCCCGATTTCACAAAGGAGGTTTGTCGACAAACCTAGGTTTATGTGCGTCATATGATGCGTTTCGACGCGTTTCAAACACAGGTTTGTACAACAAGGTTTGTATAACCTTGGTTTGAAACGCGTCAAAACGCGTTATATGACGCACATAAAAAAAAGGTTTGTCGACAAACCTCCTTCGTGAATTCGGGCCATTGAGTTTGCCCAACAAAAGCCGTATTATCTATATTGAGTCCAACTGCAACTTGGCCAAACTCTCCTAATCAGTAGCTCTGTGTAGATATTTCACGACATCTCACGACGTGATTACTTAGCTACACGAACACAAATATTGAGTTGACGAAAAACGCTGTAATCGCCATCAACTTTTGAATAAAAAAAGTTTGGTATTCCTATTTTGGTCTTATCATGATAATAGTTATTATCATTATTATTGTTTTATTATTATATAGTAGTAATAGTAGAAGTAGTATAGTAGTAGTAGTAGTAGTAGTAGTAGTAGTAGTAGAAGTAGTGGTAGGTGTAGCAGTATCATTACTACAAGACAAGATTCTTGAGAGGAGCATTGAATGTCAGCTAGAGGGACCACATTATGGAAAATATAGAGTTGTATAGAGACACAACGCCAGAGGACTGAGAGAACGTCGCCTATGTTTCAGTGGTCATTGCTGGAGGAGCAAGAGTGAAATGTGTTCTTCTGGCAGCCTTCAAGGGACAAACGTGCCAGAGGTTGAACAGAAGTTAGAAAAAAGAAAGAAATGTGTCTACCAAGGCCAGGCCACTCCTAAAGATCATGGAGACTAGAACTGAATGGAAATGGAGCAGTGTGAGTCCGTTTCATTTTGTAGTAATAGTCATTATTTTCATCCTTTCATTTTTGTTTCCGCAGGTGTTGGCTTGTCAATGACCTTCATGCCCACAATTATTGCACTGAATGATTTCTTCAGAGAAAAATTCGTTTTGATGAACACAATCACGTCGTACGGCTACACCGCTGGATCCATGCTGCTCCCTATTGTAATGGAAAGGTCATTCGAAGCATATGGCTATGTAGGGGCGTTTATTATCCTTGGAGGTATCGCTTTTAACCTTGTCGCGTGCGGTGCAACGATACACAAGGCACCAAAAAACGCAGCTACAAATGAAGGCAAAAGGCATGTTAAAGTGAATGAGATACAGAAGTGTCTCTCTGAAGGAGAATCCTCAAAGCGAACAGAAGGCATCCGTTATCATAATGAGGTGGAGGAAGAGGAAATAGAGGAGCAGAAGGAGGAAGATGATAGTGAAGAGTGCGTCTTAGAGGAAAAGCGTTTGATTCAAAACGAGAGACGTAACATCAGTAAACAGAAAACATCACCGAATGCGCGCTCATCTTGGACAAGCTCCGTCCTTCAAACCGGCAAACAGTCCTGTGGACTATTAAACGAACCACTCTATCTCTTCACCATCCCGATTCATTTCTTTTTAGTTTTCTCCATTTATGCGTGGATGCTGTTTCTGGTACCTCACGCTGAACACCTGGGAATCCCTCCTTCCAAAGCAATCTTCCTCTCCACAATTGGCGGCATAGGTGGCATCATCGGTCGGACCATCTTTATCATCCTCGTCGGCAAAGGCATTAATGTTTATGTTGTCTACATCGCCATAGGCCTCATCTGCACTGCATCATTTCTGCTGGACTTCATCGGTTCTGCTTACGCGGTGCGTGCTTCTTTGGCTTTTGTCCAAGGTTTCTCCTTCTTCATCGAGGATGCTATTTTGTCCAGTTTATTCAAAGACGCAGTCTTTGACGATCGGAATTTTAACATGGCCGTGGCTGTCAGTCAATTCGCGCAAGGACTAGGGGCGACATGTGCAGGAACATTAACAGGTGCGTAATTCATAGCAAGCTTATTCTTTTCAAACATGATGAACCTTGGAAAATCAACTTAAGTTCAATACCCCATTGTATATATTGCCATTATAAATTATTTTTCGGATTATGGACTGACAACATCCATGCTTGGACTGGGTTGCTTTTTGAGCAGCTAAATAGAAAATCTGAAGACAGAAAGTTATGGAGAAACCAGTGTCTCAGGTTCAATTAATTTTCTTGTCGCTCCCCGGCCTCTAAGTTGAGAGACGTAGATAGATTATCTAGCTAGGCCTATCCCTTATAAAAAAGTACCATGGTAACCATGGTTTTTTGTCCAAATTACCATCCACCATGGTAACCATGGCAACCATGGTATCAAACAATGATAAACAAAGGGTCGTCAGACAATGTATTTCATTGTTTTGTTTTATATACGCACACATTTCAAAAGATGACGCAAAAAGTTCAGTTACTATCAGTCAACAGCTAGGCCAAGACTGTCGTGAGTTTTAGGTGACGAGAGTTAGCTATTCACGGCACTTCTGTATACGATTCATAGCTAGTTGAGAGAGAAAGATGCGTCTATGGAAGTTGCTCCTGCTTAGTCAGGGAATTCATGTAGCCTCAAATAGTTCGAACTCTTTAACAAATATCTACTTGGGAGGAAACTTTTAAGAGTTTCATCATTTAAGCTATGATCGCGCCCCCATACACATAGGTTATGGCCAAAACTGTGTCTTAGTACGGTTCGCAATATTAACATTACAAATCCCTGACAAATACTTATAATTCTGGTATAATCATTTCCTAGGTTATCTGTTTGATGTCACTCAGTCATTCACGAAGGTGTTCATCATCGTCGGTTTCCTCCACGCCATCGTGGTCGTTCATCTTTTCATCGTAGCGATCCTTATCAAGAGACGACGACAAGATGTCAGCTCTGATTTTGACCATTGAGGATTAAGAGGAGGCAGAAACTTCTACCTATCCTCCTTCCTTTTAAAAGAAATAAAGGAGATGCCCTGAACAGGTTGATACCGAACAACCTAATATGTTAGTAATGGCTAATAGTAATAACTTCCTGTATTTCCATGGATTTAAGATATTGTTTTGTTTTTAGTATGCATATGTTACAATGACCCTAGTTATCGGCCTTGAATAAATCAGGAGTTTACCTTATAATTACTTCCAATATTTTACCAAAATCTTTGTCGTCATTTTGGTGTATTAAAAATTCGATGACGCACAAGAGGCTTACCAAATTGTTACCAAGTAAGTAACGCATACGTTTTCGTCAGTAGGGACTTTTAGATTTGCACGTCAACAAAGTGGACTGCTATATGTGTGGCGTCTTTATAAGGCACTGGCAGTGCCTTAAAAGGACTTCACAGTGCGTTAACAGGACGTCACACGTAGCAGTCCACTATGTCGACGTGCAAATAGTTTTGAACATATCGTGACTGCATGTGTGCCTACCTGATTTGGTTGTTTAGGTCGGGTCTGGCTATTGTTATGTTGACCTTATACGCTGGGCGCGGCTTAGTGGTTGGTTCTTAATGGTTTATAATAGCTTACTGTATTCCCATGAATCTATACCATCTATTGTCATTTGTTTAGTATACACATTGAAAATGGCCCTGGATAAAAGCATTGTTTGAATCAGGAGTTTACCCTCTAAATTACTTCGACTGTGCCATGTTCTTGGGGCATTTTTTTAAAATGCAAACCCTTGTGATAACCTTATACGAAAACAAAGTGGTTTGTCATTTATTCATTGTCTTTTTAGAAAATTTATGACGAATTACATTTCATCAAATTGTTACTGAATTATTGACGCATACGTTTTCCTCGTTAATATGCAACCGATTATAAGAGGTTTGGTTTGCTTTCGTGTAATGGTTTGTTTTACCTGACTGCTATGGAAGGGTGTGTATACTTGTAAGTAAACAACCAGATGACGACGGCTTTAATGCCCCATTAAAGGATACTAGCGCATCGACTTGGTTTCGAACCCGGGATCTCCCAGTTACGAGACTGATGCTCTAACACTGAGCCATCGCGTCTCCTTAAAGGTCGAGGCCGGCTGCCTGCCTGACATGGAAGTGGCCTAGCTGATTTGACTATTTAGGTTGAACGAGTTATTGTCACGTTGATCTTGCTCGTGCATGGGCGCGGCTTGGCACCATTCCACGACATAATATACCTATATAATAAACTTCTTCCTAAGAAGTATGATGATTGTTTTACTTTGAATTGTTCCATTCATAATAACAATACTAGAAATGCTCAAAATATCCACCTCCCATTAAACCACATATCACCAACTCAGAATTCTTTTTTTGTTTAACTGATGGACCAATTATTTGGAATAACCTCCCAACTAATCTAAAGAATAGTAAGACCGTAAAACAGTTCAAACTATAAGTTAAACAACACCTGCCGAACTCATAAAGGACAATATTTTGTTGATGTTTCCTATCTTTTCTTCCTTATCTTTTGTTTATAATTTAAATGTTGATGTTTTCGATATGTTTTTGTTAAGTTTTTTTCTTGATATCATTGTTTTATATTTTCTTACAATGTATAATATGTTATGTATATGCTTGTTAAGGGGTCGTTTTCAATGAGCCAATTTAGTGTTTTTGCTGATCCCACCACTATTATTCATAATGTATATGTTATTGATTTGTAAATGTTTGTAAAGTGGAATTAATTTGAATTGAATATAGCCAATAGTTGTACCTAATTAGCTGAAACACTTTGAAATTACTTTTTCCTCAATTGGTTGAAAGTTTAAATTAGAAAATAAAGCGGCCTCTTTTACGAATAATTTCATCCATTTCTTATACTAAATATAGGGCGGAGGCATAAAGGCGACGCAGTCACGATTGTCCTTTTTAATGTATTTATTAAACAAATACATGTGGATAATTCTTTTAATAATAATAATAATAATAAAAAGCGCCTTACAGATATATATACTATAACCCCGGTCATCGGATTCAAGGCTTACCCGCACACAATGTATGCACATTCTCCACTCCCTGGGGAGCATTCCAGCCAGGCGTCATTTTTACAAGCGCACACTTGCTAATCTAAGCACATTAGCTTTCGCATCCTACCGGGTACCCATTTAACACCTGGGTGGAGAGTGGCAAATGTAGATCAATGTCTTGCCAAAGGACATTAGTGCCGCGGTGGGACTTGAACCGCGGACCTTGTGATCCACCGTCCGGTGACATATCCACTCGTCCACGACACCTCTACTGTTTTGAAAAGTATAGACGAAGGATGTGTTACGCTTGTACGCTTGGTGTGTTTCCTGACTTTCAAAAAGCTTTTGACACAATAAACCATAACATATTATTTAAAAAGCTATCCCATTATGATATCCGAGGACATGCACTGAAATGGCTCGAAAGCTATCTTAGTGACAGAATGCAGTTTGTGAAATACAGTGAGTCATCATCAGAAAGTAGATCAAATGTGGTGTACCACAAGGTTCTGTCTTAGGGCCAACTCTGTTTTAATCTATATAAATGACTTGCCAAATGTGACAAATTATTTTAATTTCAGACTATTTGCAGATGATTCTAATATTTTTCATACTTTTCCCAAACGTGTAGATCACATAAACGAGTCTGAAGTAAATGAAAATTTAAACAATACAGAATTGGTGCACTGCAAATAAGCTTACTATTAATGCGTCAAAAACCAATTTCATGTTCTTTAGTAGCCGTAAGGGGAAGGCCGTGCTTAGAGGGAGATTAAAAATATCTGAGGCAGAATTAAGAGAATACAATAGTGAAGGAAGCGACAATTGTTGGCATTACCATTGACAGACATTTAACATGGAATTCTCATATAAAATCTGTTAATTACTGTATACGAAGAAAGGTCGGTATCATCTTTAAATTACGGCACTTTGTCCTAAACATTATATTGATAATGTTGTATAAAGCTCCGATCCCCCCCCCCCCCCCCCCACTTAGTATTACTTAGGGTACGCATATGCATGTTCCCTCCTTTTGAAAACACCCCCCTAAGTCCGGTGTGTAAAGTCAGATTTTTGTGTACTTCGAGCCGGACGTTAGTGCGTGAAAAGTACCCCTTTACCGGACATTTTGGGAACATGCATGGTATCCCTCCGTTCACGGAGTGGGGGGGGGGGGGGGGGCTACAGCCACATATTACATATGGCATCGAGGTTTGGGGTAGTCAGGGGCGGCGATCCCGGGGGGACGGGGGGGGGGGACACGTCCCCGCCTCAATTTTGTTAAGGGGGGATCGTCCCCCCTCAAAATTTGAAAGAGTGCACACCAAAAAAAAAGTATAGTAAATACTGACTAAAGACTGCAACACACTTTCAGACTCTGGAGGGCCCAAGAGTGCAGCGTTTAGACAAATAAAAATGCAAAAATCTTCTCACTCGGTAGCTACGCTCCCTCGCATAATATCCTATAAAATATACAAGTAAATACCGAGAAAAGTGTGAAAAAAGTATATTGCTTGTTTTTATACTATAGTTTTGATAACGAATGTAATTTTTTAATACAACAAAATTTCAAAAACCTGTGAGGGGGTAGTCATTTCCGCCGACTTCACCCCTCTCATAAGGGACTTTTAGATTTGCGTGGACTGATACGTGTAACGTCCATTCAAGGCAGTGCATTAAAAGGGCGTCGATCGTAGCATAGACCTATTGTCTTCGTGCGAATCTAAAAGTCCCTATTTACTATGCTCCCTCGCACTTGCGTACTGATGGGAGGGGGGGGGGGGGGGCTTTGGGGCAGTTCCCCCCAAATGAAATTCAAACATTGTTTATGTCTAATTCGACCAGTGATTTACAAATGATGTTGATATGGCATGATTTTTCCCTGAGCTTCCGGGGGCCCCGCCCCCTGGAACCCACCAAGGGCCCTAAGGCGGGCCCCTGGTTGCTCATCTGACCGTAATTAAATGCCTAAAACGACTGAGCTTCCAGAGGCTCTGCCCCCGGTCCCCACCAAGGGCCCTAAGGTGACCCCTTAATGATCATCTGATCGTTATTTATTGCCTTAAACCTCTGAGCTTCTGGGGGCTCCGCCCCATGGACCCCACTCCAATAAGTGACCTGCATGCCAGTGTCACAAATAAGGTATCAACATTATGCTCATCTTACCGTAATCATATGCCTAAAACCCCTGAGCTTCATGAGGCTCCGCCCCTTGACACCCGCCGGGGCTTTCCCATTGGACCCCACGGCAATACGCTCCCTTTTGCTTTGCTTTGCTCTACCTGATCGTAAATACTTTAGCCCCCCCCCCCCCCCCCACTTTGAAAAACGTTCCCAGGGCCTGCGTAACAAGAAAGAGGGGTGGTGATGCGGATCTTTTTTCTGCCCCCCCCCCCCCCCCCCTCAAACATTTTTGCTCATTACGCCACTGCTCCCTCGTCCCTCGCATTTCGTCCCCCCGGTCATGAAAAGAAATCGCCGCCCCTGGGGGTAGTACTTATAAATCACACTTGAATTGTATATTTTATACTCAAAAGATGGCTGTACGCAGGGGCGTCGCCAAAGGGGGGGTGTGGGGGGTGCGACACCCCCCCCCCACCTGTCAGGATATTGTCGGTAAACTTGCGCTGCCGTCGGGAAAAAGAGAAAAGGGGGAGGGAAAAAAAGAGAGGGGAAAAAAGAGAGAGAAAAAAAGAGAGGGAAAAAAAGAGAGGGAAAAAAAGAGAGGGAAAAAAGAGAGGGAAAAAAGAGAGGGAAAGGGAAAGAAAAGAAAAAAGGAAAAGGAAAAGAAAAGAAAGAAAGGAAAAGAAAGGAAAGAAAGGAAAAGAAAGGAAAGAAAAGAGAAGAAAGAAAGAGAAAAAAGAAAAAGAGGGAGGAGAGGAAAGAAAGGGAAAGAAAGAAAAGAAAGAAAAGAAAGAAAAGAAAAAAGAGTGAAAGGGAAACAAAAGAAACGGGGGATGAAAGAGAGGAGAGAGAGGGGAGGTAAAAATCTGAGAGAGGAGGAGTGGGAGTAAAAGAGAGAAGGGGGTTGTTGGGTGGAGTCGTCTCGTCGAGGGAGCACGAAAGACACGGGTAAATATGTTGCTGTGTCGGGTCAGCTGTGTCGGTATTCTTGCTCGATCCTCGGGTACTATATCAAGGCAAAAGTTTGAAGTCGGTGAGATGTATATTGTCGGTCGGCCAACAAGTTTTTTTCCCTACGAACTGTGACTTCTTATCCGCTGTGACGACTTCGAGAGTGACTACAACTACAATACTTGTATTTTCTCGAAGTTTCACTTTCCTATAATTTCAGCTAAAGAAATCAGAGGTTTAAGATTTTCGGGGAAACTAAATTCAAACAAGGTTTAAGAGTCAACAACGGTACGACGAATCGTCTTCCTTTCTTTATATTGTGATGAAACGCCGGAAGGGGAAACTTCATTAAGACGAGTCGAGAACGGTACAACGAATCGTCTTCCTTCTCTAATAATCTAAGGAAACGTCAAAGCTTCCGCGCTTCGCGCGAGAATGGGAAACTGAATTCAGACAAATAGGGCTTATTAAAAGTCGAAAACGGTACAACGAATCGTGTTCTTTCTCTAATAATTTGAGGAAACGTCAAAGCTTTCGCGCGAGAGGGGGAAACTGAATTCAGATGAATAGGGTTTAATAAGATTCGAAAACGGTACGAGGAATCGTCTTCCTTTCTCTATATTGTGATGAAACGCCAAAAATTCCGCGCTTCGCTCGGAAGGAGAAAACTTCATTTAGACGAGTCGAGAACGGCACAACGAATCGTCTTCCTTCTCTAATAATTTAAGGAACCGTCAAAGCTTCCGCGCTTCGCGCGAGAATGGGAAACTGAATTCAGACAAATAGGGCTTATTAAAAGTCGAAAACGGTACAACGAATCGTGTTCTTTCTCTAATAATTTGAGGAAACGTCAAAGCTTTCGCGCTTCGCGCGAGAGGGGGGAACTGAATTCAGATGAATAGGGCTTAATAAGATTCGAAAACGGTACGAGGAATCGTCTTCCTTTCTCTATATTGTGATGAAAAGCCAAAAACTTCATTTAGACGAGTCGAGAACGGTACAACGAATCGTCTTCTTTCTCTAATAATTTAAGGTAACGTCAGAGCTTCCGCGCTTCGCACGAGAGGGAGAAACTGAATTCAGACAAAATTAATAGGGCATATTTAGAGTTGAAAACGGTACAACGAATCGTGTTCTTTCTCTAATAGTATGAGGAAACGTCAAAGCTTTCGCGCTTCGCGCGAGAGGGGGGAAACTGAATTCAGATGAATAGGGCTCATTAAGAGTTGAAAACGATACGACGAATCGTCTTCTTTCTCTAATAATTTAATGAAACGTCAAAACTTCCGCACTTTGCGCGAGAATGGGACACTGAATTAAGACAAATAGGGCTTATTAAAAGTCGAAAACGGTACAACGAATCGTGATCTTTCTCTAATAATTTGAGGAAACGTCAAAGCTTTCGCGCTGAGGGGGAAACTGAATTAAGATGAATAGGGCTTAATAAGATTCGAAAACGGTACAACGAATCGTCTTCTTTCTCTAATAATTTAAGGAAACGTCAAAGCTTCCGCGCTTCGCGCGAGAGGGGAAAACTGAATTCAGACAAAATTAATAGGGCTTATTTAGAGTCGAAAACGGTACAACGAATCGTGATCTTTCTCTAATAATATGAGGAAACGTCAAAGCTTTCGCGCTTTGCGCGAGAGGGTGAAACTGAATTCAGATGAATAGGGCTTATTAAGAGTCGAAAACGGTACGACGAATCGTGATCTTTCTCTAATAATATGAGGAAACGTCAAAGCTTTCGCGCTTCGCGCGAGAGAGGGAAACTGAATTCAGATGATTGGGCTTATTTAGAGTCGAAAACGGTACAACGAATCGTGATCTTTCTCTAATAATATGAGGAAGCGTCAAAGCTTTCGCGCTTTGCGCGAGAGGGGGAAACTGAATTCAGATGAATAGGTCTTATTAAGAGTCGAAAACGGTACGACGAATTGTGATCTTTCTCCAATAATATGAGGAAACGTCCAAGCTTTCGCGCTTTGCGCGAGAGGGGGAAACTGAATTCAGATGAATAGGGCTTATCAAGAGTCGAAAACGGTACGACGAATCGTCTTCTTTCTCTAATAATTTAATGAAACGTCAAAACTTCTGCGCTTCCCGCGGGAGGGGGAAGCTTCATTCAGATAAGAATTAAGAGTCGAGAGCAGTACATCGAATCGTCTGCTTTTTCTCATAATTTAGTGAAACGTGAAAGGTTCCGCGCTTCGCGCGGGAGGGGGAGAAACTGAATTCAGACAAGGATTAAGAGTCGAGAACAGTATACCGAATCGTCTGTTTTTTCTCATAATTTTACGAAACGACAAAGCTTCCGCGCTTCGCGCGGGAGGGGGAGAAACTGAATTCAGACAAGGATTAAGAGTCGAGAACAGTACACCGAATCGTCTGCTTTTTGTATAATAATTTAATGAAAGGTAAAAGCTTTCGCGCTTCGCGCGGGAGGGGGGGAACTTCATTCAGCCAAGGATTAACAGTCGAAAACGGTACAATCAATCGTCTTCTTTTCCTAATAATTAAAGGAAACGTCTAAGCTTCCGCGCTTCGCGCGGGAGGCCCATCACCCACACCCCCCTAATGAGCGCGCTTTTAAGTGATTCTCTTGCTCACTACCGCCCCTCCCTAAAATAAGATCCTAGCTCCGCGCCTGCATTCAAATAGATAGCTATGATGCTGACTAAATTGAAGAAATAATTCGTATATTTATGTCGTCGAGGAAAATGACCATTTTGCGCATATGCAAGTACTATAGAGAGTCCATAGGAAAAACAATTTAGCCTTCGGCGCCAGGTTTATAGGGTTGAATTTGTAGATATTGGACATTTAATTTTGTCGGTAATTGGTGGCTAGTTTTGTCGGTAATCGTTGGCCTCTACACCCCCCCACTGAAAAAGGTCTAGCGACGCCCCTGGCTGTACGTGCTACTTTCAAGTCACATCGTTCTCATACTAATGCACTGTTTCATGATCTCAAATTGTTGAATGTTTTCAAATTGCATAACTTATCTATTTGTACTTTTGTGTTTGATTTGATAAATGAACGACTACCTCATTCCTTAAAACATTATTGCAGTATGATACAACATGAATATTCCACAAGAGAAAAACGGATCGACAACTATACGTCTTCCTTTATTCAAAACAGACCAAGGAAAGTTTTCTGTTTCGTTTGTTGGAAGTAATTTTTGGAATATGCTTCCTACTGATCTAAGAATTGAGAGATCAAGAACCTCTTTTCGTAAAAAACTTACAAAATTACTCTTGGGTGAAAACCACGAATTACAACCTTGTAATTATATACCGTAGATGTATAAAGCAACCAGTCTCGTTTTTGTATAATTGTAATATTATACACAAATCTTATTTATAGGATTTGGAAACACATTGTGTATTTTTCAATGAAGTATGTTCAGTATTTCTCCGTCTCTGACTCTGTTTTATTAGGTGATCGGCCGTGAAGTGTAGCAAATCCCCTAATGAGTGTCGTCTTTCATCATTGTCTCTCTCCATCTCGATTTGTCTATCTCACGGTCATACAACTCTTTTCCTCTTCTCTTTTTGTTTTCACCGACATACAAATATCTGACCACGAGTTCTCTAGTTAGCCACCGTCAAAACACGATAAAATTGGCTGAGTCGTAAATCTAAACATACAGCCAATAGCCTTTTGGTTTCATGGTCAGATTCGGTGAATGCCTCTTGGTTCTTACTTATCTCTATCGATACTAATTTATCTCTCTTACAATATCTCTAGCGTCGCTAGAGGAGGGTGCGACACAGGGGCGGCCGAGCGACTTCCAAAGTGGGCGGGGGCACCAAGAAAAAAGGGCACTTTCTGGAGAAAAAAGGGCACCTACAAAGAGAAATCTCAAAGCGAAATATAACATTTTAGACATTGGTATATACCCCTACATTCTGATGACAATTATCAGGGATGATTTCAATATTTGTTTCACTTTCTACACAATACAAGATATTGCTTAAGCATCATGTTTTGCAGTTGGGTTGATTGTCTAAAAAAATGTCTGCGAGCGAGCGAGGAAAATTGTTCAGATGTGTGAGGTCGCATGCAGTGCGATAAATTACATCTTAAAAAGAGGAAAAAGACCAATCCTAATGGGGTTATAAGCACATTCTCATAACGGAAGACTGAAAAGACCTTTGATAAGTAACATAAGCAATCATCTATATATGCGTGCGAGCGTAGCGAGCGAGCTTTGGGGGAAATTGCTCTTAGCCGCTTGAAATAAGATAGGGCGCGTTTAATGATTAGAGGAAAAGGGGACACTTATAATAATAATAATAATAATAATGTCTTATTTACCCAGGGTAGTTTCATCAGTATTCATACTGTTCTCCATGAGGACCCTGCAATCATTTTAATAACCCGGTCATCGTATTCAGGCTTATCCGCACACAATGTATGCACATTCTCCACTCCCTGGGGAGCATTCCAGCCAGGTGTCATTTTTACAAGCGCACACTTGCTAATCTAAGCACATTAGCTTTCGCACCCTACTGGGTACCCATTTAACACCTGGGTGGAGAGTGGCAAATGTAGATCAATGTCTTGCCAAAGGACATCAGTGCCGGGGTGGGACTTATCAGGAAAGAAAAGGAGCATGTGCCAAAGTACAAAGATTAAATATCAGAGGTGAAAATGGGGCAATTCTTACACCCTTAAAAGGAGGCACTCACCAGGGATGAAAAAAGTCAGTCATGAGATAGGAAATGGGCATTTGTCGACGGAAAAGGGGCTCCATCAGATCTTGATAGCGACATTTATAAGAGGTGAAAAGGGGGCATTTATGAAAAGGGTATAGGTCCCTTATTAGAAAACAAAAGGGGCATGTATCATTGTTAAAAGGGAAATTATCAGAGGTGAAAAGAGGCACTTATCGCACTTGAAAAGTGGCAATGACCGATATGAAAAGGGGCACTTATGTGAATGAAAAAGGGGCACTTGTAATAAAGGACAATTAGTTGAAAGAAAATGGGCACCGATCAGATTTTAAAGGGGCATTTTTCGGAGGTGAAGGGGGCACTTATCTGGAGTGAAAAGGAGTAACTTCTCGTACCTGACTTGAAAAGGGTCATTTACCAGAGAAGGGGCACTTATGAGAAGGGGAAGGGGCTCTTGTTTTAATGGGGCACTTTTCATTAGGAAAAGGGGCATTTATTAGAAAGGAAAAAAGGCACATATGAAAATATAAGGTGCGCTTATCAGAGTTAAAATGGGGGTAGTTATTAAAAGGGGAAGGGACACTTCTTACAAAGGAAAAGGGGCACTTGTCAAAATAAAAGAGGCACCTCTCAGATTTAAATAGGACACCTATCAGAGGTGAAGGGGGCACTTATCAAAAGTGAAAAGAGCCACTATTCGTACCTAATTAGCGGCACTTACTAGAGATTAATAAGAGCATTTACGCGAATGGAAAATGGACACCTATTGCAAAGGAAAATGGGAACTTGTTGAAGGAAAAGGGGCACGGGTCCAAATAAAAGGTGCACTTCGTAAAAAGTTAAAGGAGCACTTTTCCTATGTAAAAAGGGGCACTTTTCGGGTGCTTCAAAAAATGGGGGCACTGTGCCTGCCCCCCACCCCCCCCCCCCCCCCCCCCCCTCCCCCGGGAGGGCCGCCTCTGTCAGGATATTGTAGGTAAAATTGCGCTGCCGTCGGGAAAAAATGAGGAAAGGGGGAGGGGGAAATGAGAGGGAAAGGGCAAGAAAAGAAAAAAAAAGAAAATGAAAAGAAAGGAAAGAGAAGAGAAAAATAAAAAGAGGAAGGAGAGGAAAGAAATGAAAGCAAATAAAAGAAAGAAAAGGAGAAAAGGAAAAAAGAGAAGAAACAAGGAAAACAAAAGAAACGGGATGAAAGAGAGGAGAGAGGGGGGTAAGAGCTTCAGAAAGGATGGTGGGAGTGACGGATCCAGGGGGGGGGTGCGATTTTTCAAATTTTCGAGGGCCAAAACAAAATATTAGTGCTCACTACCCTGGCAGCCTCCATACTAAAATTGAAAATGATTTGTATATTATATTCTTTGTCATGTGATGTTATAACTCCAAAGAATTGTGAAATTGGGAACAAGCATAAATAAATAAATATATAAATAAACTGAGTTTTTCACTTTATTGGGCATTTGGCTTGCCATAATACGTAGCTATGAGACGAGACAACTCAAGACGAGGTACATGCAACTTTTCTATCCTTCTTAACCCGAAAAAAGATAGAAGCACTACGGAAGTGACACAGAGGGAATCCTCTCTCTAACATAAGCTCTCTGTTGAATTGAATGAAGATCAGCCCTGCATTTCAGACAGACTCCTTCATAATATTGTTAATTATTATAAATTGTTTAAGAAATTACCAAACATTACATTGGCGAACGAAAACCAAGAAGAAAAGGTCGGCCACAGGAACCTTAAAGTTGTAAGCTGCCATTTTGCTTCAGAGTTCTGCAATATCATCGCACTCGCAGCTCACTTAGCTCAGCTAGCTCAGCAGGAGGCATGAGCGACAATGAGTCCAATCCTGCCGCAGAGGTTCGGGGGCGTTCTGCTATGATGGCCGTAGCCGATTTCCCCAAGATGTGGGACTGCTTGACAACAGAGAATGTTGATTTCGATAGGAAGAAGCATCTTTCTCATGAGGAAGTGGCAAAAGAACTCGGAGTGGATCCTGGAATTGCTAAGGAGTTAGCAGATGTTTGCAGGTATTTTTTTAACATTGACTTGAATTGAGCTGATGATGAGTATGATTATGAACTCAATTCAGTTCAACTTGTTACTTGGCGCTTGACTTGAGTTGATCAATTCAGTTCAAGCTCGATAAAATTTATCATTCATTGCCACAAGTTGGTCCTTCGAGTTCTGGTTCTAGTTGTAATTCTTTTCGCATGCCTCACTCTGTCATGTCATTCTTTAAGTGTTGACTCATTGATTAATTTGTTATCAAAATGTCAAACGTTACATTGAATTGAATGAAAGATGATAATTCAAAGAAAGATAGATTTACTACTACTAGACCCTACTTGAACTTGAAGTTGATAATGTTGAAGAAGAAAAGATGACGACGTTAATTTTTAGTATAAATTACTAGATACTATTACTAGATCTTTCTGACTTTGTTGATGTTTCTGATGTTGTTTGAGAATTGCTTAACCTGACTGCTGAGAAAGCATACGCTTGTAAGTAAGTAGCCATGGTACCAACGGATTTAAGTCCCCTATTAAGCCCTTACCAAAAGGCACAAGCGCATGGACTTAACCTGGGCCTCCCAGTTACAAGACCACTGCTCATCCTCTACCACTGAGCCATGGTGTAGCGTGTCTTCTATCACCCTAAATTAATATGAAAGGAATTTATGTCTAAAATTAAAAAAATCCTTTTAAAATAACTGGTTTATCAAGGTAAATGTCATGCTAATTACATGTAGATGCAAAAATATGGCATACGGTAAAGTAGAGTCTACATGGTATTTGATAATATTATTCTATCAATGATTTCTATTATTTCTATCGAGGTACAGCTGCAGCATTACATGTAGCATCCTAGTTTTTTATTTTCGTTATTCTTTATTAACAGCATAGATACCCTACACACTTCTGTGACTGGTGTTCACAGCATGACGAGGCATTGTCATGACAACATCATGGAAGGGGTCCTTCCTGAAGCAGGAGAACAGCTGCAAACACTCAGGTATCAACTAGCATTTGACAGGGCTCAAGTTGAAGATAAGATTGATATCTAGTATTTAGATGACAAATAATTTGTGAGGTTTCTTATATTTTGTTTATCAGTTTGGAATAATATCCAAGTAGAAATTTCTCCTGACAAGGATTTCTTTTCAAAATCGAATTCCCTCATATTAAGAATATGATGAAAAAATGCTAAAAAATTTCGACCAATTTTGTATGCCACATGCGTTTTAGCTGTACCCATTAAGGCTGCGACGGGTAGTCGAATGCTCGAGTACCCGCACGGTTGACAAGTACTCGGGTACGATTTCTCGTACCCGAATATTCGGCCGCAAAAAAAAAAAAAAAAAAAAAAAAAAAAAAAAGTCCAGGCCCACGCTTACCCGTGCCAGGGAGAGCGACGGCCGCTGGCATGGTACCGTCGGTAAAAAAAATTCCCAACTCAAGCACTGTCAAACTCACCTTTCAGAAACTGGGACCAAATGTCCAGATTTCTGTTTGGACTTGGAGGAAAATGGATTATTCTGCCATCTTTGGTTTTTAAAACAGCATTGTTTACTGTTATTACTCTTATTAAATCGGCGCCTTCAACTGCAACTCAAAGTAAAATTGCATGCGTTTTTGGCGAGGGACCTGGGAAACTGCCGACTGGTATGGTATTGGCAACAAAACAAAAAAATCAAAAAATCAACAAAAAAAAAAGAAATCAAAAAAATTATAAAAAATTATAAAAAAACATGGCGTCCGAATATTCGCTTGTGAGCCTGGGAGTGTACTCGGGTACCTCATTACACTGTTGTGCACAGCCTTAGTACCCATTCTATATTATCATTCAAAAACTGCAGATAGTTTCTTTTAAAATGTTATCAAGTGACCAGCACTCAACTTTATCTTCAACTGTCGCCCTTGACCACCAGAAATCCTGTATTGCAGTCAATTTGAAAGTATTTGAAATGTATGGGCAGTCCGAGCAGGTAAGTGTACACTACAGTAGCACTCCAAATACAATCACTCTGGGCCCTCTTTCATAAAACCTGTTATCAATAACGACTGCCACATATCTATGACAAATCTGCTCACATCTAATCAAATGCAAGGATTTCAGTAGCTTATAACAATAATCGTAACTTGTTTAATATTGATATCAAGTTTTATGAAACAGGGGCTTGGAGTCGGTTTCTAACAGTTACAAACTTTCTAACCTCAACCCTGTAACCATCCCTATGCCTAACCTTTTCTCTAACTTTGAACCTAACCTAAAACCCCAATTGCAGCCCTAACGTGTTTTGACTTTATTTTACAGTTTGAGCTCATTTATTTATGTCTTCTAAGTTTTTGAGGTAATACATACATGTACATATGCATTAAGGTTAATAATGTTGAAATGATAGAATATAAAACCATGTGAACTTGTACAAAACTGGTGGTCTTTTGCACTTTTTGAATTCCTAATTCCTGACCTTAATAATTCTTTTGATGTACTGGTGATTGTAGGTCAAGGGTTACTACTGCAGCTAAATATGGACGTAGTGGGCCTCCTTCACAGAAGTCATTCTCCCATGTGAGTATAGACTTTATCTGACACAACAGAATCAATTATTAGTTTAGTACCGGTATGTATTGGCATAGCAAATTGAATATCATTAACAAGGTTAAGTGTCTTTAATGAAACATTTATTGTTGTGTTGTGCACTGACAGGAAAAATAGCAGCGATGTGTTTGCATGTTTCTTTTTTTAAAGTTTGTATGAAATTTACCATGTTTTAAATGATATCACACTGTCTCGTGTCTCTTTGCACTGTGTTGTTATTATTTATTGTGATAAATTTGGTCGTACTTTGATACTTAACTGATTTTTTTTTTTTCTCTTTTTTTTTCTTCTTTTCCCTAGTAAATATTGTTCATAAATGAAGAAAATATACTATTTGAAAGGAAATATTGTATAATACTACACATTACTATATCTTTAAAAAACACAGATAAATGTAAAGTAAAACTTAGTCTTGGCCTGTGATACACCTGTGATACATGCATCCTGTTTTAAAATGTTTTTTTGCCATTCTTTGACATGTGAAATTTCTCTATTTTGTGTCTTCATTTTTTCTTTCTTTCTTCTTTAAAGACTGTGTATCACATCAGCATTAGGTGATGGTTAATACCCCATTCTTGTTTTTGTTTGTCTCTTCTTTATGCCATGTTAACAGTATAGCTACAGCAAGGATACTCCCGGCACTGTCACTGAACCAGTCGTCCTACTGACTGTGACGATGACAGTCAGCAACAAAGTGCCTATATATTCTCGCATGGTGAGTCGTCACTGGTAGTTATTTCTTTGGAAACATTGTGGTTCCTGGAAACTGTTGCTCTCTTAAATTATTTACTAAATAAAACTCATGAAGCAATAGAAGTTCAATGAGATCCAAATTAATGTAAAGTAATGAAATCAAGATTTTCACGTTCTCAAAAGGTTCATAAAGGTTCATATTCATTGTCCATTTTCAAAATGAAAATGTGTGAAGGTGCCTGTGGGGTCTAAAATTTGAAGCAGGGTGTGGGGGGGGGGGAGGGGTCACAACAACAACAAAAAAAAAATGCACAGCTTTCTCGGATTTACATAATATATGCACAATACATTTTTTTTTTTAAAGCTTAAACATAGTAAAAATTTAATATGCACTATTCAAATCCAGAGACCCGTCTTATTAACAGTGCGATTAATCACATCCTATCTGATGATATCAATCGCAACTATGTACATAAGAATTAGGAGACTGCACATTTGCAATTGATCAGAGAAACTCTTGATTGATTCAGATCAATTGCAACTCTCTATAAGATAGGCAGAGCTGCCAACCAGTACCATTTTTAGAAGTAAATACGACCGTACGATTTTCCTCAATAAAATACGATTTTCTAAAACAAAAACAAAAAAACTTTTTTTTTGCTTGTGTATGTGTGCCATTTTCAATGACAAAATGCCCATTCTGTCCTGTTCATGTGTTCATCGAACACGCCCGTCATGACGAAATCATGCATATTCAACCAATGATCCATACACAAATTTCTTCCTACATGTAGGAACTGTAAGAGGCATTGATCCATGTTTTTTTTTAATATAATTTTTGTCAGTAAAATACATCTTTTGGGATTAAAGAATACAGTTTTTGAACTCCAGAGGTTGGCAGGTCCTGATCGTTCAATCTCTCTTTCTGTATCAGGTCAAGCACGACAGAGAGTTGATAGTCCATGCCAATCAGCCCCTCTCCGCCCTGAAGGACAAGCTCCTGTGCCCGATGGACCTGGTCTACCTGTGCGGAGAGTGCAGCGAGAACCCTGACACTGCAGACGACACCAGGGCCCAGGATCTCTACAAATCCTCCTTCATCTTCATAGAAGATACCTTCTACAGTGACATGAGGGACCCCAAGGCAAGGGATATTACAGGGTGAGTACCAATCTGAACGAAATATCAAGTTAAATTATTTGCATATGTACACAAATTATAATTTACATTATCAGTTTGTATATTGTCAGACATTGTTGAGTATTCTTGTATCGATTGTAATAGTAAATTCATTATTTTTGTTTTGTTACGTTTTCTAAACTAATTTGTACCAAAAAACTTTGTTAAGCTGTTTCAGGGGCTCGACTTGCACATGTGCTATTATCTGGCCCTTTTTACCAACCAATGTTTTCTCTTCTTGTATATGTTAAATCGTTGTATGAAATATATTGCTGTTGGTAAATAAATCAAAAATCAAATCAATCAAATTGAATAAAAATCAAATATTTGAACCTCACTATGTTTTGATATTGAATTGCGCGAGGATTACTTTTGAAACGTATGCATATAAATTGGTTTGAATGTTCACAAACAAATATCAGTAGTATTTTTGAAATTCCCGGATGTCAAGAACACCAGGGCAATGTTTCATGAAACCATCATGAGTACAAGTTCATGGACATCCAATTGATAGGCGTGTATTGAGATTAGCACATTTCACAAAGATCCTTAGTCAAACTTACTGTTGGACTTAAACATTATGGAGAGCCATTTGTAGCCTTAAAATGAAAAATAATGAAAAGCAAAAATTTCAAGTATTTTAGACTTTTCATATAAAGTTCCACATCAAGAACATGAAATCTCCTTCATATTGGAAAATATGAATGATTTGAATCAACATTTTATGCCTTTTATAATAACTTTTACAAAATATTTTCAAAGATGCTTACGGCTTTCCATAACTGTTAAGTCCAACTTAGGATCTTTGTGAAACACCCCCCCCCCCCCCCCCCCCGAATTTAACTGTATTCACCATCGCCCAAGTTCATAAAACCTTACTACCTGAAAGCTAGGTGTCAACTAATTACATACTAGCTCAGTCTAGCTGTCATAGTACATAGTTGACAACCAGGGGGATGTTTCACAAAGATCCTAAGTTGAACTTATCTTTAAGTTGGACTTAACATTTATGGAAAGCCGTTAGCGTCTTCAAAAATATTTTGTAAAAGTTATTTCAAAAGTCATAAACTGTTGATTCAAATCATTCATATTTTCTATTATCAAGGAGATTTCATGTTCTTGATGTGGAACTAATGAAAAGTAAAAAATAATTGAATTTTTGCGTTTGAATATATTTTATTTTAAGGCTACAAATAGCTCTCCATAATGTTTAAGTCCAACTTAGAGATAAGTTTGTCTTAGGATCTTTGTGAAACACCCCCCAGGCTTGGTAAGGTTTTGTGAATATGAGCCCTGGGGAGTGTTTCACAAAGACTAAGATCAACTTTAAGTTGGACTTAACTATGGCAGGCCGTTCATGCCACTGGTTGCTCTCACTGTTGGTTTCTCAATTATGATCTTTAGATAAAAAGATTTCCTTCAATAATGAACTATCAAAAAATGTAAATTTTGTAGATTTGTGACAACGATTTATACATCCCTTCATAGACCAATGCCAGTAAATGGTAAGAGCAAACAGTGGCATGAACTGCCTGTCATAGTTAAAGGTAGTATGGGGTCATGAATGTGGTTTGAAATGAACATATTGGAAGCATACCGGTATGCGTTTGCACAATATTCAATGATCGTTGTCGCGGTTGAAATCAAGTCTTTAAGTGATGAAATTATAAATAATTTGTATGTTGTATAGCTTCCTCTCAAGACTGATATTACTTTAGCTTTAAAACAATGTTTCTTGACTACAATCAACCAATTTGCTGTTCCCGTTTGGAAATTATATATCAGAACTGCATATTCTGAGATTTTCATGGTCGCAGCTACCATGTAATGGCTTTAGGCGCTACTTGAAATATTTGAAATTTACCGTGAGCACCTGTAAATTTTTGATTATTAAATTTCTTGAAAGCAGAGGTGTTTTAGGGGCTAAATTTTCTACTGCGTATACATCCACAGGGGCATCCAAAATACCTAATCCAAATATATCAACATTTTAATGAATTACTATCCATCCAATTGTCAAAATTTCCCAAAACTTTGTATTACCTTTAAAGTCCAACTTAAAGTCGATCTTAGTCTTTGTGACACACCCCCTGGTTGTTCATATTCTTTTGTTTCACCTGTTATTTTATTTAATCCTGACAGACCGCTGCGTCAGTGGATAGCTCAAGGGAAGAGTGTGATTGTCTCAGGCGAAATGAAGCAAGCCAAGATGGAGGAGACGACATTCAACGATCTGTCCATCAGACTGGGCTTCCCCTACCTTTACGTTCATCAGGGAGACTGTGAACACAACATCACCTTTACTGATATCAGGTAAGCATTCTTTAAAGCCCATCTGCACTAGTTTGGCCAGGAGGGATTAGACCTCCTTGCAGGGTCACTGACAGGTGGTTATCTCTTCAAATCAGCTCTCAATTAACATAAGAAAAAGGGGACCATGGGGGACCAATGGTCACCAATTAGGCATTGTTTGCTATATAGAGGGCGCAAATAGCTATAAGTAGTGCAGTGGGGCTTTAACCCCTCCACAGTACAACATCACAATAATTTATTAATTTTCATATATAAATATCTATTGGGAGCTTTTCTCAGAAGATTCTTACATATTTTCCTCTAAAGATATTGCAATGTGATCTGATAATAATCCCATTCTAGAAACAATTACAACGTCATAACATTGGTCATTACATGAGATTGGGGCACAAAATATGACAATGTCCATGTAACATTGGTATGAAATCTTCTAATTCAAATGTAAGATGAAATCATCTGTTGAAGATTTTCATGCAATGAATACATACAGTATTGACCTGCCAGAATCACTCCTGTATCAGTTGCTTCTCTGTAAAGTCTTTGCTTAACATGCATTTCTTTTTTCACCAACGTTTACATGGTCATCAAATTGATATAACATTACATAAAATTTGGGTCTATAATATTGATTTACCATGAAGCTAGAGTACCTCTAAACATAGTTGGCTATGCTTTTTAAGCTAAACTAAATTTGAGCAAAGATTGTTATGGTTGGTAGGAGACATAGTTTCTCTCTTCTGGTATGTCACAAAAATTGCCCCAACCCCATGGAATGACCCATATGACAATCTGAATAATAGAAATTCGATATTCTCCAGATTAAAGTCACCCTTATGTTATATGGATAAAAAACAATTGTAATTCCAAGGTATTTGTGGACTTTCCACTTAGAGAGTGAGAGAAAACCTTAGGCATTAAAAAAAGAAAGATGTTGTATAGCCCTTTGCGACCGTGACGCAAACATTTTGAAATCAATGGTCGGCTTTTTTTGTTAGTATATTTTTATTACCGTTTTTTAGAAGAAAAAAATGTTTAATGAATAAAAAAAGGTGTATTAAAGTATTCAAAACTTGAGATATATAAGCCCAAAGAGGGAGAAAGAAAAAAAAGAAAAATTCAGACCGGCCGACCCATGTTTTGGCACCCAAAGGGCAATACAATATCTTTTTTTTGAAGGCCTTATCAGCTGCAAATCATAGAGATGTCTGGCAGTTCACCAGACCGTCTTTGATGTGAACCAGATTTTGTTTTTCTCCCTGGATTCTCTGTTCACCATGTGGTGTATTTAATAAATTTGACACATTTCATCTGGGGTTTCTCTTTGTAGGTTTATGGATGAAAATGATTGCCAGGATCTAGAAGAGTTTCCTCTCCTCTGCAACCAATCTGCTTTCTACAGGAACTCCTGTATCGGATGCAAGACGCTTACTGCCAAGTAAGTATATGGGACCAGGGGGGTGTTTCACAAAGACTAAGATTGACTTTAGCGGTGGTAGTGGTGGTGGTTATTTTACCTGACTGCTAAGAAAGCATAAATGCTTGTTAGTAAGCAACCAGAGGACCGACGGCTTTAGGTCCTCTCTGAGAGACCTGGTAATGAAGATTAATGCCTTACCAAAGGGCACTAGCTCATCGCCTTGGTTTCGAACCCGAGTCGCCGGATTACGAGACCACTGCTCTACCAACTGAGCTATCGCGCCTCCTGCCACTGGCTGCTCTTTAAGTTGGACTTAACTATGGCAGGCCATTCATGCCACTGTTTTCTCTCACCGTTAACTGGCATTGGTCTCTCAAGGAACGTACAAATCATGGTCACAAATCTACAGAATTTATCTTTCGTGATAGTTCATTATTGAAGGAAAATATATTATCTGAAGATCATAATGGTGAGAGCAGCCCGTGGCATGAGTAAAGTCCAACTTATAGTCGATCTCAGTCTTTGTGAAACACCCCCTGCTATGGCAAAACCCAACACTTCATGGTCAAAATGAAAATTTGGTTCTTGGTATCACTAGAAAGAGTAAGAAATTACCTTTAATATGATACCTCATTCAAAGGAACCGATTGAAATAGGACGAAATAATTGCTATATTTTTTTGTTGGTGTGCATTTGGTTAATTTCTAAATTTGTGTGCACCTTTGGTATATTAAAAGGCAGATACATGTATGTGCACTTTACAAATATAAATCATTTTTACAACTTTGACAATAAGTAGTAGTATTAGTAGTAGTGATATTATTACCATTACAATTACTATTATTGTTATTACTTTTTCAGATGGATGACCCAAGAAGACTCACTATCACCAGCCGATCCATGTTTCTTCTGCGATGTCTGCTACTACAAGTTCCACTATGACACCAAAGGCAACAAGCTGGGGAACTTCAAAGCCTACCGCCACATTGATCCTTCAATCTTCAGATAGCATTGTCCCTTGTAACATCAGAACAGTACTGGAAGATAATGGATTACCTTAGACCGATAGAACAAATACCGAAGATCGTTCCATACTTTTATTATGAAAATATTGGTTTCGGACAGTCCTTAATATAGCCCGTAGAAGGTACTCGAAGGTACTCCAATATTACACTAGTTTTATCTAGGTGAAAAGGTTTGGATGTCATTCCTTCCTACCAGATACCCATTCAGCGCATGGATTGAGAGTGGGAAGTATTGTTTAGTGGAAGCTCCAATGTCTTCTGACATATAGACTTTTTAGTCTTCAAAGTGCGTTATGCTTTGCACCATTGGAACAGTACCTGAAGATAATCGCATACAGTCAAACCTGTCTATAAAGGCCACTGAAGGGAAACAGAAAAAGTGACCTCTGAAGACAGGTGGCCTTTCTTTACAGGTTATACAACACACTTTTCTTTTAAAAGGGAGACAAAATACATGTTACATTTCACCATTAGGTGTCCAAGCTGTGATATGGGTTCGGTTTTTGGACATCTCCTCATCAGCTGTGTCACTCTTAGTCTTAGCCATATACATGTAGGGAAACTTAAAGATTATCAGTACTAGTTTACAGGAGGGATTAGAGCACCCTGCAAGGTCACTGGACAGGTGGTTATCTCATCAACTCAGCTCTCAAATAACATAAGAAAAAGAGGATCATGGGGGACCTATGGTCACCGATTATGCATTGTTTTCTATATAGAGGGAGCAAGTAGCTGCAAGTAGTGCAGTGGGCCTTTAAAAGGAACTAAAACCATGTGAGGTAGACTTTGTATTATATCTTTTACCAACAATAGCGTTTTTTCTTTGTAATAAATTACATTTTATAGATGAAATACGTATCTCTATTTTTTGTCAAGTCAGTAACACATTTAAAGAAAGTGAGTTGGGGGAACAGAGAGGCAAATATGAGAGGAGTGAAAGGGAGAGAGGGAGAGAAGAGAGAAAATATAGTGAGAGAATAGAGTGGATGAGTAAAAGAGAAAGAATGGATGGTTAGTGTGGGAGGATGTAGAGCAAGAGAGAAGAGAAGAAATAAAGTGAGAGAATAGTGTGAAAGAGTAAAAGAGAGAGAATGGGAGATTTATAGTGTAAGAGAGGAAGAAGAGCAAGAGAGAGAAAGAGGGTGGGGTGAAGAGAGAAAAATGATGGAGAGGTCGAGAGAAGGGAGTGAGAATAAGGAGGGAAGAAAAGAATTGTGACTTTATCCACAATGACAGATGACAATGCTTTACAATCATATGCATCCCCCCCCCCTCCCCCTCCTGGAATCGACTACCTTGCAACATCTTTTTCCTCTGGATGGAGTCTTTTATACTTGTTCATGCATCTTGAATGAAAACCTCAACTGTATTCACTTGTGAATGAATGTTCCCTGTTCATAACCATCAAAAACAAAAACAAAACAATATTTGCTTCACAAAAAAAAGACATTTATTATCATGATTATTACTTTTTGGCTCGTTACCATGCTCATAACATGTATGTACATAAACAAATGATGAATACCAGAATCAAAGCTAGCATTATAATGAAGATGCTACCAAGCTGCAAAAATAGTGACTTTATACAATATTTACATTTAATACTGAACATGACTAGTCACAAAACAAAGGGAAAATGAAACTTTACATGTCCTAAATTTTCAACCACAATTACATGCACATTACTATAAAAATTCAAATACCAGTTTAGACTTCTCCACATGATTTAATGTAGCTTTAAACCAGAATTGATTAATTTTGTATCTGCACCCAGATACATCTGAACAATTGCATGTAGAGAGAGAGCGAGAGAAAGAGAGAGAGGCAGGAAAAAGCAAAGAGAATTGGAGGGATTCAACATACATACAACTATGTTTTCTGAACAGTTCTAATTGCATACGACTAGTACTTGATTTCTAAATTTCCCCTACCTACACGTTGAAACACAAAAATGTTAAGGGCCACTGTATACTATATGATCTGCCTACAATCCGATTTTGGAAGAATTGGCAATTGCATTTGATATGAACATTCAATCTTCTAAACTTTCAATGATTTGAAAATCAGATTGCAGGAAGATCGTATAGTGCGCAGAGGGCTTTAGTTGCTTGGTAAAATGACATTAAGACTGACTGACTGAGGCATGGCAATTTGATTTCCAATCTTTTCATCTACTCCTATTGAAAACAGTAACCGACTTGAAAATGGACACTGAAAATGCTACACAAGTTATGAATATAACTGAATATACAATAACATTACAAACCAATGTTGTATAAAGTTAAACACATACAATGGCTTGTTGAGCCCCTTAAGTATTTAGCCCCTTACATGTTTTGACAGCTGGTATGACAATTTGATTTCCAATATTTTCATCTACTCCTAACAAAGGCAGCCGACTTGAAAATGGACACTGAAAATGCTACACAAGTTATGAATATAACTGAATATACAATAACATTACAAACCAATGTTGTATAAAGTTAAACACATACAATGGCTTGTTGAGCCCCTTACGTATTTAGCCCCTTACATGTTTCCACAGCTGGTATAACAATTTGATTTCCAAAATGTTCATCTACTCCTACCAAAGGCAGCCGACTTGAAAATGGACACTGAAAATGCAGTTACACAGGTAATGAATATTACTGAAAATAATATTACACATCAATGTTTTATAAACACAAAAAATTACTTGTTGAGCCCCTTACGTTCTCTGCCATATTTGGTCTTGGCAGTTACCGTAGTTACTCATAAATCTGTCAAGATCCGTGCCTCACTCCAAAAAACGTGGCATAGGGCCCAGTGACTAGCCACATGTACAATGCCATACATTGTAGAATGTATAGATTAGACACTATCGATTCCTCTTGCAATATTGCAGTGTCTTTTACTGGCACTATTCCTTTTATATACCGGTATGACAGTAAATTTTATGTTTTCTCTTCAAATGAGAACTCAACAGCTAAAAAAAAAAAATTGAGGGCAGAATCACTGCTTTTTCTTCTTGACATTTAATACTGTTATCCATCCTTTGTGTATTTAGTTTGCCTTATGATTTTTTTTTTAAACACTATTTTGTTACGGGACTTGAACAATCCTTAGAATGGCTAAGAGCGCTCATGAAATATTATTGTTGTTATTGCATGTAGATACCATGCATGTTTTAATGTAAGTCTGTACCAACACATTTGAAATGTAATTGAAATCAAATACACATGATAAAAGCATCTCTAATCTTGCAAACCTCATCTTCATGTTGCATTTATCTTTTCAACCTCATACATTTGCTTTTTTCCAAAGCAAGATCATACATTTGCATAATTACTCCTAATCATGACATCAAAGCATAGTACACATGTAAAACATAAATGACTGCATTTCATAATGATAATAAAAACACAAATATATTTACAGCTGTTAATTATTATACATTAAAAAGCATATGCAGTTTAATACACACAAATTCATCAGACCTCATGCACTTCTTTAAAATACTTGTAGACACAATTTTACAAAATGATTGAAAAAATGGAGATGTCTTGAGGATTGTCTGCTCAAAAACTAATGTCGAAGGTCAAGGGTCACACATATACGATCCAGTATCGTAATATCCACATGATCTTTAGTACATTGCGTTTAAGCTACAGGTTACCGCAATAAACAGGCCAAGGCTTCATGTACACATTCCACAATGAGATATGCAGGCTAAGCTTCCAGCACATGCATGAGCCACAAACTACACAAAGTAACAACACAATGTAGTGTACAATCTATTTGATACAAAGGGTACTTCTTATAACATGCCCCAGAACGGGGGACTTCTATGTCGAAATCCCGCGAAGCAGTAAACTGCCTTAAGAACTGCTGCAGCAAAATAAAATGAGGAAAAGCAGTGCAGATCACACAATTTGTTTAATATTACAAGCAGGTAAATCATTATGACTTGTTTAAATTATTATCCACTATTATCAGCAGCTATCTCCACATGACATCGCTTCTTACAATTTTTATACACATATCAAAAGCGGATTTTACTTTGCTGCTGCATTTTTCTTGTTTGTTGTTTTTTAGGCAACTCACCGCCTTGTGTCGGACCAAGGCTTTACCATGCAAAATCCCTCCCGATAATCTAAATCATCTGTGGGGAGCCTTTTGGGCAGAGTTAATGCCCTTCTGGCTTTTTAACAGACACTAATGTTTGACAGACAATTTGGGGCTGAAAATAGCTTCGCAGTCCTTTCTTCTTCTTCACTCAAAAGCGGGTATATGCATTGTGAAATTGTATCCATGGCAGATGTATGGAACATACTTTACAAGAAGTCCTTGAGATAAGAAATTGCTTGAATGCTGTGAGCACTGGGATCGATAGCTTTAATAGCAGAGCCGGGGTGATATTGGAGGGCCTCGAGCGCCGCGAGTGGTGGATATGTACGCTACAGCTGAGCTGCCATAAGGTGCTAAAGCATTCAAGGAATTTCTTCCTACCCATTTACTTCACCTGGGTGGAGAGTGGCAAACGTAGATTAACATCTTGCCAAAGGACATTAGTGTTGCGGCCGGACTCAAACCGCGAAACCATGTGATCCACAGTCAGGCGATGTATGACCCGCTAGACCACGACACCTCTCTACATCATCATCATCCATACATCACATTGGCAAAGAGAATTTATTTTAAAAACAGAAACAAGTTATGGATGCTACAGAGCCTTCCGATGGTATTCCGGAGGGGCAGCCTCGTAGTCGCTGGGCTTGAAGAGGGTGGATGAGTTCTTCTTGAGATAGGTCATGAAGTCATGGACGTGGGTCAGAAGGAGTTGCATGCTCTTCTCGTCAACGGGCGTAAAGGCAAGCATTCCACCGAGTTTCACTGGTGAAAAGAGAACGGGGTTAGATGTTATTACCGAAAATCCTGACTAGTTAAACCAAGGATGCCAGTTTTCAAGCAAAACTCTGAATTCAGGCCCTGGTGGCCACAATTTTGTACAAAATAGCTCATTCTAGGTGATTTTCAGGCCCATTGATCAATTCTAACTGGCGTCCCTGTTATACACATATGAATAATAATAATATTACAATTTCTTGTTTAGCCAGGGTAGCCCCATCAGTATTGATACTCTTCTGCCCGAGAACCCTGCAAACATATCGTTACTCCCGGCTTTAGCTGAGCTACCATGAATGGGGCTCAAGTCAAGCATTCAAGGAATTGCATCCTGCCGGGTAAAGACTCTGTTCTAAGGCAATGGAAAATGCCATCCTCTATGTAATAAAACTTCTCTTTATTTCTTTTCCCATACTGTAACAAATATGAAACAAATGACCTAAAACACAAGATTCATCAATATCAATCGATCAATAAATCCATTGATCAAATAATATATCAATCACTCGATCAATCAATCAACCAAGAATACATAGAGCTTCAGTGTTCTAAATGATTCTTAAATATGTTCAAGAATGCTTTGTAGGCTTCAAAGACACTCTTGCCTTGCAAATTTTGTATTTTTTTTAAAGATGTTCATCACTCATTAAGTAGATGAATGACCCTGTACACCCCCGAGTACGATCCCCTACCCTCTCATTCTATCTCTCTCTCTCTCTCCTCTGTCTTCTTCTGCTCTCTCTCTCTCTCTCTTCTATATATATCTCTCCCCCCCTCTCTCTCTCTCTCTTTCTTTCTGTCTCTCTCTCTCTCTCTCTCTCTTCATATCCTGGAAGTACAGGGGGTGAAGATGGGTCGGCTTGTATAAGGTCAAGGGGGAGGGGGTCCTCCCTGCTGTTATGGTTGGGTGGTTGGTAGTTTGTAAGTGACATGTGGACTCATCAATTCAATTTAATTCAACAATATTTTCAACATCTCACACTTCACTTTTCCTCCTTTTCCTTTCCTTTCTTTCCTCTCTTTCTTTTTCTCCACTTTTCTTTCTCCTTCTTTCTTCTTCTTTCCTTCTTGTCTCTCTTCTAGCCTCTTCTATCTGGCATTTTTTTTTTTTTTTCTTCTTTCAAATGTACAGTGTATCTACCATCTATATGTACTGTACATGTACTAGCATACAGTTGTATTTGTACTTCTTGGCATGCATAGCAGTGTTTCATAAATGTAACAGTACTAAGCACAGGTGCAATATAAATAATGTCTATTACAAAGCAATGTTTTGAATGAAATTGTATATGCATCGTCTCACACTGAACTGTTCCTCTCTTCCACTCTCTCTCTCTCTCTTTCCCTTTCCCTTTCTCCCTTTCTCTCTCCCTTTTTCTCTTTCTCTCTCCCTTTCTCTCTCTCGTTCTCTCTCTTGTCTTTCCTCTTCTTTGCCATCCAGTATGGTGTACTTTTAGTTTATGTCTGCTACCCAAAATAAACAGTTTTTATCTGGAATTTTTAACAATTGATGAATAATTGATTTTAGATCTTTGCTGTGACTTGTTCTATTTACATGTGTATATGTTATATGACATTGATTGTTGTCATGTACTTTTTCTGCTATTTATTTAAGTTAGTATTGTCTGTTGGGAGCCAGGGGAGTACAAATAATCAAATAATTCCCCTGGCTCTCAGCAGAGAGGTTAAATTATATTACATTGTTATGTTATTTATGTTATTTGTAGTTACTGTCTATGATATGTTAATGTATTGTTATATTTATACAAATGTGAGCTGTAAAACGATTTTTATGCCTTATTTTATTTTGTGCATGACAATAAAGAAATTCAATTAAAAAAAAATTCAATTCAGACGGCCAACACTCTCTCTTCTTTCAAAACTGGGCTTAAAACTCACCTGATGCTCAATGCATATTGTTAAATTTATGTTGAATATGTTGAGTATTAATTTAAATTATTTGTATGCGCCTTGAGCATCTCTAGAGATGGATATGTTGCGCTTTATAAATATTGTTATTATTATTATTATTATTATTATTAAGTAACATTCCATCCAAACATGATGATGCAGTTTTTTCATCAACCTTTAACAATGTTAGTGAGTCACTTAATACAGAGTCCAATTAACTCACCAAAGAGTCTGAGTAAGTGAACAGCACCGTACACCCTGGACATAGGTTCATCTGGGTGAGCTGCTAGGATCTGAGGAAGAAAGTTTCATAAAAGATATATTAAAGGGATCCGGTATCTTTGTCTCAGATTCTAAAACAAAATCCTTGAATTAGCTAATGCTACAATGATAATTATAAACCTTTAGGTCAGTCAGGAACTCCATAACTTTTACAAGCCGATCGCCTGTCTGATTATCAAGATATTTAGGATTGGAGATCAAAAACAAATTTTGCGTTTTCCTAACGGTTTTCATAACACTACATTCTATCCGGGAAAACGAGTATGGTAAAACTGGTCACTCAAAGATTGTACTTTTTTGAGGCACTTTTTGATGATTTTGAAGCGCAATTTTTTTAGCGCTTCAATATTAAACCATATCACAGACACCGATAAAACGTAGGGCCGTGCATCTCAGATTTAACATTAAACGGTGCCTTTAACATGAAAGTAATGCCATCTAGCAAAACCAGTGTTTAGTCAAATTCTTGTGATGCATTATTATGAAAAAGTCAACAAAAATATCAGCTGTGGCATTGTTATATATCCTATGAAACAAGGGGATTTAATCAGAATTTTTCATGGGGAAGTTTTGAATAGGTTATCCAGGGTTAAAATTTGCGCTGATTAAAAAATCTGATTCATCAGTGTTTATTGACCCTACTCACGACGTTTTGGTCATTTGACCCACTTTTTGGCCCAAAGTGACCATAATGGGTGGGTGTTCAGGGGTCTATGTCCACAGGATATGTAAATTACACACACACTATTCAAACAGACAGAAGCGATATACTCACATTGGCAAACTGAGGTCTCTCAAACTTGTAGAGTAATTGCGTGCCCAGCATGACATTGAAGTATTCTTTGAGTCCTTGGCAGATTTCAGCGATAGTGCTCTCTCTGTAAAAAAAAATTGAAAAATTAACCTACTGTGAACCAAGGAATGAAAGGATGGAAAGTCGTTTGAATACTACAATGAATTCAGCTGGTGTGTTTCTTCATTGTGTATCCCCACGCTTATAAACAAGATTATGAATTGGATTTGGTTTGAATTGTGAATTGAATTTGATCTGAATGATGGTAAGAATTAGATTTGATCTGGATTATGAATTTAATTTAATCTGAATTGTGAATTGAATTTAATCTGAATTATGAATTTAATTTAATTAAGCCCCAGTCCCATATAAAGCCGGACCAGCACGGACGAGCACGGACCACTCCGGACCATCCCGGACCATGGTCTGGGGTGATCCGGGATGGTCCGGGATGTTTTGTTCAAAAAATCGCAACCGCCGACCGTCTCCCCGGACCCAACACGGTACCACTACGGACCGCCCCGGACCGTCCGGGCATAGCCCCGGCAGCAGTACAGATCATTCCAGACCCAGCACGGAGCCGCCACGGACCGTCCCGGACCACCCCGGTGCCAACACGGTGCCAACACGGATCATCCCGTGTAGCCACCGTGCTGGGTCCGGGATCATCCGTAGGGGCGCCGGGGTGATCCGGGGTCAATAACTCACTCCCGATCTGCCACGGATCAACACGGACCGCCCCGGCGCCACTACGGATGACCCCGGACCCAGCACGGTGGCTACACGGATCACCCCGGATCAAACTATTGTCCCGGACCGTCCCTGACCACCCCGGCAGTTTTTGACCGTCAAAAACATCTGGGGTCGACTCCCGGACCGCCCAGGACCATCCAGGACCATCCAGGACCATCCAGGACCATCCAGGACCACCCCGGTGCCAACACGGTGTCAACACGGACCGAATCCCGGATCACCCCGGATGGGGTCCGGGATGGTCCGGGACGGTCCGGGACGTATATGGGACTGTAGCTTTACTTAGTCTGAATTTTAGTCTACATTTTGTACTATCAATTGTATTACTCTGTATCCATCCGTTTCTTATTGATGTTTATAATCTGTAATTATGTATTGCCATGCAAATGAAACAAATTTCCAATAATAACATTTTGAATTAAATTGAATGTAATGGAATTGATTAAGAAATGTGAGTATATTTAACAAGTTATTAATCAAATAAGTTTTCTTTCTCCTGAAACCCATTTTTTTAAAATTGTCAGTCAATCACAACATTAGCAGGGCTGTTCGCATGTACTTACTTGGCAGGTGTCATGTCTTTTTTAGTCTTCTTCTGTTTCATGTAATCCTCTAAGATCTGCTCCACTGTAGTCCTGGCTGGAAGGTGAAGCAACTGCACAGGAAAAAATGGATTAATGATAATATCAGGTACATCTATGCTTCAGATCGAAATAGTGTATCCAGAGTAGAAAACAGCGTCTTGGTGTCATCAATAAATATTTTGGGGCTAGCTACGATAAAAATATACTTGGTTGGTTTGTTTGTTTTAATTGACTGCTAAGAAAGCATATGTGTGCTTGTAAGTAAGCAACCAGGCTTTAAGTACTCTACAAGGGACTTGGTAATGGGGATTAATGCCTACTAGCAAATTGAGTTGGTATTGAACCCGGAACCTTCCGGTTACGAGACAACTGCTGTACCACTTTTGCTCTATCACTTTTTCAGTGTTCAGAACATCATGAAAAGAAATTACCTGAACAAAAACAGTAGGTGAAATATCTCAAAACATGGCATTTCTTAGAGATTGTGGTATCTACCATCTCAGTGACCAAAACACTTTTACATGAATATTCTTGCAAAGTATGGATTTAGGATCAATTACCTACACTGTACATACTGTAACTACAAATGAAAATTGACAAGGTTCCATAATTAACAACACAAATAGTCTTATTTTGATTTTGATAAATAATATTGCCTTTGGTTGTCTCTGCAAACGACCATCAGCATTCACAAAAGAAAATTTTATAAAGTAGATTTTGATAAAAATACTAATTTTGTAGGATTATTCAGCTGAGGAAAAGCAGGTTCTGTTAAGTACCATTTTTTGTCTTGTAATAGCATCCCAATCGTCAACCAAGATGGGCTTTAGCTCCTCAGGAACTCTGACTTTGATGTCCACTTTGCTGACAAATGATTCCTCCTGTATGGCAGCAATGAAACAAAAACAAACAATATAATGCTCTAATTCCTATCTTTACCCAATTTATCAGATCAAAAATTGGTCGCAAGTTGTGAACTAGTTTACATCGTTATTGAAAGATGTGAGCACTTCAGTAGCAATGATCTTCAAGAGACATTGCTACAATTATATAAAATTATATAAAAGAATCCAATAAATTCACCAATATTGACAAGACACACAAATTGAGATTAGAAATGAAGAAGAATTGTTTTACATATTGCATTTCATATTGATAATAAACATAAACAAATTTACAATTATAAAGTACAGAGAGAGAAAAGTGAAAAGCTGGGGAAGATGACAGAGAAAAGAGAGAGGTAGAAAAGGGATCTGTAGAGAAAGAAGAAAAAAATAAGAGTATCATTCTATTTGCTCATACATTTGAATTCTAGTTCAGGCATGTTAATTAGGGTTAAACTATTGGGTGCGTATATCATTGCGAATTGGGTACTTACATAATTGCTAATAATAATAAGACTTTATCACCATCTTCAGGGGTGATAGTAAACATTGGGAGAAAAAAATCAAGCAAAAAATCTGTAAGAAAAATCGGGAAAAAATCGGGAAACCATCTTACCGTTTCAACTGTGGCATCTGGTCTTGATCTCTTCTTCCTCAGCGAGTCTGACGGGGGAGTAGGGGCAGGGGTAGCAGCCACTGGAGGGGGTTCTTCTGGGGCAGGTTGGGGCGAGGGTGCCGCTGAGGAAGGGGTGGATGCTAAGAACCAAGGCAGTGAACATAAGACTTATGATTAACTTTGATAGATAGGTACCCACAAAAGTTTTGTGTATTAATGAGGGTAATTTCCAGAAAATCATAAAGCCAAGGGGTGTTCCTGCTTTATCTTTTGATATATTTTTTCATTTAAAAGTGAAGGTAATTTGAATTGCATAGATCGCTTGCCCTCAGGGCCCCTACTGGTGTAAAGCCCATTTTTATGTGTATTCCAACACAATACACTTAAATATAATTAAATAGAGGTTCTTTTCAACAAAGTTTGATCAAATACTCTTAGCTTCTTGTCAAGTCTGAAGTTCAAAATATGAGACGAAAATTCAAATTTTTGAGATTTCACAGAAAAGTTTTTGAATCAGAATCCTTCAATATAACACATGCATGAGAAGAGAGATAGAACACAAATGTCTTGACAATCTGAGCAGTGTTAAATTATCTTGTTTGAAGCCAGAAACTCACTTAACAATCAAATGAAATATTAAATCCTTAAAGCTTTAAATTGGCAACACAATGTTAAGCTTCATATTACTGTTTCAAATACAAATTACTAACATCTTTAGAAATGATGTTATATTTCTCTCCAGATTCAGAACGATTTATTGAAGAAAACAAATGTTCAAATAAAACAACCCCAGTGCTGTCAATTTAACTGCTAACTTTAGCCTTAAAAAAAAAAAACATATATCTTGATTAGTCTGCTAACCTGGTTCAGAACTGGAAGTCTTGGCTGCTCTCTTAGATGATGTCTTTTCTGATGGTGGTGGTAGTGGTGGTGCTGGTGGTGCCTTTGACGGGGCTTCCTTCTCAGGTTTCGCCTTCTGAGTGCGAGCTCTCTTTGCCTTCCTGCAGACAAGTGAAGAGTAACCATTAATCAAGTCTACTTAGCAGTTAGCAACACGTAATGTATGCAATTCACATTCTGACTATTGAAACACAATTATTCATAACAGGTCAATGAAATAATTTGTAACATGGCACTTGACAAAGATTTATGCATTAAATTTGATTACATTACAATAATGGCATATTAAATATTTCGTCATCCTTCACAATAAACAAATTGGATGACTTACGCTTTCTGAGCTGCAAACAACTCCTTCTGTTTCTGCAAATTGGCCTCGTTGAACTTGAGGGCTCTGCTCTCTGGAACCCATTCATCCCAACTGTTGATATAAAAGAGGAACACATTATGATAATAAGTGAATAATATGCAATCAATTACGTCTTTAATTCCTGTCCCTTCAAAACAACACAATCATATCAATTATCAGAGACAGAGCAGTTCCTTCAGAAACACTTAACCATCTCTTCCTCCTCAATTTCTGATTGCAAAATAGGACAAACCTGAGACAAAAAGATGACCTAATAAAAAAAATTAAATGTTCTATACTAGCATGACAATAAGGATATTGACAAATTTTGTAGCTGCTCTGCAGTAAACAGAATGTCTTATCAAAATACATATATAATTTTGCTGATGTCATCATGTAAAACAGGATATGCCATTTTCTGTTGAACTTTTCAAAAATGTGCTAGCGACATGTATCTTAAAGCCCCACTGCACTACTTATAGCTCCTAACACCCTCTATATAGCAAACAATGCCTAATCTGTGACCGTTGGTCCCCCATGGTCCCCTTTTTCTTATGTTAATTGAGAGCTGATTTGATAAGATAACCATCTGTCAGTGACCTTGCAGGGAGGTCTAATCCCTCCTGGCCAAACTAGTGCAGACGGCCTTTAACACAATCCATGAAATGTTAATTACAGCAACCAAATAACTGCAGTTTGGAGAGCAGAATCTACCACAATGGTACCATTCACTTACTTTTTATTCCAGCCATTGTAGTGGATGAAATATCTGATCATCTTATCCTTGACCTCGGATTTGACACACTGTGCAAAGGAAGAAGAACAAACATGAGTACACAAAGAAATATTATGGTAGAGTAGGACACAGGAGTAAGTGAATTGATTAATTAAGAGCTCTGGTTACGATAATGCATTTTCTCGCTCTAATTATTTAACATGAAAATGACTCATTCTGGTCCAAATGAAACAAAACATACCACTAAAAAAGGGGATGTTTGGGGCTGCATGTGCCATGTGGTTGGTGCAAACATAATATTGGACAGAGTACTGTTCTTTATCATTGGTTTTAAAGATCCAGGATGGATTGAAAGTAAATAGAAGTTAAGACAAAAGACTGAAGTAGGAATATAAAATGGTGTAATGTCATACCTTGGCTTCATACAGTAGCGGTCCATGGAAGCAGAGAACTCTTTCACCTGTAAATAGGGACAAATTATCAACAAAGAGAAATCAAGACTTCAAACCGTACACGATCTTGAGTTTCACTAGCTGATTTCAAAGTGACTGACGTAATAAGTTGCAAACATGCAGAGATCTAGATCTATATTAAAATATACATTATTACTAGTAAACAGGTCTTTTTCTACTTCTTCTTCCAGTTGAGTATCAGCCTCTTAAAATGGAGTATCTTTGTACTTTGTGTTGCGCTTTTTGTGCCGTGTGCAGGAAGTGGCTTCAAGTATTTTCCTTTAAAAAAAGACATAATAGACCCCTATACACTTTCTCACAGGTTTCAAGGTAAACCGCTGCACAATACAAGTGCATACCTACGCAACGGCGGGGTGCGGGCACCCGTGGTTCGAAGTTAGCTACTGTAATCTCAGATCCTCATTAAATTCATGTAAATAATTTCTATAGAAAGGATTTTAGCACACAAAACTGAGTGCGCGATCAGACACCCTGTATGGTCTCTGAACGATTTTTCAATTTTCAATTTGGGATCGTTTTTCACCATTCACATAGATTCTAGATCTAGATCTAGATGATGATGATGATGATGATAATCAGGATCATATGATGATCATCATCATTACGGCCGCTAACTTTATGCATGTGCGCGCGCCTACACCCCATCCCATCGTCGGTACAGTATGCAATTGTATTGTGCAGGGGTTTGCCGTGAAACCTGTGAGAATAGTAGGCCTAGACCTAGACCTATTATAATTTATTCATGTCTTCGATCTTCAATGTTTTTTAGGAAAAAGATAAGAAAATTGACACGAAACAGGTAAGAAAGGTAACTACTTTTAAATCATGACTGTTATTTGAACAATTGATGAAGATTAAGTTGATTTTAGGTATATTATAGTAGGGTATCTCGGTTTTCCACGCCGGAATCGCGGGTCAAAGTCTGGATACGATTCTGAAACAGCGCCCATATTGTTTGTGCGTAGAAACAACGTAATTTTCGACATACGTGAAAATGCATGCATGGGGCCAAATAAAATTAAGAAATGGAGCTTTCACGTGCGATCTTACTCAAATCTTGACCAAAAACATGTATACTACATGAGATAATGATACAAATTTTAAATATTATACAATCAAAATAAACAAATCTTTCAAAGAAATACATGCACGATACCAACAAAGAAGATTCCCGCCAATAAATCACCATTTACCTTCAACAAATTTTGTCTTGAGGGGTGCCATCTTCGGTCTTTTTGACATTTCTTGCTGACCTTTGACCTAGAACGCGCTAAATTAAAAAATAAAAGGTACCGGGTGCAGGTGGGGTGGAGGTTGGGGAGGAGGAGGAGGGGTGGCAGAGACAATGACAATGACAATGATTTTTATTTCTTTAACGGCCCCTTCTGGGGCGTGGAAGAAATACAGTTGAATAGTACATATATAATGTTCAACAATGATATTCATATAGAATTTTTTAATTTTTAAACACACACAGAAAATCTTTAAAAAACAAGAAAATCTTTGGCAGCGAACAACAAACAAATGAAGGCAAGCTTAAGGATATATAGATCCAGGGGCGTACGCAGGGGGGGGGGGTTTGGGGGTTCAAACCCCCCCCCCCCTTTGGTATTTTTATGTGTGTAAACCCCCCTAAAAAAAACCTAAAACCCCCACCCTTTGGATTTTTATTTTTATTTTTATTTTTATTTTTTTTTATTAAAAAAAAAAAAAATATGCCCACGGCTAACCAAAAAAAAGGTGACCTTACCCCCCCCCCCCCCAACCAAGAAAAATGTCAAATTTTCAAATTTCGAGACCAAAAAAAAAAAAAAAAAAAGTGTCTTGAATATCAAGAGGTAAGCACAACTTCCTTGCCTTGCAAGTTAAATTGAACATGGCTCTCCTGGCTTGATTAACCTGTTTGTTTATAGCCTTATTGAAAGAACCATTATAATTGAAAGTGGTTCCAGAGGATGGCAGTGGCGGATTCAGGGGCGGGGGGGGGGTCGAAACGGCCGCGGCCCCCCCCCCCCCCCCTATTGGCGGCGCAAAAAAAGGAAGGAAAAAAGAGGAAGAAAAGAAGAGGAAAAAAGAAAGGACAAGATATGAAAAAAGGAGAAGAGAAAAGAAAGGAGAAGAGAAAAGAAAAGAGAAGAGAAAAGAAACAGAGAGAGAGAGAAAAAAGGAGAAAAGAAAAAAAAACTTCTCCAATACCCCAATGTGGGTAACATGAGAATAAATTGTCATTGTCATTGTCACACACCGGAGATAGACGGGTGCTTTTAAATAGAGGGAACATACATGCGCGTACCTTAGATAACACTGAGTGGATGAGGGGGGGGGGGGGGGGAGGGGGAAGAAAAAAGTCGGTGAGAAAGGGAAAAGACAAGGAAATGGCGCTAAGGGACAGGATTAAGAGTCGAGAATGGTACAACGAATCGTCTTCTTTCTCTAATAATTTAATGAAACGTCAAAGCTTACGCGCTACGCGCGGGTGGGGGAAAACTGAATTCAGGCAAGGATTGAGAGTCGAGAAAGTTACAAAGAATCGTCTTCTTTCTCTAATAATTTAATGAAACGTCATAGCTTCTGCGCTTTGCGCAGAGGGGGGGGGGGGGGACTCAATGCAGACAAGAACGGTGCAACGAATCGTCTTCTTTCTCTAATAATTTAATGAAACGTCAAAGCTTCCGCGCTCCGCGCGAGAGGGGGAAAACTGAATTCAGACAAGGATTTAGAGTCGAGAATGGAACAACGAATCATCTTCTTTCTCTAATGATTTTATGAAACGTCAAAGCTTCCGCGCTTCGCGCGAGAGGGGCAAAACTGAATTCAGACAAGGATTTAGAGTCGAGAATGGAACAACGAATCATTGAACTACGACGATCGCAAAGTTTTTTTTTTTAATAAAAGAAATATTAAAAAAATAAGAATGACAACGTACAAACAAACATTTACACTCACGGGGCCCTCCCCTCCACAGCCTCCCCTCCCTCCCCCGGCCCCATACAGGATTTTCCAATAGGGGGGGGGGGCGGAAATTTGAAAATTGTGCAGACCGTTTTTTCAACTCAACATACCAATACTGACAAGGTCGTATTAGAAGCACAATACCTATACAATTTTTGACATTTTCATCGGGGGGGGGGGGGGGGGCTGAAGCCTCTTGCCCGAAAAAGTAATTTTCTGGTTTCACAATTCAGCTAGTGAGCGAAGCGAGCGAGCAAAAATTTGAGCATAATATGTATTTTGTGAAAGTGTTATTTATCACCAAAATAAACGAGAAAAGATATCACTAAATTATTAGAGAAAGAAGACGATTCATTGCAACGTTCTTGACTCTTAATCCTTGTCTGCATTGAGTTCCCCCCCCCCCCCCCTGCGCAAAGCGCGGAAGCTATGACGTTTCATTAAATTATTAGAGAAAGAAGACGATTCTTTGTAACATTCTCGACTCTCAATCCTTGCCGGAAATCAGTTTTTCCCCGCCCGCGCATAGCGCGTAAACTTTGACGCTTCATTAAATTATTAGAGAAAGAAGACGATTCGTTGTACCATTCTCGTCTCTTAATCCTTGTTCGAATTCAGTTTTCCTCCTCTCGCGCAAAGCACGGAAGCTTTGACGTTTCATTAAATTATTAGAGAAAGGGCCCTGATCGGGTTTGCCAGAGGAGCGTGTGCCACATACGCCCTCATGTCCCCTGGATCCGCCAAAAATAGGTCTGCAAAAACTTGTTCTATATTCATCAGTGTGTAGTTTAATGTAACAAGTTATTTACAATAAATTTTTAATTTACAGATATAGGGTATCAACCCAGGTGATGTAAATGGGTACCTGGCAGGAATTGATTCCTTGAAATGCTAGAGCGCCGCAGTGGCTGCCTTGCTAAAGCCAGGGTTGTTATCGGGGCAGCGCCAGGAGCGTCACAACGTGACGGACATGTGCGCTATATAAGAAGTCACCATTATTATCATCATTATTATTATGATGGTAATTTTAAAAGAAAATAATAGTTATATTCACATTACATTGTTTTCACAAATGATAATGATGAAAGGGTAAAGATATGAAGGCCATTATCGTTCGCAATGTTTAATACGAGGTAGACTTGTTGTGATTATACTTCTAACTAGCTTTAAATCAGTCTTTCTGAAGTAAAATTAATATTACCATGCCATTTACCATTGTTTAGCTCTTGGTACTTAGTACTTGGTTGGGTAATCCCTTTGGCAGCTCACTCAGGAAGCTATACTGGGATGGTAGGTGAGGCGAGTGAGGCTTGTTTCACTTCTAGCCCTATCTTTGTGTGCTGCCATCTTTTTTTAAAAAGTAAATCTTAGTTATAAGGGAGGGGGAGGGAGAGAGAGAGAGAGAGAGAGAGAAAGAGAGAGAGAGAGAGAGAGAGTGACGGGCCGACACAAATGAGAGGAGGAGACGCTTTAGGATAGACGGGGAAAGACACGACAGAGAGAGAAAGAGAGAGAGAAAGAGAGAGAGAGAGAGAGAGAGAGAGAAAGAGAGAGAGAGTGAGCAAGAAAGAGAGGGAGGGGAGAGAGAGAGAGAGAGAGAGAGAGAGTGAGATATAAAGAGGGGGCAGAATGAGAAGAAAGAGGGGGGAGTCAAATAAATGGACAAACCGGTCTCCCAAACCATACTGACAATTGTGTCCTTGCCGTCATAATCCCTCGGGCAACGGCCAATTAAAACTTCTAATTCTAAAAATTCAAATATCTCATTGCTGTGAAAGGTGAGCATTCGAAAATAAAGTTTTTGCCGAAACCAACAACAAAAAAATCTTTAAAATCCTTTCGTACCAAACACGTACTAAAAACATCAAATAGTAATGCTTTAAAAAGTACTGCTAATTTTGGCTTGCATGCTTGTTCTTAGCAAATGCCATGTGTTTTTTTTTTTTTTTTTTGGTCTTTGGATATTGGAAAGCTTGATGAGATAATTTTTCAAAAAAAATTGAACAAAGTTCAACGCTTCAGCAATACATGATATTCATAGCAACACAAGGAGCTTTTCAAGGCACCTGCCCATATATGCACGAGCAGATTTTTTATGAGAAGTCAAACGCCTTTTATTTTCATTTTGTCGTAGGCGCGTAAAAAAATGAATATGCATGACTCAAAGCAGAGACGCGCCAACATTATTGGCCAAAAGTTTATTGTTACGTCACGTCAAACGCATTTTTTTATAAGCGCGTTAATTATGAATATACATTAGTTAAAGCGTAGGCGCACGCTTATTGGCCCAAAGTTTTTGTTACGTCACGGTCAAGCCCACAGCTCTGGTTGTTGCGAGGCATACTTAGCAACCGGCTTCACAACTTGCTGAAACGGCATGCTCGCGAACACGTATAGTTAGCAATCTATCGAAATTCTTCAATAACGTCGAAGTTTTGACGTTTATTGCAGAAATCGTTATTTTACAGCTTGCGGAAACCAAAGTGATAATTAAGGTGAGTGCCTCACTGATTTACGATATCATATTTCTTATCATTTTTCTTCCTATTAACAGGAAATATATACATGTACACAATACCTAATAAACACCTTCAAAATATAGGCTATATATTTCTTTTTCTTGGGGGGGGGGGCGGTGAGGGGAGGTGAGGGGGGAGGGGGTTATTATTTCCTTGAAGATTATGGACAAGTTATGTGCCAAATGAAAATGAAAATGTACATGATATTGAAACAATAAGGCAAAGGAATAGAACATGTTATGGATAATGAATGTGTTATGGATAATGAATGTGAATGATGATGAAAATAAGGAGGAGGAGGAGGAGGGGAGTAGGAGTAGAAGGAGGAAGAGGTGGGCACTGCTGATGATTTCTGGTAACGTTTATAAGGATAATGATAGTGTAATCCCTAATCGTGCTAGATGTTGATAAATAAGGGGGGTGGGGCGACTTATATTTTGTGTAGTGCAGGTATTAAAGCATCATGCATATTAAAATTGGAGGATATGGACCGTATGCCCCCTAAATTTGCCAGTAATGTAATAGACATACATGTATTTAAACATTTTGTTTTAGAATGAGTATCACACCGAAGCATATCAACCGACTTCTTCCTCTTATGGGTGAGAAGCCGGTGAGAAATAAGGGTAATCTTGTTTACCCCCCTATCAAGAAAACACTGATGGCACGACCCGTGGACAAATTTAAGACCAAGAAAGTCCGAAATGAGGCAAGTATAAAATGATAACACTATAAAATTATAAATGACGGGGGGGGGGGGGGAGGGGATCTGATTAGGCTTTTTTTTTAAATAATGTTTTTGCAATAACCCCCCCCCCCGAATATTTTGGATAAAGGGGGGGGGGGAGGAAGGAGAGAGAAAGGGGCGATGGAGAGAGAAACAGAGATATACAGAGAGAGAAAGGGGTGGGGTCGGGAGGGGTTCGTTCGTGTCTCATATAGATCAAGATTAATGTATCTTGATCTTCGGAGTAGTAGGGGGAGACAGGGAAAAGGAAGACGTCATTAGTCATTACCAAATCCCATTCCAATCTTAACCACTTAACAATGATAACAAACAATTTAAGAACAACAGCTAAGCCGACCATATTATACCGTATAAACCTGTTCGGAAACGATGCAATAAGATATCATATTATCATCTATTTATTTGTAATCGTTATGTGCCAATACGAAAAAGAATTCTGGAAGATTTTCGACCGATCTCAATTTAGAAATACTAAACTTTAAAAAAAAAAAAAAACTTAATACCCTAGCTGCTCCTGTCAGCATCTTTTATTTTGACTTTTGAGTGACTGAATGTTGTTGAATGTTTAAAAAAACACCGTAATTTCGTATTTGTCCAAATACTGTATAGGTATGATTTTCAATGTCCAAGTTTACGATATTTCATAGGAAACTACACTACAGGACGTGCAAATAGTGCTGAAGTTCCTTCGTGAATCTTGTGATTTTGCACCCACGACCAGCCCGGCAGACACGGTCAATAAACTGATATTCAAGATGACCAGTGCAGACAACGAATCCAAAAGAATGAAGGGACAACTTAAGGTAAATTTGCAGCAATTTTTTAAACTGTTATGAAACTGAAAAATTATATTTTTCATTATTAAACCATTTAGAATTAAAATCGATTTATGTTTGCATTATCTTCTATACTGTCTTAATAGCGGCCACTTGTTTTTTTTCTATCATGGTCATGTATGTTGTCTTCCTCGAGAAAGTGTTCTGTAAACTGGCTAGAAATGTCACCTGTCTACCGTGTTCACTTTCTATGTTTCCCTAGGGTCTAGGGTTGCCTCAATATACAGTTTTGAATATTCCCCTTAAAAAATATGTAAAGCAGGTTAAAAGAAAGGAAAGAACACATCATTCCCATATTCATATCTTCCCTAGATTATACTGCCGATAAAAATATTTTGTAAATATATATTATTCATATTCTATTCCTTTTTTTGCTTGTAAAACATTTATGCAACCTCGTTATACTTTCTGTTTTTTTTCTTCAACTTCCTTTTCAACCATGAGTTTTGCCTATAGTTCTGCTTTCCTTGTCTGTCTGTACATCTGTCTGTCTCACCTCCCCCTCTCACTCTGTTTCTCTCTCACTCTCTCTTTCTCTCTTTTTACTCATATTCATTCCCAACCTCTCTTTCACTCTCAATTACGCTCTCTTTGTCTCATGATCTCTCTTTCTATCCCCTCTCTCTCTCCCTCTCTCCCCTCTCTCTCTCTCCCTCTCTCCCCCCTCTCTCTCTCTCGTGTCCCATATTTGACAATGTTTTTAGGACCATGATGTTCTCTTGTTTGACGTGCAAGATGAATTAGGCCTTGGTCCCGAGACCAACCCATGCAGGACTGCTCGATCTTTCAAGACCTTCGTTCGAACCTCAAAAGAACGCGTTACCCGTCTTGAGAAGACCATCAAGGTATTTTAAAGATAATTAAGAACAAAAGAATATACATCAGTGCCCCGTCTTTCAAAGAGTTACGATTGATCCAAATCAATCGCAAGTCCTCCAATCAATCGTAAGTTCGCAGTCTCCTATTTCTTATGTACATAGTTGCGATTGACATCAACTCTTTGTAAGACGGGGCCCAGTTCTCATTTGAAAATATTCTGACCCGTAAAAAAGTACAGGAACACGATGAAAGAGCTTGGGATCTTATACAATGATATTATGTTCTACATATACATGGTCCAGGATTTGTTAAACATGATAAACGCGGGGAGGGGGGGGGGGGGCAAAATTCCGATGAATATATTAAATAAAAAGAAAGAGAAAGTTTTTTTACATTTTCAAGTGATTTTCGGTCTAACCTTCAGAAGGGGGCGGGGGGGGGGGGGGGGTTGGGGCAAAAGTACATAGGGGTAAAAGAGTGAATGGGGGTGGGGGATCATTAAGGCCCACATGTAAATCATATCTCTCCTCTCTACTCGATCCAGGGTAACGAGACCCTCATGAAGGCTTGTAAGGGGTTGATTGGAGTATCCGGTCCCCTTGCTCCAGATGGTTTAGCTGATCTTATCACATCAACCTGGAGCAAGCAGAAACACGTCATATCCCAACTTAAGAACGACATACAGGTAGGCCTACTTGACATCTTAAGATGTTAGATGGGAAGATTTTTTTTATTATTATGGACATCCTGATGAAGGAGAAATAATTAGAAGCGATTAGAATAATAAAATATTTCTTGTAACTAGAGTTACTGTGATGGTAAGCTTTCCTAAAACACGATCGAAATGATTTTCAGTAAATCAATTTAAACGTTATTTCAGTATCCTTACCAATTGCCTATAACAAATCATTATGATAACCGAAATATATTATGTCATTGTCATGTTCACATATGCCAATAAGTGACGCAAAGGCTATTGAAATGACCATTTATAGGTCGATCTTTTGAAACAACTCGTCGCTATTGTTTTCTTTCTGTGTTATATGCTTACATTTTATGTTTGATTTGATTTGATTTGATTTGATTTGATTTATTGGTTTCTGCATCTTTTTTCTTTTTTCATCATACATTTTCATGAACATAATATGGATTGATACAATATTTTAAGTGTATATAATTTTATACAGATAATAAACGAATTTAAACAAATATATTGAATGCATAATTAACATACATTAGATGCAGGAGGGCTACAGAAATAAGCAAAATAGCTTGACGTTTAAATATTTTTTTTGCAGGAATTGAAAGAGAACAGACCTACCCAGTCACCGAAGGACTCTCTGATCGGCCAGTCGGATGAGTCAATCACGGTAAGACAAAATGTGTAGGAAAATGTATAATGAAAAATATAAGTCTGTTTCATATTCATATCAATATTCATAGTGGAGGGGTACAAGCAACTTACTGTCAGATCAGGAAAAAAGGGAAATAGCTAGATGTTTCTCATTTCTCTTTATTTTAACTATAGAACTTGGTAGGGTATACCAGAGCAAAAAGAAAACAAAGTGTTAGAAAGAGAGGAGGATAGAAAGAAAGAAAGAAAAGCGAGAGAGAGAGAGAAAGAGAGAGAAAAAAATCGAGAGAGAGAGAGAGAGAAAGGTGGGGGTTAGTAGGAAAAAGAGAATATAAATTTAAGAAAATTATAGGAAAATATGATAGTTGAAAAAAAGAGATAGTGAGAGAGAAAGGTGGGGGAGGAAGGGACAGAGGGACAGGCAGACAGACAGAGACAGAGTCTTAACTTTCCAAACATATTATTAGAATTATAGTGAAATAATAGTTTAAAGATTTCCTTTAATAATTTTCGTGACAGGGTCTTGCTCGAATGATGGATGTTGATACCACCCCCTCACAGACCTCGGCCATGGTCAGCAAGATGAAGGTCACCTTCATCAACCTCAAGGACATGGTCAAGGTCAAAGAGGAGAAGATTCAGGTACTTTAAAATTATCCTTTATTAGGATGTATACCAAAATAAAAATAAAAATTATTGGCTTTCTAAGTTTACGAACAGATTTCAAAGGCAACCCGTTTCAATTTGAGTGATAAGGTGATAATGATTATGATGACGATTATAATAAGAAGACTTTAAACAAAATAACGGTAATCCTTCTACTACTACTACTACTACTTCTACTAATGATAATAATAATAATGATAACGATAATAATTATTTAGTAGTACTAATAATAACATTAATAATATTGCAAATTAACTGAATAATGATGACTTTTAATAATTTTCTTTTTAATACGTACTTGCAATAAAACTCAGTTTTCGAGTTAAATAACCTGTAACATTTTATGCATTAAAGGTATTACAAAGTTTTGGTAAAAATATTTAATTCATCTGAAACTCTTTGATGTTATAACAAGATGCAATAGGAATATCTTTAACCAATCTCCACCGCTGAAATATATATTTTTTTTTTTAGTGAATTAAACAGTAATTAATAAATCAATTATTAGTTCCAAGCTGCCTGTATTTAAACCGGCTCATGATGTTGTATACTAGCGCCATCTACTGTTGTAAATGGTTCATGGTATAATCGATATTGAAACACTGTGTTACGTTCGCCCCGCCCGGCGCAAGCATGGACAGAAGACAACATCAATTTTGACACCGCGCTGACCCCGCTCCACGGCGGGGAAGCGACTGTATTCGAATGGCTTCGGTCCATGTTCTTTTTTATAGCTCCATGGTACCAGCATCTGTGTGCGTTTGTGTGAGAGCAAGTACCGTTCAGGATTGTATCGCACAAATCAAGGGAGTTATAATCTCCTTGCAGTTGCAGAGTGAGTTTGACCGTAAACCCTCCTCCGCAACCGTCTCAATCTAGTCTCAGCTTCGACTGATCAGTCTTTTTGATATACATTTATAACAGACAATTTCAAGTAGGCCTACGGGATACATGAAGTCTTATCATTTTTTCCAATTGTTATGTCCGTGAAATGCATATAGAAAAGAATATCAGAAAGAAAGCAATTTGAAAATGAATGACCACATAATCGTCTACGTCTACGTCTATGCTGGTACTCGTCAAAAGCCTTTTCAGCAACTAAACGAGGATACTGTGGTGTGGTGTCTCTAATCGTTCAGATAAACATGAAAGAAATACAATAAATATGTCTATCCAGATACCGCTCTCTCTCTCTATCTCTCTCTGTCCCCCCCCCCCCCCCCACCCCCTCTCTCTTTCCTACAGAAGTTCGATGTAATGTTCATCATATACCCTTGGAAGTTTCGAAAAAAATCATTTTCACCACATGGACCCTCTCTCTCTCTCTCCGAAATATAGACCCAGGCTCTCTCTGTCACTCTCTCTCTCTTGTTCCCTCTTTCCCTTCCTCTCGCACCCTCTCGATCTCCCTCTCTTCGCCTGTGCTCCTCTGCACTGCATGTTTGACTTGTTTTCTTTCATCCTCATCTACATTATAACCCCATCAAAAAACTATGGTCCTATCACGTGAATGAAAACTTCTATCGTCTTTGTGATTATTATTATCTTTGTCATATATTTATATGATCCTCATTTACATACACCCCAACAATGGTCCTATCGCGTGAATGAGAACTTCTATCGTTTTTACGATTATTATTATCCTTGCCAAACGTACTGTATTATCATATTCATTTACATGAACCACAACCAAATAATATGGTCCTATTACGCGAATGAGAACTTCTATCGTTTTTGTGATAATTCTTATCTTTGTCATATAATTATATCACCCTCATTTACATAACCCCGACAAAAAAATATGGTCCTATAACGCGAATGAGAACGTCTATCGTCTTTATGATTAGTATTATCCTTGTCATAAAATCCAACCAAAAACTACAGTCCTATCACGTGAATGAGAACTTCTATCTTCTTTGTGATTATTATTATTCTTGTCATATATTTATATCACCCTCATTTACATAACCCCGACAAAAAAATATGGTCATATCACGCGAATGAGAACTTCTATCGTCTTTATGATTATTATTATCCTTGTCATAAAATCCAACCAAAAACTACTGTCCTATCACGTGAATGAGAACTTCTATCGTCTTTGTGATTATTATTATTCTTGTCATATATTTATATCACCCTCATTTACATAACTCCGACAAAAGAAATATGGTCCTATCACGCGAATGAGAACTTCTATCTTCTTTGTGATTATTATTATTCTTGTCACATATTTATATCACCCTCATTTACATAACCCCGACAAAAGAAATATGGTCCTATCACATGAATGAGAACTTCTATCGTTTTTGTGATAATTATTATCTTTGTCATATATATTTATATCACCCTCATTTACATAACCCCGACAAAAATATATGGTCCTATCACGCGAATGAGAACTTCTATCGTCTTTGTGATTATTATTATCCTTGTCATAAACTCCACCCAAAAACTACTGTCGTATCACGTGAATGAGAACTGCTCTCGCTTTTGTGATAATTATTATCTTTGTCATATATATTTATATCACCCTAATTTACATAACTCCGACAAAAAGAAATATGGTCCTATCACACGAATGAGAACTTCTATCGTCTTTGTGATTATTATTATTCTTGTCATATACTCCACCCCAAAACTACTGTCCTATCACGTGAATAATAAGTTCTCTCGCATTCGTGATAATTATTATCTTTGTAATATTTTTACATCACCCTCATTTACATAACCCCGACAAAAGAAATATGGTCCTATCACACGAATGAGAACTTCTATCGTCTTTTTGATTATTATTATTCTTGTCATAAACTCCAACCAAAAACTACTGTCCTATCACGTGAATGAGAAGTTCTCTCGCATTTGTGATAATTCTTATCTTTGTCATACATTTATATCACCCTAATTTACATAACGCCGACAAAAAGAAATATGGTGCACTCCTATCACACGAATGAGAACTTCTATCGTCTTTGTGATTATTATTATTCTTGTCATATACTCCACCCAAAAACTAGTGTCCTATCACGTGAATAATAAGTTCTCTCACATTTGTGATAATTATTATCTTTGTAATATTTTTATATCACCCTCATTTACAGTCATAACCCCGACAAAAGAAATATTGTCCTATCACGCGAATGAGAACTATATCGTCTTTGTGATTATTATTATCCTTGTCATAAACTCCAACCAAAAACTATACTGTCCTATCACGTGAATAATAAGTTCCCTCGCATTCGTGATAATTATTATCTTTGTCATATATTTATATCCCCCTCATTTACATAACCCCGACAAAAGAAATATGGTCCTATCACGCGAATGAGAATTTCTATCGTCTTTGTGATTATTATTATCCTTGTCATAAAATCCAACCAAAAACTACTGTCATATCACGTGAATGAGAACTTCTATCTTCTTTTTGATTATTATTTTTCTTGTCATAATATCACCCTCATTTACATAACCCCGACAAAAGAAATATGGTCCTATCACATGAATGAGAACTTCTAACGTCTTTATGATTAGTATTATCCTTGTCATAAAATCCAACCAAAAACTACTGTCCAATCACGTGAATGAGAACTTCTATCGTTTTTGTGATAATTATTATCTTTGTCATATATATTTATATCACCCTAATTTACATAACTCCGACAAAAAGAAATATGGTCCTATCACACGAATGAGAACTTCTATCGTCTTTGTGATTATTATTATTTTTGTCATATACTCCACCCCAAAACTACTGTCCTATCACGTGAATAATAAGTTCGCTCGCATTCGTGATAATTATTATCTTTGTAATATTTTTACATCACCCTCATTTACATAACCCCGACAAAAGAAATATGGTCCTATCACGCGAATGAGAACTTCTATCGTCTTTGTGATTATTATTATCCTTGTCATAAACTCCAACCAAAAACTATACTGTCCTATCACGCGAATGAGAACTTCTATCGTCTTTGTGATTATTATTATTCTTGTCATAAACTCCACCCAAAAACTACCGTCCTATCACGTGAATAACAAGTTCTCTCGCATTGGTGATAATTATTATCTTTGTAATATATTTATATCACCCTCATTTACGTAACCCCGGCCGGCAAAAGAAATATGGTCCTATCACACGAATGAGAACTTCTATCGTCTTTGTTATTATTATTATTCTTGTAATAAACTCCAACCAAAAACTACTGTCCTATCACTCACATGAATGAGAATTTCTCTCGTTTTTGTGATGATTATTATCTTTGTCATATATTTATATCGCCCTCATTTACATAACCCCGAGAAAAGAAATATGGTCCTATCACGCAAATGAGAACTCTAATCGTCTTTGTGATTATTATTATTCTTGTCATATACTCCTTCCAAAAACTACTGTCCTATCACGTGAATAATAAGTTCTCTCGCATTCGTGATAAATATTATCTTTGTAATATATTTATATCACCCTCATTTACATAACCCCGACAAAAGAAATATGGTCCTATCGATCGAATGAGAACTTCTATCGTCTTTGTGATTATTATTATCCTTGTCATAAACTCCAACCAAAAACTAGTGTCCTATCACGTGAATAATAAGTTCTCTCGCATTCGTGATAATTATTATCTTTGTAATATTTTTATATCACCCTCATTTACATAACCCCGACAAAAGAAATATGGTCCTATCACGCGAATGAGAACTATATCGTCTTTGTGATTATTATTATTCTTGTCATATACTCCACCCAAAAACTACTGTCCTATCACGTGAATAATAAGTTCTCTCGCATTCGTAATAATTATTATCTTTGTAATATATTTATATCACCCTCATTTACATAACCCCGACAAAAGAAATATGGTCCTATCACATGAATGAGAACTTCTAATTAGTATTATCCTTGTCATAAAATCCAACCAAAAACTACTGTCCTATCACGTGAATAATAAGTTCTCTCGCATTTGTGATAATTATTATATTTGTAATATATTTATATCACCCTCATTTACATAACCCCGACAAAAGAAATATCGTCCTATCGATCGAATGAGAACTTCTATCGTCTTTGTGATTATTATTATCCTTGTCATAAACTCCAACCAAAAACTATACTGTCCTATCACGCAAATTAGAACTTCTATCGTCTTTATGATTAGTATTATCCTTGTCATAAAATCCAACCAAAAACTACAGTCCTATCACGTGAATGAGAACTTCTATCTTCTTTGTGATTATTATTATTCTTGTCATATATTTATATCACCCTCATTTACATAACCCCGACAAAACAAATATGGTCCTATCACGCGAATGAGGACTTCTATCGTCTTTGTGATTATTATTATTCTTGTCATATATTTATATCACCCTCATTTACATAACCCCGACAAAAGAAATATGGTCCTATCACACGAATGAGAACTTCTATCGTCTTTGTGATTAGTATTATTCTTGTCATAAACTCTACCCAAAAACTACTGTCGTATCACGTGAATGAGAACTGATCTCGCTTTTGTGATAATTATTATCTTTGTCATAATTATATTACCCTTATTTACATAACCCCGAAAATAGAAATATGGTCCTATCACGCGAATGAGGACTTCTATCGTCTTTGTGATTATTATTATTCTTGTCATATATTTATATCACCCTCATTTACATAACCCCGACAAAAGAAATATGGTCCTATCACGCGAATGAGAACTTCTATCGTCTTCGTGATTATTATTATCCTTGTCATAAACTCCAACCAAAAACTATACTGTCCTATCACGCAAATTAGAACTTCTATCGTCTTTATGATTAGTATTATCCTTGTCATAAAATCCAACCAAAAACTACTGTCCTATCACGTGAATAATAAGTTCTCTCGCATTTGTGATAATTATTATATTTGTAATATATTTATATCACCCTCATTTACATAACCCCGACAAAAGAAATATCGTCCTATCGATCGAATGAGAACTTCTATCGTCTTTGTGATTATTATTATCCTTGTCATAAACTCCAACCAAAAACTATACTGTCCTATCACGCAAATTAGAACTTCTATCGTCTTTATGATTAGTATTATCCTTGTCATAAAATCCAACCAAAAACTACAGTCCTATCACGTGAATGAGAACTTCTATCTTCTTTGTGATTATTATTATTCTTGTCATATATTTATATCACCCTCATTTACATAACCCCGACAAAACAAATATGGTCCTATCACGCGAATGAGGACTTCTATCGTCTTTGTGATTATTATTATTCTTGTCATATATTTATATCACCCTCATTTACATAACCCCGACAAAAGAAATATGGTCCTATCACACGAATGAGAACTTCTATCGTCTTTGTGATTAGTATTATTCTTGTCATAAACTCTACCCAAAAACTACTGTCGTATCACGTGAATGAGAACTGATCTCGCTTTTGTGATAATTATTATCTTTGTCATAATTATATTACCCTTATTTACATAACCCCGAAAATAGAAATATGGTCCTATCACGCGAATGAGGACTTCTATCGTCTTTGTGATTATTATTATTCTTGTCATATATCTATATATCACCCTCATTTACATAACCCCGACAAAAGAAATATGGTCCTTTCACACGAATGAAACTTCTATCGTCTTTGTGATTATTATTATTCTTGTCATAAACTCCAACCAAAAACTACTGTCCTATCACGTGAATGAGAAGTTCTCTTGCATATTATGTGATAATTATTATTCTTGTCATATATTTATATCACCCTCATTTACATAACCCCGAGAAAAAAGAAATATGGTCCTATCACGCGAAAGAGGACTTCTATCGTCTTTGTGATTATTATTATAGTTGTCAGTTATATTTATATAACCCTCATTTACATAACCCCGACAAAAGAAATATGGTCCTATATCACGCGATTGAGAACTTCTATCGTCTTTGTGATTATTATTATTCTTGTCATAAACTCCAACCAAAAACTACTGTCCTATCACGTGAATGAGAACTGCTCTCGCTTTTGTGATAATTATTATCTTTGTCATAATTATATTACCCTCATTTACATAACCCCGAAAATAGAAATATGGTCCTATCACGCGAATGAGGACTTCTATCGTCTTTGTGATTATTATTATTCTTGTCATATATTTATATCACCCTCATTTACATAACCCCGACAAAAGAAATATGGTCCTATCACGCGAATGAGAACTTCTATCGTCTTCGTGATTATTATTATTCTTGTCATAAACTCCAACCAAAAACTACTGTCCTATCACGTGAATGAGAAGTTCTCTCGCATTTGTGATAATTATTATCTGTGTCATACATTTATATCACCCTCATTTACATAACCCCGAGAAAAAAGAAATATGGTCCAATCACGCGAAAGAGGACTTCTATCGTCTTTGTGATTATTATTATGGTTGTCATATATTTATATCACCCAGGCGCGGATCCAGGATTTCTTAGGGGGGGGGGCCCAAATTTGAAATTATGCGAGCCAAATATTGGTACGTAATGGTGACCAACAGTGACGTATTGCGGGAGGGGTGGGGGTTGGTGCAGGGAGGGGCGAGTCCCCCCCCCCCCCTCCTCCGCGAAACGCGGAAACTTTGACGTCTCATTAAATTATTAGAGAAAGAGGACGGTTCGTTGTACCGTTCTCGAAAATAATTCTCGTCTGAATTGAGTTTTTCCCATTCCGCGCAAAGCGCGAATTTTTTTTTCGATTTATTAAATTATTAGAGAAAGAAGACGATTCGTTGTAGAGTTCTCGACTCTTAATTCCCGTCTGAATTCATGTTCCCCCCCCCCCTCCCGCGCGAAGCGCGGAAGCTTTAAGTTTCCTTAAATCATTAGAGAAAGAAGACGATTCGTTGTACCGGTTTTGAAAATAATCCTCGTCTGAATTTAGATTCTCCCCCCCCCTCCCGCGCGAAGCGCGGAAGCTTTTACGTTTCATTAAATCATTAGAGAAACAAGACGATTCGTTGTACAGTTCTCGACTCTTAATCCTCGTCTGAATTCAGTTTTCTCCCTTTTGCGCGAAGCGTGGAAGCTTTTACGATTCATTAAATCATTAGAGAAAGAAGACGATTCGTTGTACCGTTCTCGACTCTTAATCCTTGTCTAAATTCAAACCCCCCCTTCCCCTCCTGCGCGACGCGCGGAAGCTTTTACGTTTCATTAAATCATTAGAGAAAGAAGACGATTCGTTGTACAGTTCTCGACTCTTAATCCTCGTCTGAATTCAGGTCCCCCCCCCCCTCCCGCGCGAAGCGCGGAAGGTTTTAAGTTTCATAAGATTATGAGAGAAAGAAGACGATTCGTTGTTCCGTCCTCGACTCTTAATCCTTGTGTAAATTCAGTCCCCCCCCCCTCCTTCCCCTCCTGCGCGAAGCGCGGAAGCTTTTACGTTTCATTAAATCATTAGAGAAGAAGACGATTCGTTGTACAGTTCTCGAATCTTAATCCTCGTCTGAATTCGGGTCCCCGCCCCCTTCCAGCGCCAAGCGCGGATGCTTTTAAGTTTCATAAGATTATGAGAGAAAGAAGACGATTGGCTGTACAGTTCTCGACTCTTAATCCTCGTCTGAATTCAGGTTCCCCCCTCCCCTCCAGCGCCAAGCGCGGAAGCTTTTAATTTTCATTAAATCATTAGAGAAAGAAGACGATTCGTTGTACCGTTCTCGAAAATAATCCTCGTCGGAATTTAGTTCCCCCTCCATCCCGCGCAATGCTCGGAAGCTTTTACGTTTCATTAACTCATTAAAGATTCGTATTACCGTTCTCGCCTCTGAATTCAGGTTCCCCCCTCCCGCGCAAAGCGCGGAAGCTTTGACGTTTCATAAGATTATGAGTGAAAAAAGACGATTCGCTGTACCGTTCTCGATTCTTATTCCTTGTCTGAATACAGCCCCCCCCCCCCCCGATCATCTCCTGCGCGAAGCTTTGACGTTTCATTTAATTATTAGAGAAAGAAGACGATGCGTTGTACCGTTCTCTATACTCTTAAAGATAAACTTGAGTTCTGGTAAAAAAAGAAAATGAATTCTCACAGAATCTAACGAAACTTACACTGAATGTTCAAGATTACAAATAAATGTCATGTGCCAAACAATTTTGGAAGAAAATGTATACTGGCTGAGTAGTGAGCATAGAAAGATAAGGAAATCAGGGTAGTACTAGCCCCGACACCATGTGTGTTGTCCCATATAAATCTTTCAATGTAAGTGATTGTTACTTTACCAAGACTCTGCCAAATTTATGATGATTTTGATGACTCCAGAACCTTGCATTACACACCATTACTTGCTATATGATCAACTTTTCTGATCCATTCCACACCTTTTCTTTCACATTGCAATCGCATTACCAGAACTCAAGTTTATCTTTAATCCTTGTCTGAATTTCAAAGATGTTCTTTGTCTGCTCCTTTTGCTTCCTACGTCCTCTTCCGATTTGGGGGGACCGCCCCCCCCCCCCCTGGCTACGCGCCTGCGTTCAGATAAACACATTTTGATACCTTGTCCGACCCCGCAAGCTCAGGGGTTTAAGGCAATAAATTACGGTCAGGTAAGCATTCAGGGGCCCGCCTTAGGGCCCCTGGTGGGGTTGAGGCGGCTGAGCCGGCCCCGGAAGCTAAGGGGTTTTAGGCGTTTAATTAAGGTCAGATGAGCATTTTTTGAGTTATACCTTATTATTTTGTGACACTGGCAGGTCACTATTTGGCGTGGGGTCCAGGGGGCGGAGCCCCCAAAAATCAGGGGTTTTAGGCATTAAATTACCGTCAGATGAACATCTAAGGGCCCGTCGTAGGGCCCTAGGTGGAATCCAGGGGGCAGAGCCCCCGGAAGCTTAGGGGTTTTAGGCATTTAATCACGGTCAGATGAGCATATTTTGATGCCTCATTATTTTTTAACACTGGCAGTTAATATTACTATTCTTTCTTTCTTGCTCTCCTTCTATTTTATTTCTCTTTAATATACTTTTTCAAAAAAAGTGGGGGGGGGGGGGGGGGGGGAGGGAGCTTGAGGCTCCCGATCGCGGCCTTACCTCGGGCCCTGACATATAGGAATCTCAAGAATCAGATTTCTTGCCTGGCTGTAAATTTAGGAATTTGTCATTTTCCAACAAACACATACAAACGTATAATTTACTAAAAAAGTGAGGAAAAATCTCGGAAATTATGTAATTTCAGCATTATTTGTAATCCACCGTTGTGGAATTAGAAATAAACCACGTTTGAATTTGATTTCCCCCAAGCCCCCCCCCCCCCTATCAGTACGCCAGTATCTCCTATTTTCCTTTTTTCTTTCCCTTTCCTTCCTTCTCTCTTATTTTTTTGATTGGGGGGGGGGGGGGGGTCAGCAGCCGGGGAGGCAAAGCCCTTTCGGCCCCCGATCTCCTTCTTCCCCCTTTTCTTTTCTTCCTCTTCTTTCTTTCCCTTTCTCTCCTCTTTCCCTTTCCCTTCTTTTCCTTTCTTCTCTCTTTTTTTTTTTTTTTTTTTTTTTTTTGCGGGGGGGGGGGGGGGCCAAGGCCCGCTCGGCCCCCCCTGGATCCGCGCCTGATATCACCCTCATTTACATAACCCCGACAACAGAAATATGGTCCTATATCACGCGATTGAGAACTTCTATCGTCTTTGTGATTATTATTATTCTTGTCATGAACTCCACCCCAAAACTACTGTCCTATCACGTGAATAAAAAGTTCTCTCGCATTTGTGATAATTATTATTTTTGTGATATATTTATATCACCCTCATTTACATAACCCCGATAAAAGAAACATGGGCCTATCACGCAAATGAGAACTCTTATCGTCTTTTTGATTATTATTATTCTTGTCATAAACTCCAACCAAAAACTACTGTCCTATCACGTGAATGAGAACTTCTCTCGTTATTGTGATTATTATTATCTTTGTCATATAGTTATATAATCCTCATCTACTCTCTAAACAAAATCGAGTGATCACGGACGTCAAAATGTAGTGAAAATAGACTGAACATTCACTCTTTTCTTCTTAGAGAGCACTCTAAAATCAGTTTCACTCCTGAACAAGTGATCACGGACGTCACTCCCAAGAAAGTGAAAATAGAGTGAAAATTCACTCTTTTTTTTAAAGCGAGATACATAACCCTAAACAAAAATAATATGGTCCTATATCACGCGAATGAGAACTTCTAGAGAGAGAGAGAAAGTGAAAACTCACATATCCCTGGTTGGAGCGAAAGAAAGTGGAAGGGGTGATATCATGGACCTACTATGGTGATATTTAGTGAGAGAGGGAGAGATGTGTGTATGATAAAGAAAGAGAGACAGTCATCAGACAGACGGTCACAGACCGACAGAGAGACAGACTTACAAGTGATATGGATATATTAGAAATATGATACAGAAGGGGATGAACGAGGTGATGCGATGAGAGGGAGAGAGAGAGAGAGACAGTATATATACAATATACATCAACAGAGAAATAAATAGAGAAAGGGTAGAATGGTATGGGGTAGAGAAATAAAGAGAGAGGGAAAGAAAATGAGAGAAATAAAGATAGCGAGAGAGAAGAGAGAGATAAAGAGAAAGGAAAGAAGGGATAGAGAGGGATACAAAAGAGAGATACAAAAGAGAGAGAGAGGGGGAGATGAGAGGGATATAGAAGCGACAGAGAGAGAGAGAGCGAGAGATAGAGAGAGTGAGAGAGAGAGAATATCAAGTGAGAGTGTTATAACATGGACCTAGTCAATGCAATGTTACATGCACCTACTACTGTACTAGGTGCATGGTCATGAGGCGAAGGATATAATTCAATTATACGGAGAGAGATTAGCCCATAACACGTGTAGCAATTACTGACCTCTACCAGAGGTCATTTGGCTGAATAAACAGCGTACCCGTAAAGTTACTAAGGGATGATCTCAAAATAAGAATGTGCACATGATCGAATGTTCGGGAAAACGTCTAGTCAACCTTATTATTGATTAATCTTCGTTTGTAAGATTAAACGTATCTTCTTTACTTTTAATAAAGAAATGCAAAATAAATAACGTCACGTTCTGTCTATAAATGATTACCCAAACTGTCCCTGTACAACGACTTTGGGGAGTATTTTGAGATTATCCCTAAAAAAAATGTGCTCGGAAATTCTTCAGGCCAATCCGGCCCAACACACATAGACTAATAATACACGTAGGCCTACAGTACGTAACATGTACTATACGCAGGCCTAATACACATGCAATGCCAGATCATTGCAGTTCATCACGACCACTGGACTTGACCAAAATACAGGCAATATGTGCGTTCGTTCACAGAGCTGGCGAACAACAATATTATCAAAGTCGAGCAATAACAAATGTATTTCAAAGTTGAAAACACAGAAACGATTTAGACAGGGAAATGGAAAAATGAGTTGAAGAGAACAGAATATTCCGGCCCGCGCAGGAAATACATAGATTAACAGTAAAGATGGCGGCGGTCCGATCGATTATAAAATTATATATTGCGATTACAGTGTACAGACAAGTGTTTTTTTCTTCAAATTTAGGAGACAGTATAAAAATCTTACACTATGGCAACTCGACTTTAAAAAAATTATCTTCATGATTATATATATTGTTTAAGTCTGGTAATATGATTTGGTGCCGAAACATGTTAATTATTACACTTTGACAATAGTGCTATATATGTGTTATGCTCTCAGATGGCATGTAAATTTTCGAACTGAGAGGGAGCTATACCAAATTTACCGGGAGTACCGGTAAATTTTTTTATTTTTAAAATTTTTAATTACTCCAAATCAAAAGCTTTTTAGAGCCCAATTTTTTTAGAGTTGGGTGTTCTAACACTATGTTTCACAATAGTAATGCAAATTTTAAATTTCATGATCCAATCCTGATGAAATATTCCCAAAACTTTGTAATACCTTTAATTCATATTGATGCTAACTACGAGACAACATTCAGTAATTATGGAGGCGCGATAGCTCAGTCGGTAGAGCAGTGGTCTCGTAATCCGGTGACCCGGGTTCGAAACCAAGGCGATGCGCTAGTGCCCTTTAATCCTTTAATCCTCACTACACCAAGATGTCTGTACTGAGGCTATTTGTTTTCATTTGTGTTGATCATTATTACATTTTTCTCTCCTTCTCGTCTTCTTCTATATTCATAGGATCTTCAACATCAGCTTCGTATCAAATCCAGTAGGATGTATTTACATCACGAAGAAACAGAGATTCAGGTATTGTGACGAAACCAGTTATGAAACATTGTCTAAGAGAATTAATCTTAGGGTTATTAGGCATCGCATAGATTATACCAGGGCCTCATCTAATAAAATTCGTTGCGATTTAACTAAATCAATCGCACGTTTGCAGTCTCCTATCTCTTATAATAATAATAATAATAATCGCATAGTTGCGATTGATATCACTAGTAAAGAGGTTTCGATGAATCGTAACTGTTTATAAAACTTGCCCAGGAGCATTGAAAATAATGAAGGCAGTTTACATGTTAAGGGAAAGGATTGTATAAGACCATGGGCTTCAGTTATAGGGTAAAGCAGTAATATAAAGAACGGAGAGAGCGAGAAGGTATTGATAAACTGATAGTGATAGATATAGAAGTAGAAATGCATATTTGTTTTCCTAAGCATGAAGAAAGAAAGGAAGAAAGAGAGAAAGAGTGAGAGAGAGAGAGAGTGTGAGAGAGAGAGAGAGAGAGAGAGAGAGAAAGAAAAAAACAAAAATATCTAACTTTAAAATTATTAATTTCCAAGTTCAAATTACACGTCGTTTCCAAAGTAAATTCATGTAGGAAAGTGTTTAAGTGTGAATGATTAACGTAGTCAGATTGTAAAAAGAATGACTTTTAACCGATTTGAAATAATCCTGACATCACACGACATAAAATATCGTATTCTTTGTCCTTTTCTTGTAGAATCTCCGTGATCGTGAAAAGACGAAGACCAAACGCATCGTCGAACTCCAGAACGAACAGGACAATTTGCAAACCAAGAACCTCGATCTAGCCCTCGACCTGCAGGTGACATTTTTACCCTCTTCGATTTTTCTGTTTGTTCAATGATATTCTATGATTTGAAGGAGTGAGTGTAGTCGAGGTTAGCCGTTCCCGCGAGTCAAGAAGCTGTCAAAAAATTAACCTACCATAGGTTTTCTACACAAACTCAGTCCGAGGCAAACGCCAAGGTAATGAAGATACGGCCCTGAGGCCGGACTCGACTGCAACACTGATTTGAAGCTGATTGTAGTTTTAGGTGTTTGGTATCCACAGATTTATGTTTCACTTGATACTTTCTGAATGTAACTATTTCCCCTCCCTATCCCGTTCTTCCTTATATTTCTTATATTTAGGAAGCTCAAGATAAGCGGCAGACAGCTGACAACCGCGTCTTTGATTTCGAGACCAAGATTCGCGATCTTGAGACAGACATCGAAAAGAAGACGTGTGAAATTGAGGTGGGTATCGATACTTTTCAAATAGGCAAATATTTTGCAGAAGTAAGGAGTTGTAATCCTAGATAATATACACAAAGTTCATCAAGCATAACTATGGTAAAAAGGTAGCACAATTTGTGTAAACCTTCGAAATTGGTAAGCTTATTGTAGGAATACTCCCCAGGGAGTTGAGATTGTGCGTGAATGAATCCGATGACCGGGATAATAATTCTCAAAAGCGCTTTTGAGACGGTATCTCGTATTAAGCACTATATATAAATAGAGATTATAATTATTATTATTGCATAGAATCTGAAGATGACGCATGGAAATAATGACTTTTTTCCCCGCTCTCTTCTGTTCTTAGGATTTACTGCAGCGCTACGAGGAAGCTGGGGAGGTGGTCTTGGGTCTTCAAACTGATCTGGATGAGACTAAACAGAACAACGAGTCTCTCAGGGTACAGATCAAGGTATGTCATTATAAGCCACAATACAACTTACTTCAAGAAACCCTCTTCTAAACACCATGTTCAATAGAGGTACAATGGCGCCGATGGGGGAGGGGGGGGGGGGTTATTGCCTGCCTCACTTTGAAGATAAATCTTTAAATGTCTTTTTGTGAGGCATACAGAATCTTCTTTTTTTCAATGAAAAATATTGTAAGTTTTGGATTTCCCTTTATTTAGCATTGGATAATGGATACTATCACAGCAAGGTGACACTATATTAAACAATCATATCATAAAATCATAACCACACAACAGTAACAACAGTTTGAATTTAAGTCAAAAATATCAAAATACCTGCGCATACGGTCTAAGATTTTAAATAAAAAATCAAGCCTTTTACACTTCAGTCCTCTGCATATTATGCCTTTAAATAGCATTAACATACATCTTGAATATGTATAAGGTTAGTAACAATATGAAGAATAATTGTAATCATGGAATAGTTATAGTATTCTGGGTTTTTTCTTTCTTCACAGCTTGTCAATAAAAACTCGCAGATTAGACTGGCGAAGGAGATACCGAATTGTAACTTTACGAATACAGTTATTATATTTGTAACAATTACGACCAAAACATAATGTACTAAATTTAACGGTAATCTTCATTATCATATTGAATATTCATTGATGATCAAAGGAAAGCTTACTTATATTGTTTGTCTTAATTTCTTTTAATTTTAGAATCCTGATTATCTAACAGGAGATATATTCCCATATTACCGCTTTTCTTTGTTTGTAATAGGATCTTCAAGCCAGAGATTTCAAGGAAGATGATCACATCTTGACACTGGAGAAGGAATTGGCAAACCTCAAGCAGATGATGGATTTGCATTCAACGTCTGAGGTGGGTTATGAAAAGAAGCATCGAAAATGAAAAAAGTATTTCCGCTTCATTATTAAGGCTGATTATTTCCCGATTTTTTTTCAGGGATTAAAATAAATAAATAAATGTTTTCTAATCATGGTTTTTCTTCTTCCAAAAATGGACAGTCCCTGAGATCGATGTAAATTCGTTTAAAAATCAGGGGCGGGGGGGGGGGGGTTGAGGTGCCGTTTTTCTATGACTTGCTTGAGCGCCTTGCGCAAGCACTCGGCACCTCGCTTCGCCCAGATTTCTAAAACCTATTTTATTTCAACTCTCACTAAAAACCTATCTATTTTTAGCTCTGACTGTCAACGCTGATTACTACCTGGATGAATGATACATGCATGCTCTTGCGACAATATTGCTCCGCGCTAAACCTAACTTCAGCCCTAGACACAATGCTGTAACTTACCTAAATCTAAACCTAACCCAAAACCAAATCGTAACCGTAACATAATGCCTATACTTTTGGTGAAAAACAGCTTGGCAAGATTGTCACATTCCCTTTGAGAAGCAGCCGTAAAGCCTTCATAGGGCGCGTTCATGCTTGATTTTGAAGGTAGAATGAGCGATCTGAAACGCTCATCGTAAACGCTCATCGTGATCGCAGTTCCACGGTGTAGCTGTTCATGCTTACTTCTCTGGCTCATCCAGGCAATTCTCCTTGTGTGGCCTTGTGTGGCCTTCACTGTGCATGCTACGTAGACCCACTAGAGGTCAGTGCGTTGACCCCATTTAAACGCGTTTACAATTGTAAACGCATCTTTTTGTGAGTTTACGTTCGGCGTTCGTGATCGCCGTTTTTCGGTGATTCTACAAAAGTGAGCATGAACGCAATCGTGTTTTAAACTAAACACGTAACAGATGCCTGATTCTGGCCGTCAAAATCAAGCATGAACGCGCCCATAGTCATGTGACGCAAGAGTATGACATAGCGTACTATCGATTTACAAGCGTATTTTATTAATGAAAATATTCATTTCAGGATGGCTTCATGACATCAAAACTAAACCAGAATGCCCTGAAACTTCAGAAGAAATCATTCGACCAAGAACTTAAGGTAAAAATACAAACTGTTCTTTACCTCTTTTTTTTTTTTTTTTTTTGAGATTAAGACAAAAATAATTAAATGTACTAACGTTACAACGAACTTTAATAGACATATATGTATTAATTCAAACACGATTTCGATATAACAAAGTATTGAAATTAGGCGTAAGTTGATTTCGTGGAGTCTTTGCGAAATTGTGGGTAATATTATATCAATCCTCCGTTTGAATTTATTCGTTATCTTGCAATTGATGACCTTTTCCCCCTTTTAACTCTTGTTTCAGAATCTTCGCTCTGATGGTCATGAACGGGACTACTATGTCTTGAAGTTGGAGCAGGACATTGGATACATGCAGAAGGAGAAAGATGACTTGTACCAAGAGATACAGGTAGACTGACCATTTATAATGTCCACCATTGAAATCTTTATTCTCATGTATATCATTTAAGTATAATGATGTAAATAATTATACGCGGTATCAAATCAAGAAGAGGGCGTATTCCATCCGGACCCATCGCCCTTTGATGGTCCGGTGGTGGGGAAATAGTTTTCTACTGCACCCAGGCGTGGCTGCCCAGAGCTATATACTTCAAAAAAACAAAAAAACAAAAAAACTTGTGAAGCGTTCTGTAACTGGAAGGAAAATTTGCAATAACATAATTTAAGAATTAGATTGGGGACAAAATATGAAATACATGTTTTATACAATTCAGAACATTATTATTAATGAATAAATACAGTTATATCAGGTAAAGAATGTTAATAATGACCATCATCATAGTGACGGGAGCCATGTCAACATGATATGAATTAAAATAATGTTCGAACATTGTATCAAAACTCTTAATACTTTCCCCCATTTCATTTCTTTTCCAGAACTCATTTTCTAAAGACTGCAAGACCAACCATCTTGAGGAGGAACTCAAACAGGAGATTGAAGACCTGAAAGAACAGAAGTTCGAGCTGGAGCTTAATCTGAAGGTAGATCATTGCATAATCACGAGGATAGCTATTTAAAAAGTATATAGATGATTCGATAAATTATTAAAGAAAAACAATCAGAAATATAAAGTTGCAGCTGAAGATAATATAGGTATTGTTCTCATTTAATTAGAATTCACAGGCGAGAAGAGGCAGTAATGTCGTTGTCGCACCAGGAGAAGTGAGAAATATTGGTAGAAGAAGAAGAAGTATCAACATTACTGATATGTTTAACAATAATTTGTAGTATTGTTGTTTTTAATCAAAAGTCTAAATTGTATAATCAATCGTTTTGAATGTCAATATTATAGTTGACATTCAACTAAATATATCTAATGTTATTACTGAACCAATGAACGATCGTGGTTGTACCGTACAATGAAATTATATTCAAGGACGCAATTCGAATACAAAGTAGGTCAAACAACTATCATTTCTTTCTTTTCAAACTTGAATTTAAAGGACACCATATCCAAAGCAGATGAAGAGATCTTTGAATCAAAGAAGAGGGTTTCTGAAGTACAGGTTCAAAAGATCGAACTAGACTCTAAACTCAAGGTAACATACAATTATAGTCTGTTTGTAGAGTGTCAGAAGGGCATTAGGAGTTAACGCCCTTCTGACACTAAACAGATGGTCAGTCATTAAACAAGGATTGGGTGAGACTTTTCAACCCATTCAGGGGGATTCACAAAATAATGCAGACATCCAATGTTTTTAGAAGTGATACAAATCATTCTTGAACTTGATCATATGCATAGAGATTTTACGAACCACTTACTAAATTCCTATCATACTTAAAAATATGCATAGAGTTGTACGACTATATTTGAATTGTCAATTCCATACACGCATACTATAATATTGACATTCAAAGCATAAACAATAAATAAAGAGATGATACAAATTAATTTATAAAGTTGCACATTGGGTGGTGCAGTTATGGGTCAAAAATGTATATTGAAGGGAAAGAAGGTCTATACTCTGCCTGGATCCCCCAAACCCACCAATTAATGGGTTTCCATCTTGTATATTTCTAAAATTGGAATAACCTTGTTCATGATGAATAGACCGTAGGCGAAAAATATTCGAAGGCAAAAGATCGTCTCCGCCAGCTCAAAAAGGATGCTGCCGATTTACGGAGCCAGAAGAACGAGGCGGATTCAGATAATCAGGTACAAATAAATGATATTAATATTCAAGATGTTTATATCACTGGTAACGATCTTTTACAGTATTAAGCAGTGTTTAAAATGGAAGTGGGTAGTTTCTGATGATGTAAATGTTGACTCTCCATGTGTTTATTGTGAAGAATATTTACTTATAACAAGCCTTTGGATACTTTTCAAATAGAAAGACTAAATTTACCCTATTATAAATTTCATTTACTTCATGATATTATTCAGATTCTTATCTGCAATTCAGTTCTGCTTAGCTAAAATGGCATTTATTTACCAAAAACAAAATAAATGTACATACAAAAGCTTGTAGCAAGGGAGACAAAAAAACTATACTAGCTTTACTTTCACAATTACTAAATAAACATTTAACAAATAGACAAAGTCAACCGAACTAATACTTAAAGCTTATACAAACATACATCACACGTTCATTTTAACCAATCGAATGTAATATTCATAATGGTCGTCACATTTATGCTGAAGACAAACGAAACGTATATATTATGAAAAATATCATATTCAATATCTTTCAGCGTCTTTCACTTGAGATCACGGAACTAAAGGCCGACATTAAGCCGCTCCTCTCAGAGAAGGAACGGTTGAAACGTTACTCCATGGTAAGTTCTTAAGATAATAATTATTAAAAAAATTAAAAAAATGGATAAACAAATAAATGAGTGAATAAATAAATCATGAAGATAAATAAATTAATAAGCAAAATACAGAGAACCATAAATAGCGTTACCAATCAGTAATTTCTGTAATTTATTAATCTCAGTCTTTTCTCGTTTCATGCTAAATAGGAGTTAGAGAAGAAATTCTTAGACGCCACGGATCGTCTCAGTCATCTTGAAGAGGATGTTGCCAATCTACAGAGCCAAACGAACGAGGCAGATTCAGAAAATCAGGTACAAATAATAATTGTTAATATTAGGATTCTACTTAAAGCTCTATTACCATCTTTTACACAAGTAATACTAAAAATTGGCTCTTTTCAATAAATTGTTGACCATCTACGTCTTTATTTCTCGAGAATATTCATGACATTTTTTATCTTTGATTTGGTTAAATTTCAAATAGAGAGACGAAAATTGTATTGCGCTTAATCGTCGCAGCAATAGACACAGTCCTATTTTTTCACTAACGAATGCAAATGCATTTTTTAAGATCATGTAAGGGATCACTTCCTCTTGGAGTTGAATGCGCTTCAAATTTCAACTCTACACGAAGTGATCGAAGTTATATTACTCCCAAAAAAGGATCCCATCAAATGCCATTCCTGTGCGTTTATGAAGTAATAATATTTCTAACGACTTATCTATGTATTATATCAAACTAATCGTTCTTATTTAGTGGCTTTCTGATGTGATCTCACAACATAACGCTGTTAAGGAGCAGCTCATATCGGGGAAGGAACAACTCCTGGCTTACTCAAAGGTATGTTTGTTTCTTTGTCCTTTTTGGAAAACTAATCACTACATTATTAACACGCGGAACCCTTAATGTTTGTTTCGAAGATTTCAATTATCAAAACGCAAGCTAAGACCAAGCAGACAAAGTGAACAATTATGGAAGCATAGAAATAATTTGTTGATAAAAAAAAACCTTTAAAATTTTCGTCTAAATATTCATATCCATAATTTTTTTTTGTTATCGCAATTTTTTTCAACAATGATAACTAGGAGTTAAAGGAGAACAATGCCAAGACCGAAGATCGTCTCACCGAGTTGAAGAAGGAATTTGCCGATTTACAGAGCCAGAAGATCGAAACCGAGGCAGAAAATCAGGTACATAAGATAATTTGTTATTAATCGAGGTACATGCGTACAAATTTAAAATTATCAATCACGTATTGGATAGTTTCTGTGTCATATTATCTTATCCCTGTTTATCTAAAAAAAAATATCTAATGATACAGTCATCTCTCCTTGATGCTAAAGACATACCTAATTGAGTAATAATTAAAAATAATCATACTTTAATACTGATATTTTCAGCGACTTTCTGATGAAGTCTCGCAGCGACAGGCTAATATAGAGCAGCTCCTTGCTGAGAAGGAACAACTCGAGTCTAACTCTGAGGTATGTTTGTTTGTTTGTTTGTTTGTTTGTTTGTTTGTTTGATTGTTTGGTTAGTTGGTTGTTAGTTTATATCAATACAGTTTATCCACACAGGGAGCATTGATATTAGTTGTAAAAGTCTAACCACTCCAAAAATAAGGTGATGCCCTTTTCCTGATTAGCAGACGGATTGAAAAATTTGAGCATTTTTGGTTCGAATACATGCAATGTAGATAAGTCTAGCGATGCTACTTCAGTATTTGAAGAAGATTCCCCCATTCCTGACGAATTAGTCAATCCCCCGCCAACAAACAAACAAAACTTAAAACAACAACAAAACAATAATGATAATGATAATAAATAAATAACGCAATTTTAAGTAAAAATTGGGTCAAATATTGAGGTTGAACAATCATCTGATTATTTTTTTAAAGTAGAAATAACCAATATTTCCTTTAAAAAACGATCTGCTCGGGTTAAAATGCGAAATTGCAAAAAGTACAGGTTCTGAAGACATACTTCAAAAGATTAAAGAGACGGAGAAACGGAAATCACAAAGTATCTATATCAGGTAAAACTCAATACAGAAAAATTGAACGCCGGTTTTATGTTATAGAATATGGATCCATCACACAATATTCAACGTATATCTTTTCAAAAGGAATTGAAGAAGAGCAGTTCAGCAGTAAATCAAGAGAAAGACCGACTTGAACTTCTCGTGGGGAGCTTGACAAGAGAAAAGGATTTTCTTTCAGCCAAACTTGAAACAGCTGGCCAGAAATGTCAGGTAAGAATTATTGATAAACAAACAAACAAACAAACGAAATATGATTGATTCTACATGAAACATGTCCGCATAAAAAGAATTGATGCGAACATAAACAGAAAATGTTCGCACTTTGATTTCTTTTCCTCATGATTGTGATGCCACTTGACGCTAAAAAAAAAACACGTTAATTTTCATCCGAAAAGTATTGATGTAAAGTAATCTTTGCCTTTACCCGAGATTCTGGAAGAATGCTGTGTTCTCAGCAGTCAGGCTTCCGGTTAAATTAATGTATTGATGTAAAGTAATTATGAGATTATTAGTAAAGACAATTATCGATGTAAAGTACGTATGAGACTATTAACAAAAAATTAAATAAACAAATAGGAGTCCTAATGATAAAAAGAACAAAATAACACCAACATTCGTTTTTGACAGGTATTACAGGATCAGTTTGAATCAAGCAACGAAGAAGGTAAGAGACACCAGGCTCTGACACGGCAGTTCAGCGAAGAAAAGTCTCAACTTTCCAAGCAGCTTGAAGATGCCCGACAAAAATGCCAGGTATATATACTGAAGACAAAATAAACAGTGACTTGTAAATAAAAAATAGGATGTTACTATGTCTTTCAAAGTTGATCATTGACTATTAAATAATTATCTTTTTGTTTTTTGGTTTTAGTTTTTAGTTTAGTTTTGCTTTTGCGTTTTGTTGATGACTCCACAAGGTTAATAGCTTTATTTTTTATGGAAATCTACCACATTTACTTACACAATATGTTTAAGCAATTATATGTGATTGAAGAGATTGTGTTATCTCGCCATTGATAATTTTGAAAAACTTGATTTTCTATTTGATTTGTTATTTCTCTGAGCTTTGAAATGCCTTTTAAAAATGTTCCCTTTCATACTTATTAAGAAGATACAAGACACGATGTGCTTTTGTTCTCTGTCAATTTCTCTATCTTTCACACTTACATTTGTTAATTTCTTCTATTCTTTATTTCTTTCATTCGTTTACTCTCTCCCTCACTCCCCTTCACTCTCTCCCCTCCCTTCCCCTCTCTTCCCCTTCTTATCCACTCCTTCTCCTTCTCCTCTCTTCTCTATCACTTTCTCTCTGAAATGCAACATTTTATTTTCTCTTTGTTTTGAAAGGAATTGGAGGAGAAACTCTCGGCTGAGAAACTGGAGAAAAAAAAACTTCAGAATGAGGAACTTACAGCTCAAGTTAAGAAGGCTCAACAGCAATATCAGGTATAAACATAGCACAAGTTGAAACGAAAAAAAAGAAAACTATCATTTCCAGCAAAGAAGCCAATCGAAGATGCGGTTACTCGATGAGAGTAAATACAATTTCTCATGTTATATTGCTAAATATTAAGACAACTTGAAGGGTTCTTACTCTCTTAAACTCTTCTCAAATCTTTTTAAACACTCTTCTAGAGAGGATTTCATCTCATGCACATTTTTAAAGTAAATACAATTTCATCTGGAAGCCTTCTGACTCTTTTAAACTCTTCTTAAATCGTTCTAAACACACTTCTACTTTCATCTCTTTTATCTCTGTAGGACCTGAAAGAAAGATTCGCATCGGAGCTAGAGGGGGTGACGAAAGCTCGCAAAGAACTTGCTGAGAGAGCGGCGAAAGAGAAGGATGCGCTCACAGCTGAACTTGCAGAAGCTCGCAAACAACTTGAGGTACAGACAATCATACTTTAGATGACACGAGGCCTTGAACATTTTTTTGTTTAAAATTGTGGTTAAGGATTTGGTTAGGCAATGCATGTTGAGACATTACCTTTATTTCTTCGTGTATGGCGAATGAATACATTTTTGGTTGTTGATTTCTAAATTTACATCATGCGAATATTGACGATAAGAAAATCAAACCTAACATGACAGACGAAGAACGTTATAAAAAGCAATAAAGTCTCTCCCTCTCTTTCTCTTTCTTCCTCTTCCCTCTCTACCTCCGTCATTCCTTACCCCCCCCCCCCCCCCTCTCTCTCTCTCTCTCTCTCTCTCTCGCATTCCCTATCTCTCATTCCTCTTCCAAATTCGAAAATTTCCCTTCATCTCTCTGCCTTTTCCTTATTTCCATCCCATCTCTGTTGTCAACATAACATTAAACATTGAAACTACATCTTTTATTTGACATCTATAGCAAATGCAAGAGAGAATAGAACGTTTCCAGAAAATGGGCGACGGATTAGCCGAGAAGAATTATAGCCTCTCAGGTGAAATTCGAATTGCCGCCAGAAACTACCAGGTACATGTATAAACAACTCTCAAAAGATTAAAGATTAAACGAGATTAACGTTGATTATTACATAATCCAAATTTACATTAATTATTCTGTAAGATCGCAAATACTTTCAAGAAATCAACCCAAGACAATTCCAAAAGCCTTGTACATTTAAGTCACCCTTTTAAATGTACGAAATAAACAATGATAATACATCATCCAAACATTATTTCTATTGGTATTACAAAAGAATAGGTTTGAGTTGCTCATAGATGAAGGTGAAGAAAACACGTGGGAGACGATGAGAAATATTCTGGTAGAAACAGCGGAAGAGTATGTGCCGACGAAAGAGAGAAAAAGAAGGAACAAATGGATGACAGAGGAGATTCTTTTAATGATGAAAGATAGACAGAAAATTGGAAATAGACAATGCAAGAAATATAGGGACCTAGACAAACAAATTAGGCAAAAATGTAATGAGGCAAAAGAGAGCTGGCTAAACGAACAATGTGTAGAAATTGAAAATCAATTCGATAAGAATAGTAATGTTTACCAAAGAATAAATGAGATTTCAGGTAAAAAGTCTGGTTGTTCAAACCCTGGCTGTATCAAAGGAAAAGATGGGTCAATCCTGTTTGAAATGAAGGACAAAATGAGTAGGTGGACGCAATACATTGGCGAACTTTTTGAGGATAGTAGGGAAGCAATGCCAAGTTTTGCAGATGAAGTCAAAGGGGAGAAAATTCTTAAATCTGAAGTCCGTTGGGCAATGTCAAAGATGAAGAAAAACAAAGCAGCTGGACCAGATGGTGTGGTCACTGAAATGTTTGAAGCATTAGAGGAATATGGTGTTGATAGATTAACAGAAATTATCAACAAAATATATGATGACGGAACATTTCCAGATGAATTGGGCAGATCCATTTTCATTACTCTCCCAAAGAAACCGGGAGCCGTGGATTGTGAGCAATATAGGACAATCAGCCTTATTTGCCATATCACTAAGATTATTTTGAGGATTCTGCTTTTGAGAGCAAGAAGAAGCATAACTCCCATGGTCGGAAGGGAACAATTTGGTTTTGTAAAGGATGCGGGCACAAGAAATGCAATATTTGTGGTTAGAAATATAACGGAGAGAGCAGTCGAAATGCAAAAGGATGTGTACATGTGTTTTATTGATTATTCAAAGGCTTTTGATAAAGTAAGACATTCAGAACTTTTTGAAGAGCTGAAAAAGCTTGATATATATAGGAAAGATCTAAGACTGCTACAAAGTCTATATTGGAATCAGTTTGCATGCATCAGGGTAGAAGGAGAGTGTAGTGAATATATCAACATCAGACGGGGAGTCAGACAGGGTTGTGTTATGTCGCCAGACCTGTTCAATATGTATAGTGAAATCATTCTAAGAGAATTGGAAGATGAAAATGGGATACAAGTGGGTGGTCATTCAATCACAAATATTAGATATGCTGATGACACTGTTTTATTTTCTGAATCAGAGAAAGATCTCCAAAGACTCCTGAATGTAGTTGTAAAAGAAAGTGAGAGAATGGGACTAGGGATCAACTATACCAAGACAAAGTGCCCGGTGGTATCCAAGAAGAGCAGTCCAAAATGTAACTTGAAACTGAAAGAACAGACTATTAAACAAGTCTCCTCATTTAACTACCTCGGCAGCATGATTACCGAGGATGCCAGATGCGAGACAGAGATCAAGAGAAGGATAGCTCTCGCTAAATCTGCATTTTCAAAGTTAGGCAAAATTCTGACAAATCGAACAATGTGTATGAGGACCAGAATAAGGATATTGAATTGTTACATCTACCCAGTACTTATGTATGGTAGTGAAACATGGACTTAAGCCTCTGATACTAAAAAGCGTTTGGAAAGTTGCGAAATGTGGTTTCTAAGAAGAATGATGAAAATCCCCTGGACTGACAAAGTTAGTAATGAGGAAGTTCTTACACGAGCTGGAGTGCAAAGGAAAATGATACGTGAGATGTTGATTAGGCAGTTGAAGTTCATGGGTCACATTACACGTAAAGAAGGCCTAGAGAACCTTGCTTTGACAGGGAAAATTGTGGGAAGAAGGAGTAGGGGAAGAAGGAGGATACTTTGGATGGACAGTCTGCAGAAATTGTTGGAAGAGAGAGGAGTGAAAGAACTGGGAGTGGTACTAATACAGAAGGCTAGGAGCCGAGGGTTGTGGAACAGCATGATCGCCAAAGTCAAACGATATGGCACTTAGAGAGAGAGAGATTACAAAAGCAAATTGAAAATGAAGTCAAGCTGATTTCTTGTAAGTCCTTGAGATCACGTTTTGAAGTTTTGAGTTTTTCAGGCTGTTTCTTTGAGGTCTACTTATGTTTCGGCCATGTTATCAAAGATGAAACAAATCTTTAATTATTAATTCAAAAGAAAGATGTAGTGAGATTTTGTTTGAAGCAATACAAAAAGTGTTCACGACATGTCCATGACGACTCGTTCTCCCTCAAATCTTCAACCCCTTTTGTTTCTGACAGGAGTTGAAGGATGAATTCAAATCTTCGAAAGAGGAAAGCGAGATGGAAGTTACCAAGCTGCAGGCGAAGAATTACTCCATTTTATCTGAACTCTCAATTGTCCGCATAAATTGCAAGGTAATTATACAAAATTAATTGTTATTGCTAATATTTTATTATTTGTATTTATTTAAAAATTATTACTAAGGGATGTCCTAAAGGATTATATTACGTCATATATTCTCTACATAACAATTTAAATCGTATGAAATAAGTAAAGATTTTTCCGAAAAAAGGGTCACCTAAGTATCATCAAAAAGCTCTGGTTTTATAAATTTGTCAATTCACACCGAAACTATGAATATTCCAAATAGAATGTATTTGCAATATTCATAACAAGATATTGAATGAAAAACATAATAATAACAATAAAACTCATTACAGAGAGACATTTAATACCTCCATATCTTAATCATTATGTACGTCTTACTCCTGAATACGCCTCGAGGATCTTTAAAAAAAAACTACTTTGAAATACCTGTTTGTTAATACATCAGCATAAAACACATGACCATGGAAGGGAAGTCTGCGTAAAATTGATAATTTTTAGAGCAAATTAAGTATCTCCCGTAAAAACTCAAAATAACACATATTATAGTAGAAGTAGTATTGGTGGTCATTTTACCTGACTGCTAAGAAAGCATAAATGCTTGTTAGTAAGCAACTAGAGGACCGAAGGCTTTAGTTCCTCTCCGAGGGTTCTGGTAATGAGGATCTCTCTAGTATACCAAACGAAATACATTAACCTCCCTTTATTTACACCTACAGGAGCTACAAGGGGTACTTGAGGATCTAAAAGAAGAGAATAAGAACATGGTTCAGGCAACGATTTCGGCACAGGGAGGAAAGAATGAGGAAGTATATGAAGAGCTGATGAAAAGCTTCCAAGAATGCAAGGTAATAAACATGTTACCTTAATATTGTAGAGGTGTTGTGGTCTAGTGGATATGTCTCCGGGCTGTGGATTACATGGTTCGCGGTTCGAGTCCCACCACGGGGGACTAAATGTCCTTCGGCAAGATATTGATCTGTATTTTTCCACTCAGGTACCGGTAGGAACGAATTCCTTAAATGCTGTGATCACCGAAATCGGTAGCCTAGCAGAGCCGGGGTAATAATATTGGAGCACCTTGAGCACCTTTCATGGTGGATATGTGCACTTTTTATAAAACTATCCAATATCCAATATTACTATAATTATTATTATCTTTATTATTGTTACTGTTATTGTTATTTTAACCATTATTATCATTAACATCCCTGTTTAACTCTCTTCAAAGAAAAGGGAAGTGGTGGGATTTTACGTGAAGCTATGAATTATTCCGTGTAGAAAAGAATTGCTGTGAAATTAATTTATATAAAATTTACGATAATGAAAAGAAAATATTCCAATATTAAATGCCAATTTGTGTCGGACTAGATTTGTAGCCTATAAATACAAATTATGTTTTGACAGTGAAGAAAGAAATATTTTTCCTTTTCTTACCTTTCTTATTCAGGAAAAGGAAGAGGCATTGGAAGAAGAACAAGAAGAGTTCGAAGAAACAGTTGCCAAATGGGAGAAAGAAAAAGCCAATTTCTTGAAACAACTCGAAGATCGTCAAGGTGTATTCCAGGTAGTGAGCATTGATGATCATTATCACAAAGATGCATGTAAATTAAATAATACAAAAATGTCCGCGCAATACGTACCAAAAAAAACCCACCACAGTCCTGTTTATAAGTACATGATAATTCCAAAACGATCGCAATTAGTGTAAAGTAATCAACACAAGGACATGATAGACGAAATAAAATGTAGACCATGTTGATGATTATGACAATAATCAGGACCATGGAATATATCTTATCTAACGATTTCTTTTAAAAATGACCCAATGCGTAACCAAGACAAAAAATGACAAGCTCCGATAGACTAAGATTGTTCATTGCTTTCAGGATGCCAATTCTAACCCGGCTAAGCTTCAAGGCGGAACCGAAAATCTTGACGAACGACTTGCTGGGCTCCAGAAAGAGAAAACGAAGTTAGAGGAAAAACTTCAAAAAGAGCGCAAGGTAAAACAAATAATGGAGACCCTTCTCCCGCCCCCCACCCCCCCCCCAAACAGGGGTCATAAATATTATAATTTCCCCATTGGAAGGGCGTATTGGTTCGTGCTTTGTTATCGAAAGTCTTTGCGATCGCGTTCTATTGTAGAGGTGTTGCGGGCTACTTGAGAAGTTCTCTGAACTGACCCACAAGATAGTTACGGGGTTCGAATCCCTTAGCCCTAACGTCCTTTGGCAGGATATTGATCTACATTTGCCACACTCGACCCAGGTGTAGTGAGTGAGTATGAAGGCATCCTCGAATGCACTGAGCGCTACAGTTGCCGAAGCTAAAGCCAGGGGAATATTATCATCCAAACTCCTTTGGAAGAGCAAATAGAGATGTCATATCATAATAATCAGAATCATTAACCCAGAGCACTGTTTTTTCTTAAAGTACATAGAGACATGTAATTTGCCTATTTGTTATGCGCTATATAAAAATGTTTAATTATTATAATTATTATTATTATTATTATTATTATCATTATTATTATTATCATTATTATTATTATTATTATTATTATTATTATGATACAAAAACAGCATATAATTGACTGTACTATAATTATCGGCAATCTTTTCTTCTTCTTTTGGGACAGGCATCGGAAGTTGAACTCAAGTCTGTGAAGGAGGAGAGCGAGAAGCAGGTCACCGAGCTGCAGGGCGAGAATGATTACATGATACGTGAAATTGCAGCCCTACGCGACCTCTGCGTGGTAAGGGAATTGTATATATACTTGAAAAAAAATGACAATTAAAAATAATGTTCCATTTCTTAATTTCCCCATATTCAGCAAATAATCAAGCAATATAATGTATCACAATATGACATACATGATTTATTTAAGGGCATTGTAACACAATGGGGAAGGCGCAAATGATTATATTAATTTTTACCCCCCCCCCTTTTTTTTTTTGTTATAGCTGGAACATCTTTTAGGGGTGTAAAATCGCTTCCTTAAATGAGTAACGAGCGAAATTGACTTACTGTCTTCTTTAGAAGTTACGTTTATGGTCGAATGAGACCCACTAGACGGATGAATGACTTTGGCCTTCGTGAATGAAAACAAAGTTGGAAAACAAATCTCGGAATTCGTTTAATAGTGTATTAAGGACCATAGATTATATCTTACTCCAAGAATATGTCTCCACGATGCTACAAAAATACACAAAACACCTTTCAGATGTCTCATTAATGTATTGAAAACAGTTTTATTGAAAATAAGTCCGAAATATGATTTTGAAACTAACGTTTATCAAATTCTGCATTAAAAGTAAGAATACTAAATCATCTTCTGTAATATACAAGTCAAATTGCTCTTTAGATCAAACCATTTTAAAAGCTCTCTTCGACCAACCTTACAGGAAACGGATACATCATTGGAGTCTGTGGTAGAAAGGAATGATCAACTGAAACGGGCTTTGAGGCTTATTCAAGAAGGAAATGACGATGAACTCTTGGAAGAATTGGAAAAAAGTTTCCTAAAATGCCAGGTAAAAAAATGTAGTATGTGAAAAATGGCGTATTCAGCATTTGTTGGAAGCTGACGTATACAGGACCTAATGTCAAGGACGAGGATTTTTGTTGTTGTTGCTTCTACAGCACAGGCCCTAGATACAAGTCACCTATTGCTACCCCCCCCCCCCCCTCTCCCCTACCCCACCCCTGGTCCGGGGGGGGGGGGAGGGGGGAACTCTTCGCTTATTTGTTAATACGTCATTGTTAATACGTCATCATGCATGAATCTATTAAAGAGAAAGATAATTTTGATAAAAGTCAAGGAAATATTGCATCTTGTTTTTCTGTTTTCTGTCGACGGAATTTAATGAGTTGATTAAAAATGGCAGATTTGTCATGTTTGAAGCATTTTGAAGGTTGAGTTTGCATTATCCCGATAATTTTTCTCCAGGATTTGGATGAGGCTTTGGAGCGGCAGCGGCAAGAACACAAGGAAGAATCTGCGATATGGAAAGAAGAAAAAACATATCTCTTTGAAGAATTCAAAGACCTTCAACTTTTAAGCAAGGTATGAACCCCGCCCCCCCCCCCCCCCCCACTCAGGGGTCAGAATGACCGCATGCGTGTTGCCAAAATGTCCGGTAAAGGGGTACTTTTCGTGCGACAAAGTCCGGCCCGAGAATTGTAAAAAAAGGGGTGTATTTGACTTTTCACCCGGAGATTTCTTTAAAAAGGGGGTGTTTTTTCTTTTTTTCTCTCATCTCTTTGGACTCCTGAGAAATTATTCTGAATTTAGGGGGGTACATTGAGCATTTTTCCTGATTTAGGGGGGTCTCCAAGGCAGGAAAAGCCCGTGAAAAGCCCGCGAAAGGGGGTTCGAAAATGTTGGCAGTCCTCAGATAGGGGGTGCTTTCAAAAAGAGGGAACGAGCATATGCTTACCCTAAATAACACTGAGTGGGGGGGTCGGGGTATGAACACGTATCATCGGTGCTAAATATGCGAATACATTATAATCTCCTCTTGATACAATTATAATTAGTAAAGATACAAAATAAAATTATTGTTATACGATTTCGATGGTGAAAGGAACTGACTGGAAACAATAAGGAAGATTAATGATGTTTATAGTACAACATAAAACTAGATATAAACTGTGGGGTTCTTGACTAATCAAAATGAATAGAGATTGATTGTATCTTTGCTGAATATTACATGTGCTGCTCACAGGATGGGTACATGGGACTACACATACTTGTGGCATTAACACGGTAAAAGTTTGGTATACATCTGTCAGTTTATATTCCCCGTCATATTGCGGATATGGGGGAATTTCAAGGGACTATCCTTTTCAGGAGACGTTTTTCAACTATGACATTACTTCCAAACTAACATTCACACGCATGTTTACATCTTTAGTCTACTAGAACTCAATCTTCTCTTTAAATGTAGAGTTAAGCGTACATGATGATGATAATTATTGTAAAATTCAGGAACAGGGTGCTATTGATTTATTGTTTGATTTGTGTTTAATATATCACAACGTAAGAAGAAAAAGAATGCCAAGAGGTGCTAATTACAATCGGTTCATTATTTTTAGGAGGCAAATTCCAGACCAGCTGAGATTCTAGAAGCTACCGAAAAGCGTGAAGAGCAAATCGCACAGCTTCAGAAAGGCAAGAAAGAACTGGAAGAAAAACTTCGGACTGCCGAAAAAGATCGCAGGGTAAATATGATGAAAGTGAAATAACATTATGTGGTTGATATCTGCTGTAGTTTATGGTCGTTATAAAAAATAAAAAATAAATTATATATATATATATATATATATATATATATATATATATATATATATACCTTGTAAGTTTTATTTCTTTTGTAACTTATCTAATATTGTGTTTATTTGAAAAGGACCTCACTCTTACAAGCACATTTACTTCCTAAAGGTCCTGGTCTATAATGTATTTAAGATTAATACTATCATTTACTATCTATACTATTTTTAATGACGTCATATTTGAATGGAATTAAGTTGAACTAAATCCACACAAAAAACAGAGTATATATCGTGAAGAATTTTGAAATCTCATCTAAAAATTGAATCACAAAAAAGTTCTCGATGATAAATTCAAGATAATAAATTACTGTTTAGTATATATTAAGCGGGGAAATGTATTTCTTTTCCCTTATTTATTTGGCGACATTGAGAATTTTTAACCGTATTTAAGATCGGTTATATGTTTACAATGTTTGATTTGCACTTATTTTTCCTTTTTCTATTTTGTCGTCTAAGGATTTTCGGGAGAAATCTGCCCGTGAATTCCAGGCGTTCCAGGAACGATATGCCAAATTGGAGAAAGAAAAAGCCAATCTCCTGAAACAACTTGACGGCTGCCAAACTGATTGCAAGGTATGGCAATCGACAACCAAAATGACCAAGACAAAATAGGTTCACGTAAACAAAGTCGCATAAAATCTCAATAATTAATAAATGATATTGTAAAATTCGGATATTCTATATAGAATAGGGTTTAAGTTTTTATGCTGAGTTAGGTTTACCATGGTAAAATATTAAACTGTTCATCTTGAGTGAACAAATGTGCTTTTAATTTTAAAAGAATCGATTTAACAGTACCTTAAAGCTAAAAGAAAAATATTGACAAGGTGTGCCTATCACAATTTTTTGTTGTTCCTTTTAGGAAGCCAAATCTAGAGCGGCTGAGATTCAAGGCGCTACCAAAAAGCTTGAGGAACAAATCGCTGAACTTCGAAAAGAGAAGAAAGAACTGGCTAAAGAAATTCAGAATGCTGCAAAAGAGCAAGAGGTAAAATACAAAAAATGATACATAATAAAATGATATGAATAAAACAAAACTGAGCGAACCGTCACCCGTTTCTTACTGAAAAGATGTAATAGGACTTTCACACAACAAAGATTTGTTTAGCATGAGCTCACGGACTGATAATAATTATGGTACAAATGCTAGCAAGAGAGTTAAATCTATAATTTGATTTGGTTCTGGTTAACCCTTTCAAGATGAATAGAAAAAGACAGTGTGAATAATATTGATTATTAATAATGATGAATTGTAAGCAAGTCCATCATTAATTCGTGTTTTGAAAAAGAAATCATCCGAATGACCGTATATCTCTCATTTTTCCTTTTTTTTTTTTCTTGACGAAATTCACATTACCTAAAAACATTGTCATGTTTTGAAGATGAAGTTTACTCCTTTTTGCCTTCTTCTCAGGATTTAAAGAAGAAATCAGCATGTGAGACCGTGAAGCTCAAGGAAGAATCATCAAAATTGGAGAAGGAAAAGGCCAATCTAACGAGACAACTTGAAGGTCGTCAAATTGTGTGCCAGGTAACATATGCCATTTGACGTACAAGATTATATAAGCTCATATAAATTTGAAATTATCAACTTATTTTTTCCATTTTTAACAGGAATAACACATTTGTAGGCCTACATATAATATCTAATCACAAGGATCACATAATCTTAAACAATTTGGTAACAATTTGAGGAATAGTTGGCGTTTTATAAGCAATCTTAGCAATGCGTGGCCATTTTATTGCATCAATATGTAATCCCTTGATACTAATCAACATTTTTTTACAGCAATTTGAGGAATACCTGGCGGCAGCTACTGAGGAAAGTGAGAGGCACATGACACTCGCCATGAAGCTGAAGGAAGAAAATGAAGATCTCTCCAGGCAACTCACCCAGGCCCAGAAGCAAAGTCAGAAGGTAAAAAAGAGAAAAATTGCGGATGTAGCGATTCTGCTGCATCATGGGTTACTGCACTGCGCATTTCTTTTTAGATGTTTGTTATAAAAAATAGTTGTAAAAAGAGATGGTATCCACGCTTTAAACTCTATAGGGCAATAAACGTTTCATGGAACAATGCGTTTCCCTACACATGAAAGCTGTACATCTGCCTCTTTCATTAGAGCTGCATTCAAACATGAGTGGTAGTGATTGCAATAATCACAATTAAGCAGTATACATTGCTATATGACAATATAGTACTCTTAATAATTAGCTTTTAATTTATCTTTACTGCCGTTATAATGTACTGTAGCCATCAAGAACAATTGAAGTACTTTAACAAGAACGTCTTCCCTCTAAAGGAATCAGATCTAAGCCCAGCTGTGACTCCTGACAAAGTCGAAAAGCCAGATGAACAAACCGAGGAACTTCAGAAGATCAAGAAGGATCTGGAACAGAAACTCAGCAAAGCCGAAAATGAGAGCTCGGTAAGATTATACATTTTGAAGATAGATCCAAAAGAACATCAAAACAAAACAGCTATTAAACTTACTAGTGCCCCCCTAATAATTGTCATTGTCATACTGTTTAAATGTATAGCTTATCAAATTCAAAACAAATTATAATACAGGAGTAATTTTGTTAAAACCAAAGAGCATATTTCGTCAATTTTACATTAGACAGGAATATTATTCATTAATACCCTATATTTCCACAAGATACGTAGCGCATTGCGGTTTTGATTATTTCATAAAGTATCAATCATTTCATAAGGATATTAAAGATCATTGATGGATCACGATGCTGCTATTGGCGTAATAAAATGTCCCATATTCATTTTTTTTTTAAACGAGCGCATGGTGATGCTGCTGATTATATTAAATGATAATTAAAATAAATCAAGTATTTCCTATGTATCTCTTAAATTCGTATTATAAAAGCATTCGTATCTCCATTCCCTTTGAATATATAATGTATATATAAAGGAAGCTATTTTTTTAAAATGAATTACCATTATTTATCCTTGTGTTAAAACCACAACTAGAAACTGGTCATGAAAAATCAGGTTATCTCTAAAAGAGTGAAGGACTTGGAAAAGCTGGTGAAAGAGACTGTAGACCAAAACATCAAGCTCGAGAGTGAAATCAAGGTAAGCTGTATTTTTTTACAAAAGTGATAATAGCAATGATGATTTAAAAAATTAAAAAATACCCAACCGAATGTGCTAATTATGTGCGTTTTTATTGTTATGGCGCCCTCAACACAAGCCTCGCGCTTTCAGGGATTATCGCCTCCGTTCTACATTGTAAACATATATTTCGCTTTATGTTTATTTTGATAATACATGTATGAAGAAAATAAATGTTCCTTGAATCTTGACTTATCCCTCTCATAGTGAGGTTAGTAACAAATATAATTGGAAATAATATTACTTTAATGAGATATAGCAATGCTTATTCTATGAAATTAACAATATTACTAAATGTACAATTATCCATCTAATGTTTTTAAAAGTTAGATGTCTTTTAAAATATTCTGTCATTCATCGAATATAATTGCATTCTTGATAATATACATGCTCATTGAAGTATAGGAACTGCATTCAACAGTGACAGGATAGGAAAAAGGAAATTTTGTGTGTCCATCATTTGCTCTGAATAGTAAGGACATTCCGCAAATATGAAGGAAAAAAACATACACACACCATACGAAAAAAAGTTAATTAATTAATAAATTAAACAAACGAACGTTTTAAAAAACATAAAACAATCACACAATCTGATAATTAATATTAAAATGGCAACTCTATTTGATCTTTGTAGAAATCCACTTCTAGATCTGCATTGGCCCCGGGTGTCACCGAAAAGCTCAACCAGAAAATTGACGAGCTTCAGAAAGAAAGGAAAGAACTGGAAGAAAAACTTAAGATAACCGAACAGGAGAGCAAGGTAAAAAGAAACGATACATTTAATTTTAAAAAAAGCCAGAAGAGGGTGTGGGAGAGGAGACGCGATGGCCCAGTGGTAGGGCAGTGGTGTCGTAACTGGAAGGTCCTGGGTTTGAAACCAAGTCGATGCGCTGTAGTAAGGCATTAATCCTCATTACCAAAGTCCCTCGGAGAGGACTTAAAGACATCGGTCCCCTGGTTGGTTACTTACAAGCACACACATGCTTTCTTAGCAGTCAAGAAAACAAACTAGCTATCAATCCAAATCAAACAAATTCTGAAGAAAGAAAGAAAAAAATGAAATTGATTGACACAAACTAGCGTCGTCTCTCGAATCCATAATGAACAACGAATACATGTTGACATTGAGTGATAAAATAGTCATGGAACTGAATAGTTAACTTAACGAGCTTTTGATGATGAAAAGAAAGTTATTATCAGTATGGACAGAATCAATCTAAATAAAAATAATAAGCATATGCCGTTGCAACGTGTTGAAGACTGAACAAATATTGATTTTGAGAATATATTTTGAACATGACGTTTCATAATTTGTCTTTCTTCTACAAGTTGCTTAATCATGTCCTAGAAAATGACAAAATAAAGAAACTTTGAATTAAGAAAAATATAATTTAATGTAATCCTTTTCTGTACATCAGGATTTTGCTGAGAAAACCGAGACAGCCATGGAAAAGGTAAAAGAAATGGAAGGACTTAAGAAGGAAGCCGAAGAGAAGATCAAGGAGCTAGAGTTTGAAATCAAGGTATGAAATTTGTTTTCAATCTTCCAAGATTAGAGTGAGCTAAGATAATTAAGCGGTTATCAATACTTTTTCCCCCTATAGTCCCATCACCCCATCATTCTCTTTAATGTTCTCCCTATCCCCTCTTATCCTCTCTAACTTTCTGTTACCTAAATTACTCCCCCCCCCCTCTCCCTCTCTCTCTCTCTCTTTTTTTGTCTATCTGTCAATCTGAATCTCTTTTTCTCTGTCTTTATGTTTTTCAGTCTGTCTGTCTGTCTGTCTGTCTGTCTCTCTCTCTGTCTGTATATGTCTGTATATCTCTGTATGTGTATGTCTGTCTGTCAGTCTCCCCCTGCTCCCCTTCTCTCTCTCTCTCTCTCTCTCTCTCTCTCTCTCTCTCTCTCTCTTCCATCACTCCCTCTCTCCCATCTCCCCCAATCTCCCCTTTCCGTTTCTCCCCTCCTTCTTCCTCTGAATTCTCTTTACCCCTTTCGTTTAACTTCTCTGCATCTCCGTCCCTAGATTTTATCACGTCTATTTAATCTTTAATTTTCAAATAACTTATAATGCTAATATTTTTCAGCACAATTTAAAACCTCTCTATTCTCACCCTCGACTTCAAACTTTTCCACTCTCTTTTATATCTGATTGATACTCAATCTTTACCCACAGTGTTATTTTATACAAAACACATACAAGAGGAAATGTCTATAACAAACCACTTTATAATTCACAGTTTTGTTTTATAAAAATTCTAATATCTCATCCCATGTTCTTATAATTCAGCTTACAAAAAGGAAAGTGGAGACTGGCTTATCAATGGTCGCCGATTACAAGTATGATATCGCCGATATGCAAGTCCGTAACAAAGGCCTTAAACATTCAGTAGATTTCCAGAAGAAAAAAAATCAGGTGGGGAAAAAGATCAAATATTTTTTTTTTAAATCTAAAATGCTAAAGTCATAGTATGCATATTTATTAAATAACCACAAGGCAGTTTGTCGGGATTATGTAGGCATCATCTACGCTGAAACTATTTCGTGTCTTCTTCAAAACATTGATGAATTTGTTAGCATCCTATTCACTTCAGTGGAACTGTAATATGGAATAGGCTACCACGTGAATTTAGTTCTAGAACCTTTGTTGAATCATTCAAGAGGCAAAGCAAAATAATGTTGTCGTATATTTTGTAGGTTTACATGTATTGATTAATCTATTCTGTAAAGAGCTTTGGTCAGTCTTTTAATGGATAAAGCGCTTTAGAAGAAAACATATATTGTTAACAAATTCATAGTTTCATTAAAACCTAATATTTTCACTGCTTATTGGTATTCTTCAAAGATCATTATTTTACTTACGACTTAGTTATAAAAGCAATGATGGTCAATAACGATCTCAACTTCTTCTGAACTGAACTGAAATTAATTGAATTGAATTGAACTTCTTTTTCAAAGTCAGTCTATAAGAAAGAAGTACAAATGAATACATAAAAAATATTAGATATATTGTGTAGACTGAAAGTTGAACTGTGATCTGTATTATACGTATATTATGTCTTGTGTAAAAAGACCATTAAGACAAAAACTGCGATTGAGTTTAGCTAAGGGGTGGAAAAGGCGGTTGGCGTAGTTAAGCATTGCATTCATAATTATGGAGGAGTAGTGGTATATTTGCTTAGTATCTTAACTATAAATCCAAATGTTTGAGGGTTCGAATCTCAGCCCTGCACTCACATCCTTTGGCAAGACATTATTTCACATTTGCCACTCCCCACCCAGGTATATAAGGGTACCTCAAAATTGCTGGGGTTAATGATAATTGCAGGGCCTGCAAGAAGAGCAGTATTTGTACAAATGTTAAGCTACAAAGGGTAAATAAGACTCAATTATTTTTAAACACGTCTTTATCTTGCAGGAGCTTAAGGGGAAGGTACTTCAAATGAAGGAGCAAGGCGATCTAATCGAGAAGAAGTTTACAGAGGCGCTTGCAAGAAAAAAAGGGATGGAGGCGCTCAAAGAGAAAGCAACTGAAACGAAATAAATAAGGGACCAACTCAAGGTGAAGGCCGCAGAAGCGGAGACGATGGCGAAAGAGAGGAAGGAGCTGAAAGGGAAAGTCGCTGAGATGAAGAAACAGAAGGAGGTACTCGAAGGGAAAGTAACAGAAGCGGAGACAAGAGAGAAGGGGGTGGAGGATGAGCTTGAGGTAAGCATCTCAAACAAGTCAACGAACCTTAACTTGGTTCCAGGATCATTTCTTCTTGTGCATTGGGTGATGCCTTTACGAAGGAAAAGTAAGGAAGGAGAAAACGAAGAAAAAAAAACTTGTCTACTACTTGTTTGTATACTTCTTGAAGGATGTTCCCCCTAGCATCTCAAAAGCTTGCTAGAGGCTTGTCAGACATATCAACAGCTAATGTATGCATTGGATTCCATCTATAGAAATGCCATTATGTTCGGCAGGTGGATTAAGTAGTTCATAACCAGGGGTTCTGAAGAGAAACATACACTAATTGAATTCAAATAGTAAAAAAAGTCTATTCGAACGATGCTAAAAAGAAGAACACAAACAAATCTGTGCACAAACGTGCTATAGAAATATTGTCAAGATACATGTACGGTAGGACGATGGTAGAATAACATCAGTTGTAATAATAGTTATCATCTGTTAGCGAATAGTCCATCATTCGTTATTATCCAGTACCATCCATTATTTACCCGTTTTGTGATTCATTTTTACCTTTTATAATCCGTTCTTTCTCTTGAAATGGGAAAAAGAAGCGAACGGAGGGTAAAACATGAGCGAGAGTTTGGGGAATATACATTCATGGATACAAAACAATGGATGAATGTAGGTTTCTAATGTAATTAAAAAAAAGTGTATAACTTTCACAAATAATTAAGTCATAAACATTTCTTGTATCCACCCTTACCTCCCACTGTCAAGACGTCTCATATTCTGAAGTTCTAATCAGATTTATAAAAAAATCAATCCGACTTTAGACAGATCATAAAGTATAAAAAGAATGATAATCTTTCTCCTTTTTTCTCAATTTCATCTGTAGGCGATGAAAGCTGCTGTGAACACGGCTGCCGTTGATTTTGGTCTACTGACAAAGTTCGGGGATTCACTCACAATCACAGACTTGTGCCAGTCACTTGATGACATGAGACAACTCAATGCACATATGAAACTCGAGATAAACGACTTGGAAACGGCTAAAGGCAATCTTGAAGAAATGGTAGGTGAAAGAATTAGACAGCAAAAACATCATATTATTTGACAAAAAGTTGGTATAATGTCCTTTTAGTTTTCAATTCAATGACCCCACATACACCAATAACATATCCCTGTTAAAAAAATGTTGTCTGTTTTGTCTTCACCTCTCCAGTTCCTCTGATTCGAATTGACTTTAAACTACGACTCTGAACGTTTTTGATCTCATATTCGATTTTGTTGTATAATTCGATATTTGGATCAGTTTAGTAAACAGTGACAACTTATTCATTTCAAAGAATAATGTGAAAAATAAGATTTGAAACTGAAAGCCATCTTTTCAAGCAAATGTGTAGTACATGATTATTGGAGGAGCGGGCGCCTTTGAATGTTTGAAACAGATTAATGGCGCCATACAAGTGCTGTGGATTATCATCATCATCATCATCATCATCATCATCATCATCTACATCATCATCATCATCATCATCATCATCATCATCATCATCATCATCATCATCATCATCCTTATCATCATCATCACCCTCATCATCATCATCATCATCATCAATTGAAATGGCCTCCTGCAAATAATATCTTCTCGCACTCATACTGAATATTCTTGTCGGCTCAACGAGCTCAAAGACCCCAACTGTTCTCGAATAAAATTCCTATTCAAATCGATTAGAATGAAATTAACAATCACGACATAAATCGACAGTTTCCACCAGTGACCCTCATGAAATCCCATGCGACTGTTGCTACACTAAAGAATATATTAAATCTTTCTTTTTTGTAATCCATTTATTACGTTCTCTACCCTGTACAGTTGAAGACGAGTGACCCCCTTCTTGACAGCGGTGATTCGGGTGACGATAGGAGGTAATTTGATTCCTTTTACAATTAAATGCTGCAAGGAAAGGCAACATGATTATATCTTATCTGAAATCATAGCTAAATTCATTTCGATAGATGAAACCAAGTGTCGATTGTAGGAATACAAGGAATGTGAAAATACAAACATGTGCTGCCATCATCGAAATATACAAAAGCCCATCGGACAACATGAAATTATGTCTTTCTCAGTAATGCGATCTGTTTAGAATGATCAGAAAGTGTGTATTCTTCAAATTCATGAAATTAAGAACAAAATACGAACGTTCCGCATTATTTATGTACATATAGAGAGAGCACTGAAGAATCGATTCGATCAGATACATTTTTCAAATTTAACATTGACGACTAGAATTCGATCTAAACAAACAATCAGACTAGATAATATCAATTTTCTTCAACAATCTATGTTTTTTTTGCAGTATCGGAGAGCATGAAAGGAATGAACTGAAGGAAACTGTTAAAGATCTCCGATTCCAGACATACAAACAAGAACATCTGATCAAGAAACTCAGATACCAACTCTCCGAGTGAGTATTACATGAAAACAATTTTCTGAATAAACCAGCGACACTAATCATGCTAATGATATTTCTATCAGAACAGTACGCCAGTATTTCTAACAACTTTCTAAAGGAAGTGGTTAAAACAAAGGAAAGGATTTATTGGTTTGTTCAGAGAGAGTCATTTGTTTCTTTTGATTTTTTGTTTGTTTTAAGAGTGAATACCCACTGAACAGAAAGTGGAAGAAAAAGATTAGCTACACCCCTGCGATAGAATGATCATGATGTGTCGAACATTAGAATAGATGGATTGTTTGTAAAACCTTCACAAAGGCTTAACAAATTTAATAGTATTTTTTAAATAGTTGAAATTGAGAAAAAAGAAAAAAAGGGAAGTATTCTACAAAGGATTGCATATATCAATATTTCTCATCACAGACTGCATTTTATCAAATTTTCCCGTCCAGTAATTTAATTCATCACAACTTGTTATAATGTTATAAGTTATAATACCCCTAACTCGTGTTTACTTTCAATTTCAGATTTCACGAGTTCATGTTAGAGAAAAGGGGCACTATGTTTACCGACATGCCTTATGTCGACCGAGCCGTGGTCATGCGAACCTACTCCGATGTCAAGCTGAAGACCATCGACATCGCCGACCTTTCCTTCTTACCTGACGCCCAGGTAGATGATGACGAGGATCAGATCGGGAAGGGTGCGTTCGGGAAGGTGTTCCTTAGGCAGTACAAAGGCGAGGCCGTCGCCGTCAAGGTACCGTACGTAAGCGTACGGGTACAAGAGGAGGACACCGAGAAACGGATGATGCGAATCAAGGCCAACCATGCCCGTACGACCATGGAAGCCTTTGTCCACCTCACACTCGCTGACCACCCTTCTTTCCCGAAGGCAATCGGCGTCGTTGACATCGAGGGTGCTCCTTCCCTCGTCCTCGAGTTCCTTGGCGACAAGGAAACCGGTGCGGTCTTCTCCCTCAGCCAGGCCATAAAACACCCTAGTCAGTCACTCACCCAGAGAGATTGGTTCGGCATCATCACAGACATCGTCAACGGAATACAGGTCCTGCATGCTAAAGGTCTCCTGCATAACGACCTGAAACCCAACAACGTTCTCTTGCAGTGGAACTACCGCGAAAAGAGATGGCACGCTTTCATCATCGACATGGGCAAAGTGTCCACCCAGACCATACCACTCAAGCACCGCCACATGCCTGAAGTCGATCGAGAGGAGTACAAAGATGGCACCCTGTACCAACATCTGGCTCCAGAATACATGTTAGACCAACAACCAATGTCCGTTCAAACTGACATCTACTCCGTGGGCAAGATGCTAGGTCGGATCGAGGGCAAGGTGGTGAAGAGTCGAATCCTGAGAGAGCTGGTGGCTGAGATGACCAACATCAAACCTCGTCTTCGTCCATCCTGGAAACACATTGAGAAGGCCGTCGCCAAAGCCCAGAAGAAGTGCTTGTCATGATCCCGTGCTCTGATATATTGATGAAATTGTATTTGTAGCGTAAGGTAGATAAGATAATCATTATCTGCTCACCAGCTGACATTTTATATGATATTTTACAGATTGATGCTTTTGAGAGGGAATTTTTGCCGATGAAAATTCTCGATTGCAGAAATTAAGCATAAAAATGAAGTTGTCTTTTACCGAGGCATTTCAGAGCAGGTTGACACCAACAATTTCAAAGGCCACTGTTCACAGTGTTTAAGTAATTGATGAAAGAGATATGTAGAATGATTATCAGAAGGATTTCGAATGAAATCAACTTGTACGGTGTTATGAAAAAGAAAATAGGTAGAGCGTCGAATCGAATGGTCGATACAAAATGAATAATGCTACATTGGAAACGACAAGCCCAAAATGTAAACAAGACAAAGCTGTTAATATATTTGATTATCCGTTTGACAAAAAGGTCAAAATATTAGCCAATATGTTGCTCTTAATACCGAACCAAAACAAAAAGTGTTTCTCAGGACGAGATCGATGGAAAAATTGCCGATGATAGGGCAAGAAGAATATTGATCAGCTATTTTTTTAAAGCTATTTCGACTGCTTTATTTGATATGTCAATATTATGTATTTTATGTAGGCCGATTTTATGTGACGAAATGTTATTTACATATCATGTTTAGTTTATCTTTGGAATGATATTAGAAATGACTTTAGAAAGTTGACAGAACAGAGTAATGGCCATAGAACGAATGATAAAGATAGTAGGAAGCTAAATGAAAAGGTTAAAAAGCGTCTGATCACATCAATAATAATTGAGTGATTTTATCAAGTCCTTTAGTACTGTAGGAACCCACGCCTCAAGCCACCTGACTGTCAGGTCCTTACAGACATCCAGACATGCATACAAAGTCCCAGAATTTCCTCGACTGGTTAGAATTCAACATCTTTCTTCGTCTTGGAAATGGAAGTCGTTTGGAGTGTTTTCTGCGATTAAGTCTGTTTGTGATCCTGATTGGAAGGTTTGCTTTGGGTAGTGGATTTCAGGCGGGAAGGGAGTTGGTAGGTCACGTGACAGACGGTTCTGACCTCAAAGGTCGACACAGGTCCCTTTGCGTCAGAACACGATTGAATAGACGAAAGTGAAGATAGGCTGGAGCTAACGTGACTGAAAAGCTCAAGGAAATATTCTAAGAAAGGCTTTAAAAACAATTATGATGATTTTAAATGTAAATTAAATTATTTATTCTACTCTACACACGTTTGTTTTGTTTCGTGGTACTACTTGTATAGGAGTAGAAACAAAAAGATATTGTAGAATAGACAGGATGCTGATGTACAGATTATAGAGAGGAGAAGAGAAAGAGATATTAAATCGAAAGGGGAAGACAGAAAGAGAAAGAGAGGTGGAGGGAGGGAGAGTGAAAATGAATGAGAGAGAGAGAGAGAGAGGGAGGGAGAGAGAGAGAGAGAGAGAGAGAGAGAGAGAGAGAGAGATAGGCAGCGTGTCCACACACAAAACAATTTATCCCGAAACTCTATAACGAAACGTCGTATAAAGAATCATAGTATAAATTTCAGAGTGTCCACACACAAGAAACGTCGTATAAGTAATCATCGTATAAATTCCAGGATGTCCACACACAGAAGAAAGTAATCCTGAAACTCTACAGCGAAATGTCGTATAGGTGCGCAGTTTGCTACTGCGGTCATGAAATGGAAGCGGAAATGAGAGGCCTGGGGGGAATTTCATGAAACAATCAGTCGGTAGTTTTCACCGACTAATATCATGTTCACCGACAATTTAGTCAGTGCTGACTAAATTTGACCAATCACAGTCCTGGAAAATAGTCGGTGACAAAAGAATTGTCGGTGAACATGATATTAGTCGGTGAAAACCACCGACTAATTGTTTCATGAAACGCCCCCCAGGTCTCCTTTCACTGGAGGTCACGTTAAGCCCCGCCCAGTTAGTTACACTAGTTACACTAGTTACACTAGTTACGTCCATACACAACACCTTCCGTGATTAGGCGTGATTAGGCGTGATTCTTTATTGAGTTCTAGTTCGAAACGATGCCCAAACCTGCGTTTCGTTATACGACGTATCGTTTATAGTGAGCGTCCACACACACAATTTCATCGTAAAACTATCGCGAAACTGTATAACTATCGCGGAACGGTATAGCTAATCACGTCTAAGCACAGATTTCATTGATTTCTTGGTAACTTTATAATTTTGTTAGCATACAAGTCATCTACAGAGTAATTTGATTTTATTAGTATCCCCCCCCCCCCCCCCACCCCCCCCCCCCCCCCCCGCCCCACGGATACGTACGGGAGCGATCTGTTTCACCTGCCTAAGCCGAAGATGGCGCGATTCTCGAATTCAATCAAAGAGATTCGATCATACACAATTAAGGTTTGTGGTTTTAAAAAAAAGATGGTAACGTTATTTTTACCTTTTTTAAACAAAACAATGATTTATTTTTTGCTCAAGGGGTGGGGGGAGGGGGGGGGGGGGGGTTGGGCGTTGAGAAAAAAAATAAAGAGTCCAAAACAAAAAATGTGTTGCAAAGGTATACGTCAAATTTTGCGTTTGCGTGTCCCTTAGGAGCCACCATAGATTCAAGGACTACATTAATGATATGTGACGTAACTCCTTCATGATTTACATGGGCAATACAATGGAGGTATACTACGAGTAGGCCTACCCTCGAGTTGATTTCTCGAAAATCTTCGCGATCGCAATAACTATATAGGAGTAGGATATAGGATTCAGACGTGTCCCTCCCCCCCCCCCCCTCCCCCCCCCCAAAAAAAAAATCCCCATACCCACAACCATGCACGAAATTCCTACAAGACGTGTGTATAAACGACAACACGTAATATGGAATAGTGACATGACATATGACATTCTATACTGCTTCGGCCAGAGCTCTGCGCGGTATTTTTTCGAATCACAGGTCAAAGGTCAACTATGAATATGATATCACAAGGCATTGGTACGATCATATGCCCGAGAAGTTTTTTCCAAATATAGGCGCCTACAATTTCGAAAACATAACACGGGCTGTTATATTGACTTTCGAAGCATTATCAGCTCGTAAGTCATAATCCTCATAGCTATTGCCATTATTTGGCGACATGGCAAAACAGGGAAACAGTTATTGGTTTATTTGACAATTTCGATAAGCACTTTCTTGAATTCAATCATCAAGGCAGGCCTATTTTATAGGATTAATGATAGACATTATAATTCTATATCCCACTTTGCAATAAATTATGGTCGATTGTATCAACGTCAGCCCTTTACGGTGTTCTCGGTTTCGTTTCGACCGGTTTTGAATTCCTTTACGATTGTTAAACTATCTTTAATAAAGCCCTCAGAGGAGATGGTCATGTAGGCGATAAAATCATGAAAGGGTAAATTAAATAATTATCAATATTTGATTTATTCATTGTAGGTAGTAAAACAATTTTAGAATATGACGTCGCCACATTGTATCGCCTTGTGCGTGCGTGCGTGAACACCTTTTATGTGCGAGATAAAGATCTTTCTCCCTTTCTGCATCTTCATCATTTTATCAGTTAAATCTTTCAGCTTTCTTTCGATTGATTCTGGATATAATTTTCCTTCTGTTTTGCTATAAACACTGCATTGTAAATTGATTTATACGGTATATATGTTTACAGAATATTGATATGTTACATTACATTGTAAATTGATTATATGAATATAAACAGAATATTGATGTACATCAATGAAGTTTAATAAATACAATACAAAATACATATGACAACACATAATAATATTGTCACAAATATTACAACCTCTCTGAAAACTAGTTGTGATCATGCAGGCCTGCTATAAAAACTTTGTTTTCAATTGACATGTCTGTCACTCCTGTCAGAGCATCAGATCAGTTTCGAAAGAAACCATGCATATTGTTGGATGAGCATTATTATTATATCGCATGTCATTATAAGCACATACTTGAAACAGGCAATTAATGCATACTTACACACTAAGATAAGATACTAGCTCTTATTGGACGTTACTCCTGTAGTTTATATTTGCAGTCAGGGTGTTGTTTACGCGATACTTTGTTTGATAATACAGAAGATTGAGTACTTCTTTATATTTGTACAGCGATCTAACGGTATCTATTAGGGTTACCGCGGAATGAACACTGATCTTTGCATAACCAATGTATAGGCGACCGCCAGAAGCCTAAACCGTGGACCTAATGCATGCCTATACCATTGTGACGTAAACATTTATATCATGGAACTCGACGACGCGCTCAAATCCTTAGGCGACTTCGGTCGATATCAGACTATTGTTTATGTGCTCATATGCCTTGTCGGACAACTCACGCAGTCCTGGCATATGCTCGCCATCGGCTTTCTGGGGGCGGTTCCCGAGCATCGTTGTCAAATTCCTTCAGTGGGGGGTCCCGCGGACGATGTCGGCGATCCTTGGAATCATTACTACCCGCTTGAGCCGGGGAAGGTGGATGGCGAAGACCCGGTGAATTCCAGCTGTTCGAGATACGTGAACTTCACCGCTGGTAATGCGACGGAGGGGTGCACAGATGGTTGGATTTATGATGAAGAGCTCTATGGTAAAACAATTGCAACAGAGGTAAGAATATTCACGAGCGAATGATTGATTGTCCCAGGGGCCATTTAGACGGTTACTATGATTATTAGCAGTCATGCGAGCTTTAAACACTTTTCAAGAATTTGTTAATTGCCTAAAAGGCCTTCCAAAGAAGGGGGGTTGCGCCAGCTACATCTTAATCTGGATCGCAACTGCAATACTATGATGATTGACGGTATAACGACCAGACTGTTGAAACAAAATCATCAAAATATGTTACTGGCAATTTGCAATTAACAATTCCAAATCTCCGTTCCCTTGGCTTATTTGTTAATATGTTATTTTTTGTGGCACAATATATCCATGATATATATTTTTAAAAAAAATATAGGTCACCTTGTTCGTTGTGATTCGAATAGGATGACCTCTAATATATCCTGCATAGTGCATGGATGCCTTTTGACCTGTTCATCTTAATCACGGGCACAGGGTCACAAGTTCATGACTTTCGCTGAAATTGGATCCCACCCATGCACTTCTTTCCCTCTCTCTCTCTCTCTACCTTTCTTCTCCCCCTTTCTCTCTCTCTCTCTCTCTCATTCTCTCCTCTTCTCTCTCTCTTTCTCTCTATTTCTTTCCTTGTCTTCATCAGTTCTCTTCTCCCTCTCTCTCTCTCTCTCTCTCTCTCTCTCTCCCTCTCTTCTTAATTTTTATTTGACTTGCGCATCCACCTAAACAAATATTGATGCTATAATAATATGTCTGGAACACATCGTAGTACTGTTGAGAGTGTTCTGAGTAAAATTTCCATATATTAATTAATGTTGAAAAAATCAATACTTTTGTCAACGGCGAATCTCAAATATAATACAATTGCATGATGCCTGTCACATACAGATTGTGTATTTTATAATAGCCTACGTCATTGAAATGTACATAAAAGCAAAGGTCGATAAAAGCTGTTGGTCTTACGTATATAATAGTTCATTACATTTAATTGTGTAAAGCGTGTCGAACCAGGGAGGTAAGACAAGTACCTCCCTTGTAGTATCAAACCAAATCTGTTTAAGGACTTCTAACGTTGACACAGTGAGTTGACTCGCAGTCATTAAATGATTATAAATACAAAAATCTCTACATTTTACACCCCCATGTTAGTTTTACTTCGTTTTCATACCACGCCCCTCAAGTTGTATCCTATATAATCCACCGGGACCACTTTTTTTCTTTTCTTTTTTCAATAGTTTTTTTTTAAATTGATTCCAAACAATACAAATTAATTAATACAAACCACATTACCAAGTACCCCCCCCCCCCCCCCTCCCACGCACGCACACGAACATACACCGCCCCAAAGTTGCTTCCTTACTTGCTTGACCCTGATTTAAAATTAGCATCATTCTCTTGATTGGGGCCATGTCAAAAAAACAAAATATGAGACCGCCTACTATTACCAAAATTTCTTTTTAATACGTTTAACGTTCATTTAAACATAAACGTTTTTCTATAGTGAAGCAAGCAATCAAAATATCCAAGCTAAGCAATAAAACGAAGCAAAAACCTAACGTAACACAATCATGGAGAAAACGGCACTCGAAAAAATACTTATGCATAGCTCATATATTTATCTGCACTGTTCAATCAGAATATATACAGACATTGAGGAAAGTGGATGTTTACATGTATGAACTAAATGAAAGTTTATAAAAACGCATGATGTTTCGCTTAAAATAAATGAAGTATTTCATAACTCCGAGGTGAACTTTATTATATTTCATAACTCCGAGGTGAACTTTAATGTTTACAAGCGTAAACGTGATTGTAATAGTTGTTACATTTTTATGCGATCGAGTTTAAACTGATAAGCATGGAATGTATTTTCAATGTTATTCCTGTCATTTCTAAAATCTGTTGTTGTTGCATTTTGCTCTATTAGTGGGATCTGGTGTGCGATGAAAAGGGCAAAGTCGATCTCTCGATGTCAATCTTCATGGGTGGCGTCATGGTCGGATCCCTCGTCTTTGGACAGCTCTCGGATCGTTACGGAAGGAAACCGATCTGGTTTATTTCGATCTGGGCCCAAATCGCCTTCGGTGTCGCAGTCGCCTTCTCTCCCAACTACTGGACCTTCGTCGCCCTCCGGTTTTTCGTCGGCGTCTTCGAACAGGTACGATATCGTCAATGGTGTGTGTGAAGGAGGGGGAGGGGGACTTGACCCCCCTGACATAATATATATTTCCGATCAAGAAAATGAAACATACAAAAGGCAATTATATTCTCAAAAGATTAACTTTTTCTTTCTAAAGTAAAGGTCATTTTGGGCGGTACCCCTCCACCCTTAACGAAAAAACCCTGGCAGTAAGATTAAATGTGTTACCCCCTCGTGAGACCAAGGTCTGGGTACACCACTGGACACCGTCTTTGAGATCACTTGGGTCTTGATGATGCCGATTTTTATAGTGGTATATACGAGGTGGCGGCTTGGGGTAAGCATCTCCCTTATCACGCTACCCGTACAGAGAGTGGTGGAAATCTCCCTCCCCCATCTAAGAGAGTTTTGGAAATACCACCATTTTGGCAACCGTAACCCCATGTTCAGGCAGCGAGGTGGGTGGGGGGGGGGGGGCGGACGGACGGACGGAATAGTGTAGTTGGTGTTTCTGGGTTGGTAGGCCGGGGATAAAGTTATCCTTTAATTTTTAGGAGTACTGTATTTGATGAAAGTAAGTTAAACATAAAGGATCTATTGAATTACGGATGATAAGTGAGGAAAAAGCAGAACGAAGTATCATAACTGTTTAAACTTCGATAAAAAACTATTATTATTTTAATTGTTGTAATATATATTTCCTGAAGTATAGTGATTTGATCTGAAATCATTATAGTTTAGGAAATATATAGCGATCAATCAACAATCTCCCATACCGAGTGAAATTAATTCAAATGAAAACTTAGATAGCGCGATGGAATGTATTGACAATCAAAGTTTAAGGGTAGTGTGAGTAATTCTTTAACATCGACTCACCCAATAAATTAATCAATCTCAAATGATACATGCCGATATTTTTATATTGATATGTATATAATTATTTGTGAACTTTGTAGTTGTAAAATAAAATTCCCTGAAAGCATTAAAAAGAAAAGAAGAATATGTTGATATTTTTCCTCCAGCTCTTTACATCCGTGCCTTTAAAAATACCAGTACTCTTTTATTATCCTTTCGATTTCGTTTGAAGAGTGCTTTGTCACTATTGTGTCAGCTCTTTGCATTAAAGGGTTCAAACCTTTGAATTGAAAAATTACATCAAGATCAATTAATGCATCAGTTGACAAAATATTATTGCATGTTTGCTTGAAAGAAAATGAACTTGTAAGTAATTTATTAATAAGACCAAATCATTTATTCCATTTTTAATGATAATGATTCTGTTTCGAATAATCCAACTTGTGTTCTTTTCACTCGCATTTAAAATCAGATACATGTAAATGCAAAGTAAGAAATACTGACTTTAATAACTTTAATGAGATATTAAAGTACTGATCACTTTAAGACGATAACATAACGAAACACATTACCGGTCCTTAATTTGCGTAATGAGTTTCAGTACACAATCCCGATTGCTCTTGATGAATGGGGTTATCACAGGGGACAAGGAGGGGGCTCAAATGGCGAGAGAAATAAAGAAAGAGAAAGAAAGAGAAAGAAAGAGAGAAAGAGATAGAAGGGGAGGGAACGTTCCAATAAAGTGTCAAGACCCCTCCAACCCCGTCCAACATCATCCCCTCACTCGGTGGCTTTAATAATTTTGCCCACAATCCATGCACCCAGCCAGAGAAGCGCCCCTTCAATAGCTAGGCTCGTGTTTCGCCACTGATGTCGATCATTGGAGAGTAGTCCAGATTTCAAGCAAATAATTTCTAATTACCAGGAAATGGTCGAGATATAGGAGTAGGCCTACAATCAAATGAAAGTTTAACGTCCTTTCGAAAGACTCATAGGCCAGTGAGAGATTCTTAAGATATATTATAGAGCTTGGAGGAGGAAGCTATAAGAAATTACAAACACAATGGCTTTCTCTTTTGTATCCATATAAGATTGTACCCATACTATTAAACAATGTTCTTACTCGATCACAGCTTTGTAAGATATAAATGTTGGGGAACGGGATTTAATAGTTGGTCAAACAGTTTTTGAGCGTCAAGTAACGCCTGGCTGGAATGCTCCCCAGGGAGTGGAGATTGGGCACACAGTGTGTGCGGGCAAGACAAAGTATTGAATCCAATTACCGGGGTAATAGTATATCTGTAAAGCGGTTAGAAACATCATAGATGTATTAAGCGCTATATAAAAGCGGAATTATTATTACTATTATTATTATTAGAGTCGTCCTCAAATGAATCAAACGACAAAATGTTATCAAAAATTAAATTGGGAATTGCTCTTTCATTATATCAGAAATGTAGAAGGTCAGGGGCTAAAATCAAGGTGAAGATTTAACTTCACAACAACAACAGCGAAGACGCTTTATGAACAAATTTTAAAATCTTTGTTGTTAAGTGTAGGGTACTGACTATTATGAGTGATGGTGACAAAGATGTTTAAAACAAAAGCAGTTTTTGTAATACATTTTAATATCTGCCGAGTATTGACCCGATTATCATACTTTAAGGTGACGAAGGTGACTCAACAAATGTTTTTAATTGTTGCTGTTAACTGCATGTTAATAATAATAATAGGCATTTCTATAGCGCCGTCTATCTAGAAATTATATTCCGAGGCGCATTTATTATTACTCCAGCTATAGCCTAGCTGCCATTACAGCGTTCCAGCATTTAAATTTAAAGGAATTAATTCCTGCCAGGTACCCATTTACATCACCTGGGTTGGGTGTGGCAAATGTAGATCACTGCCTTGCCAAAGGACATTAGTGCCGCGGCGGGACTCGAACCGCGGACCTCGTGATCGACAGTCCGGCGACGTATCCAATCGACCACGACACCTCTACAGGTATCGACCTGAAGTCTTACATGTACGTGATGGTAACGGAGATGTTTTTTTTTTAATCTCTCTTTTTTGCTTGTTATCTGCAGGGTATTGACCTGACGTCTTACGTGATGGTAACGGAAATGTTTACACCTAGTAAGCGTGGACCAGCGGGTATCCTCCTCACCGTCTTCTGGGCTTCAGGAATCATGTCACTACCGGGCCTGGCCTATCTCCTCAAGGACTGGGTCTACCTTCAACTCGCCATCTCCTTGCCCAATATATTAACTGTCTTCATCATAGCGTAAGTAACTACAGTGAAACCTGTCTATAAAGACCACCAAAGGGAGACAATAAAATGGTCTTTAAGGGCAGGTGGTCTTTAAGGAGAGGTTCCATTAGTACATGTTTCAATGAAAAAAACCATTTTCAAGGGAAACAAAAAATGTGGTCTTTGTAGACAGGTGGTCATTAAAGCAGGTTTGACTGTATATAGCTAGTGAGGACAAGGACATCGCCAGGGTGTTTTCGAAAAGAATAGGCTAGTTTAAGGGCACTAGTTGTAGAACTTGGATTAATGCATTTGTACTCCAACCAGAAACGCCCATCAACTTTTATTTCATCTGATTTAACAGTAAACATGTTTCTCCGATGATTATTCAAGATCCATTCTTCAACCAACATCTTATAAAGTGTACAGTAAGAACTTAACAAAATTAAATTTAAAAACAAAAATGGTAGTGTTTTCAGTAGTGAGCCAATATCCTAACGATAAAGTGAAAGTGAATTGATAGCTACAATACAAACAGTAAGCCTGGCGATATTCCATCAATTTGTCTATTCAGAGCAATTCCAGAATCAACCAGATGGCTATTGTCCCGCGGGAAAATAGACCAAGCGGAAGCAAACCTGCAGAGGATTGCCAAATTCAATGGCAAGGAGATCCCATCACCGATACTGTCCCAAGCCCAAGCTCAGGCCAACACTTCGACCAACTACGATATTTGGAGCTTGTCCAGAAAAACTAAAGTCAATGCCAAGCTCAGACAAGTATCTGTAGCATCGGATCCCGACCTTTACGACCTTACGAATGGCGATACAAAGACGCTTACCCTTGTGGAAGGGTACAGCATTACAAGCATGGACGCGCTTTCAGAGTCGGATGCGGTCTTTGGCGCGGAGAAACATTTCACACTTCTTGATTTGATCCGGACGCGAAACATGAGGAAGCTGACTATCATCATGGCATTTGTTTGGTAAGCAGTGGCGTATCCGGAAATTGATCAAGGGGGGGGGGGGGGGGGGGGGGCAAAGTTGATATTGGGAGTTCAGTATTATATAGGCTAGTTTAAATCAAATCGGTTCAACTGAAACCGCTCTAAAAACTTGTAGCTTGAAACTGACAGGTTTAGATAAAACACCATTAAAACTCCGTCAATCACTTAACGACGAGATCACGACAAGATCTGTTAAGAACCAGAACAAAAAACTTCAATGACTTTCTCTCAAAATATTATGTTTTATATATATATATATATATATATATACATATATATATATATATATATATAATTTATATAGAAGAAGTAAATTGCTGCGCATTTTTTCATTATGCTCGTCAATGATACATTGTGACGACTGAAATCTTCTCTCTGTCACAAATACAGGTTTGTAAATAGCGTCATCTACTACGGACTGTCGCTGAACACGGACAGTTTAGCAGGCGATCCATATCTTAATTTCTTCATAAGTGGAGCTGTCGAGGTTCCCGCCTATTTCGTTGCAGCCGGTCTCATCAGATGGTCAGTAGAGCTACGTTTTGTTCTTACGAAATAACAAACGTTTACGGCAACTATGTGCACAATTATTATTTCTTATACAGTTCTTGCATAAAGTGAAAACTATTTGATATGACAAAATATAATGTAACTCTGCAAACATATAACCTATATTCTACAATTTGTATTAAACGATCAAGTTTCAGAAGATTTATTTTTCTCTCTCTCTCCAACTCGGTGAGCTCGGTATACTCTGTTCATTATGATATCTTCTGTTTGGAGCCAGAATGGTGTTAAGTCCCATTATTTTACACAGACCTAACGCGCCTATATAGCTTTAGCGCCAAAAACAAACGAAAATTAATATCTTGATATTGAACCATGTCCGATGAACTAATTCCTAGTCCTCATCACAATAGATAAATGAGGTAATTGACTGTCTTTTTTAAATTCATGTGAAGCTCAACACAACATAAAACAGCCCATAGAGTCTTTAGATATTTTGTTGTTCTATACGACTATTCCGTCCTATCTATGCCATTCTCATCTCTTCCTTTTCCCCTAATTTCACTCTCCGTCGCCCCTCTCCTAAATTCCTTTTATGTCTCTCGAATTCTGTCTGTCATGACAAATTTTCTGAACATGTTTTGAAAGACATCGTTGAGGTGCAATAAGTACAATCAATGGTCAACGCCCTCTATTTTGTATTCGTTACAGTGTTGGCAGACGGCTTCCACTATGTGCCTGTCATATTATCGGAGGTATAGCCTGCATAGCAACAGTATTCATTCCCGCCGAAACAGGTATTGATAGTAATGCGTATTATTACTCTAGATTCTCTAGATTTGTTTTTTCCTTTGCTATGTTGCTTTTATTGGATATCATAAATAACGTAATGGGACCAAAATGAAATATGAACAAAATTAATGGTCATAGTTGTACACCAGAAGAAGGTCTCCGAGCCCTTAAAAACCATCAAACAATGGAACTGTACGTTCAGTCATTCCGTTGTAAATTCATGTCATGTCATCTGAGAATGATGTACAGTCTACCTTTAATTTGTCGATCCACCTTCATTGTCCCTGATTGATTCGTCAATTGAAGCGGTAACGTAGTAATTTATATTGCGGTATTGATAGTAATGCGTATTATTACTCTAGATTCTCTAGATTTGTTTTTTCCTTTGCTATGTTGCTTTTATTGGATATCATAAATAACGTAATGGGACCAAAATGAAATATGAACAAAATTAATGGTCATAGTTGTACACCAGAAGAAGGTCTCCGAGCCCTTAAAAACCATCAAACAATGGAACTGTACGTTCAGTCATTCCGTTGTAAATTCATGTCATGTCATCTGAGAATGATGTACAGTCTACCTTTAATTTGTCGATCCACCTTCATTGTCCCTGATTGATTCGTCAATTGAAGCGGTAACGTAGTAATTTATATTGCAGTATTTTACATTGTACACGGTGTCGTAAGGCAACCAACAAAAGAAATCTATAAATGGGCAAAATCCAATGGGATGAAATCAATACAGTCTGATATGAAACACCTCATACAAACCCGGTAATAACATAAATCGGCTAGATAAATGTATTGCTCCTAATATAACATTGTTATGGTTATCAACTTCTTCTTCATTTTTTATTCACCACAGAGGGCGGTACAGATCTATCACCTGTCATCGTTACCGTAGCAATGGCAGGCAAATTTTGTATATCGGCGTCATACGCTATCGTATTTCTCTACGCGTCAGAACTCTTTCCTACAGTAATCAGGTAATAAATAAAGGTACAGTCACACCTGCTTTAGTGACCACCTGTCTACAAAGACCACCTGTCTACAAAGGCCACATTTATTGTTTCCCTTGAAAATGGTTTCTCATTGAATCATGTACTTAAAAGGAACCTGTCTATACAAAGACCACCTGTCTACAAAGGCCACTTTTTGTGTTTCCCTTGGGCGGTCGCTATAGACAGGTTTGACTGTAAAAGGTAACGTCGTTATAAATTAAAGTGGTGGACTCACGATAATTCTTGCAGGGGGAGCATAAAATTGTGTTTACATAAAATAATATTCGTCTGTATTTTTGTTTTCTTTTTTCTTTTTCTTTTTTCTTTTCTTTTTCTTCCCAGGAATATCAGAAATACATTATTGAAAGTCCAATAAAATTGTGACAAGCAAAACAACAAACAAACAAAAAGGAGAAAGAAACGAAAAGAAAATGAAAGAAAGAAAGAAATGGGAAAATAAATTATAACATTTGAAAATTTCTCCCTTTTCCCTCTTTTTTTTTTAACCCGGGAGGGGGGGGCGAGGCATGTTCCCCCGTTGCCCCATCCCCGGAACCGCCACTAAAAGTAGCATGCCCCCAATTGATTCCATGCTGGTCACAGAGCATGAACAAGACATCGATTGAAACAATATCCATCAAAAGTCACCTTACCCGTGTAAAGATGAAGAAGATGATAAACTTTAATCCCATTAATGAAAGGAATACGGTATGCGTGTTTACTGAACCTTGCTAATTAGGTAGATGACTTCTATTTTCTCTCACCCATTTTAATGAGTCTCGTGAATATGAATGGATATAATACATGCACCCATTGGTCCAAATTCTCGAAAACTGCCTAATTGCTAGATTGGTCCATCGATTTCTGGAGTGCGGAAGTTCGACCTCTTTACCCTTTACAAATCACTATAATTTTGCAACTGAATTAAAAGTACAACATCTTTATGTCTTGACGAAATCAATCCTTCTTTAATTATCAATATTTTTCAATATAAATAATTTATTCAGAACTTTGGGGTTGAGACTTGGCCTTCCTTGAATCAATGACGTTAGTTTATCCTCTCCCCACCCTTTCCCAATTTCTCTGTCTCTTGTACCCCTCCCTATCATTATTTTGTACATCATACCAATTTTTTTTTATTAGGAACCTTGGACTGGGTGTGTCGTCGTTTTCTTCCAGAGTTGGTGGTATAGTTGCTCCTTTCTTGCTTGCGCTCGTGAGTCATGTTCTTATTCAATTACGGTTTAAAGCCCCACTGCACTACTTGTAGCTACTTGCGCCCTCTATATAGCAAACAATGCCTAATCGGTGCCTGTTTGTCCCCCATGATCCTCTAATTATTATGTTAATTGAGATCTGATTTGATGAGATAACCACCTGTCAGTGATCTTTCAGGGAGGTCTAATCCTCCTGGCCAAACTAGTGCAGACTGGCTTTAACAGTTCTTATTTCATGAAAGTATACCAAATGTAAATCTATTTACATGGGATATTTTGGAGAAACTCTGCCTCTATGGTCGACCAGTGATTAAATGAACACATACCACAGAGGTGGAATCAGGAATATATGACACGTGGGACATGGAATTCGGAAAATTATCTGATAAGCAAAAGAAAAAAGAAATTACAAAAGTGTTCAGGTGTTTCTGTTTTAAGGGGCACATTTTTATATTTTGTGTGTATGACACCGACTTTTTTAAGGAGACATAGCCGTCAAGGGTCATTTTCTGCAATGGATGTCGTCACTTTGATATAAAAATGAGAATCTGCTGATGGTTTTTATATTAAGATTGTTTACAATTAAAATAATGTACCATTCCTCTTGCGGGTCATGATGTTGTTTTTTGATATTTAGACATCAAATGGTTGTGCTCTTTAGGAACCCTCTTTGATTTAGCTTAAAGGGATAGTCCACCCCAGGATTTTCTTTAGCTGACGATATAGACCTAATAATACCATGAAGAATGATACAAGTCTCATTAAAATCCATGATCACATAACGAAGATATATCGACTTTTTTATCGAAAATCAGCCGCCCCCCAAATGCAAATGCGTTACATGGGCATGAAACGATCGCCAAAAAATAACCGATAGTATCGAAATTGTGACGTATGTTGCGAGCTGCCTTCTTATTTCGCAGACATTCACTTTCGCTTTCATTCATGATTCGTCGTGTCAGTGCGATAACAGTGTACCGCGAGCGAAAGTGAATGTCTGCGAAATAAGAAGGCAGCTCGCAACATACGTCACAATGCGATCGTTTCATGCCCATGTAACGCATTTGCATTTGGGGGGCGGCTGATTTTCGATAAAAAAGTCGATATATCTTCGTTATGTGATCATGGATTTTAATGAGACTTGTATCATTCTTCATGGTATTATTAGGTCTATATCGTCAGCTAAAAAAAATCCTGGGGTGGACTATCCCTTTAAAGATACCAAATGACGAGAGAAGAACAAAACAAACACTAATAAATAAGTTTGTCCGTGGGATTTCTAAATTATGGATAGCGTATACGACCATTCATTTTTATTATGAAATGGTTGTTTGATGTTTTTCTTGACAAATATTAAGTATACCTCTTTCCTTTCTTTTCCCCGTTGAATCGCAGGATGTTTACCAGGTCTGGCTACCAATGACTATTTTTGGTACCCTGTCGATCCTGGCGGGTTTCAGCGTATTACCCCTCCCTGAAACTCTGGGTCGCACCCAGCCCCAGACCATACAGGATGCCGAAAATCTTCACCGCAGAACGTGGTCAAAGCTTGCCAGTGATAAGCTACCATTCTCAGGCCACATTAATTTGGAAGATAACGACACTAAATTATGATTTTTAACACCAAATGTAAGATAAAACGAGTATCTTCATTGAATTAATGTGAAAGAGAAAGGATCCTTCGGAAATCTTTGTAATGATCGAGGCAACCGAATATCCAAATTGGTTTATGATATGCCTTTACCACTTTTGATCGTTATATGCGTTATCATTAGATTTTGTATTGATCTATCATTGTTTCTCTTTTCATGAGGAAAGAGGGAAAGAGAGAGAGAGAGAGAGAGAGAGAGAGAGAGATCGTGATAGAGAGAGGGAGAGAGGTATAAAGAAAGAGAGATGGATGGAAGGGGGAAAGGGTAGTAAGGCTTACGCATGTATTTGACGTCTTTTGACTGCCTTTCCCAGACCATGATTTAAATCTGACCTCTTCTGAACTGTGATTCATGAGCCCATAGATACAAGACGCCACTCGACTGACGCACGCATGCGTCATGCAGTGACGGTGGTGGTCTTTGACGGGCCATATTAGCGTTACAACCTTTTAACAGAATGCAAATTGAACAGTGCAAACATCATATTGAATTACCGGTATATGCAGGGGCGTCGCCAAAGGGGGGGGGGGGGGTGTGGGGGGGTGCGACACCCCCCCACCTGTCAGGATATTGTCGGTAAAATTGCGCTGCCGTCGGGAAAAAGAGAAAGGGGGGAGGGAAAAAAAGAGAGGGAAAAAAAGAGAGGGAAAAAAAGAGAGGGAAAAAAAGAGAGGGAAAAAAGAGAGGGAAAGGGAAAGAAAAGAAAAAAAAGAAAAGGAAAAGAAAAGAAAGAAAAGAGAAGAAAGAAAGAGAAAAAAGAAAAAGAGGGAGGAGAGGAAAGAAAGGAAAAGAAAGAAAAGAAAGAAAAGGAAAAAAGAAGAAAAAAGAGTGAAAGGGAAACAAAAGAAACGGGGGATGAAAGAGAGGAGAGAGAGGGGAGGTAGGAGTCTGAGAGAGGAGGAGTGGGAGTAAAAGAGAGAAGGGGGTTGTTGGGTGGAGTCGTCTCGTCGAGGGAGCAAGAAAGACACGGGTAAATATGTTGCTGTGTCGGGTCAGCTGTGTCGGTATTCTTGCTCGATCCTCGTGTACTATATATCAATGCAGAAGTTTGAAGTCGGTGAGATGTATATTGTCGGTCGGCCGACAAGTTTTTTTTCCCTACGAACTGTGACTTCTTATCCGCTGTGACGACTTCGAGAGTGACTACAACTACAATACTTGTATTTTCTCGAAGTTTCACTTGCCTATAATATCAGCTAAAGTAATCAGAGGTTTAAAATTTTCGGGGAAACTAAATTCAAACAAGGTTTAAGAGTCAACAACGGTACGACGAATCGTCTTCCTTTATTGTGATGAAACGCCAAAAATTCCGCGCTTTGCGCGGAAGGGGAAACTTCATTTAGACGAGTCGAGAACGGTACAGCGAATCGTCTTCTTTCTCTAATAATTTCAGGAAACGTCAAAGCTTCCGCGCAACGCGCGAGAGGGGAAACTAAATTCACACAAAATTAATAGGGCTTATTTAGAGTCGAAAACGGTACAACGAATCGTGTTTTTCTCTGATAATTTGAGGAAACGTCAAAGCTTTTGCGCTTCGCGCGAGAGGGGGAAACTGAATTCAGATGAATAGGGCTTAATAAGATTCGAAAACGGTACGAGGAATCGTCTTCCTTTCTCTATATTGTGATGAAACGCCAAAAATACCGCGCTTCGCGCGGAAGGGGAAAACTTCATTTAGACGAGTCGAGAACGGTACGACGAATCGTCTTCTTTCTCTAATAATTTTAAGGAAACGTCAAAGCTTCCGCGCTTCGCGCGAGAGGGGGAAACTGAATTCACACAAAATTAATAGGGCTTATTTAGAGTCGAGAACGGTACAACGAATCGTGTTCATTCTCTAATAATATGAGGAAACGTCAAAGTTTTTTTGGGGAAACTGAATTCAGATGAATAGGGCTTATTAAGAGTCGAGAACGGTACGATCAATCGTCTTCTTTCTTTAATAATTTAATGAAACGTCAAAAGTTCCGCGCTTCGCGCGGGAGGGGGAAGCTTCATTCAGATAAGGATTAAGAGTCGAGAACAGTACACCGAATCGTCTGCTTTTTCTCATTATTTAATGAAACGTCAAAGCTTGCGCGCTTTGCGCGGGAAGGGGGGGCGGGGGACTGAATTCAGAAAAGGATAAACAGTCGAGAACGGTACAGCAAATCGTCTTCTTTTTCATAATAATTTAATGAAACGTCAAAGCTTTCGCGCTTCGCGCGGGTGGGGGGGGGGGGGGGGGAACTTTATACAGCCAAGGATTACCAGTCGAAAACGGTACAATTAATCGTCTTCTTTTCCTAATAATTTAAGGAAACGTCTAAGCTTCCGCGCTTTGCGCGGGAGGCCCATCATCCACACCCCACTAATGAGCGCGCTTTTATGTGATTCTTTTGCTCACTACCGCCCCTCCCTTAAATATAAAATATATAGCTATGATGCTGACTAAATTGAAGAAATAATTCGTATATTTATGTCGTCGAGGAAAATGACCATTTTGAGCATATGCAAGTACTATAGATAGTCCATAGGAAAAACAATTTAGCCTTCGGCCCCAGGTTTATAGGGTTGAAATTGTAGATATTGGACATTTAATTTTGTCGGTAATTGGTAGCTAGTTTTGTCGGTAATTATTGGCCTCTACACCCCCCCCCCCCCCCCCCCCCCCCCCCCACTGAAAAAGGTCTAGCGACGCCCCTGGGTATATGGCCAATCTCCTTCACAGGCCCGATTGTCGCAGGTAGTGACGCAATCGAAATGACGCCCAGGCACGTAGCCACGGGGGTGGGGCGACACAGAGGGGGGGGGGGGGGGGCACGTGCCCCCCCCCCCCCCCCAAAAAAAAAAAAAAAATGCTGGTTGGAATCACTATGTAGTTTTTCTCACTTTTCCTAATTATATGACATTAGATGTCCCCCGAGAGATCGAGAGACATATTAGTGACATTGTGCACTGAATGAACACGACCACCTCCGGTAATAATGATTCAACTGACTACATGATCTAGTTTATCCAATATACTTAACTACATCTACTCTACAACAATTTCTAATGTTTAAATGATCACCTAATTAATTAATGCACGCACACCGCTGGAAACTCTTTGCATCATGACTGTTCCCGCATTGTAGTGCTTGCTTTGGAAAACAGGACAAAAGATGAAAATGGTGTGACGTCTGTGACATAAATATCATAAATGATCGTCATGATCTATGGGGATTGAGAAGAAGACATGATTACATTTAATCACAAACTGTTTTGCAATCCCCAGATCACCATGTCAACGAATACATAGATTATATATAAAAGGCAATTATTTACTCTCAAATCCATTTCAGTGGACAGTATGATCGATTGTACACACGCATCGACGAAAATAATAATGATACCGATATTTAATATTGGATATCTTTATAACGCACATATCCACCACGCAATATGCTTAAGGCATTTCAATATTACCCCGGCTCTGTTTAGCTACCGATATCGGTGCTCGCAGCAATTAAGGACTTCCTTCTTACAATTTAACACCTGGGTGGAGAGTGGCAAATGTAGATAAATGTCTTGCAAAAGGACATTTAGTGCCGTGGCGGGACTCGAACCGCAAACCATGTGATCCACAATCAGACGACGAACCCATTATATCACTACACCTTTACAGTTGATGGTTCAGAATTTGTTAACGGTAACAAGTTGTTTATAAAAAAAATCATTTGCTGTCTACGCGAGAAAAAAATTGAAAATGAGGATACATTATCTCGCCGTCTATCATTTTACCCTTAAAGGGTTTAAATTTGTGACGTGTTGCTTGATTGTGTTGCGAATTATGTTTTTGGCCCCGTTTCATAACACTCTTGTTTCCAAACAAAATGTTCAATATCTTAAATACAGCGTATTTTACCGACATTGCTACCACTGCTTTAATGTGTTCTCAATTACGCCATCTTTCGGTGAAGGCGTACAAAGAGAGATTTTCCGGTTCCTGTATTATCACGCTAAAGTCATCAGTTTGTGATGCATTGTGGGACATGGCTGTCGACACATCGGTACACTGTGAACAATAGATGGGAGTTTACGTAAATCTGAAGTAGTGTCAGTAGAATACACTGCCTTTAAAGATAACCAATTCCGTGCATTTTTTTGTTACATATTAAATAGAGTTTTAGCGCTCTCTAGTGATAACAATTCCTGTTGACAAAAGCACTCAAATGAGATGTCTTTTACGGGAGAGTAGCTGTAACGACAGAAGATAATACAAACTTTAATTTATAGTTACAATTAAAGCTATTTGAAAAGGTGATAATTATCACTTTTGACGTAAAGTGTGTGTTAAAAATTATTCATTGTACTTTTTAATCTGACCTCGTGCGCATTTTATGAACTATGGACTTTTTAAGGATAGATTTAGTATTTATGAACTTCTTTATCAAACATCAATTTATATAATCCTTGCCATGTTGGACGTTTATCCTATGTTATTGAAAATGTAGAGAGCGTATCTTTCAAAATAATCATGTAGGCATTATTTTTCTTTGTTATCATTAAACGATATTTTTAAAGAACTTTTCATCTTCTTTGTCTTGATTTCCATGTTAACTATCTAAAGAGTAATTTGATGGTTACCATTAAATTCTTTGTTAATTTACTTATTCATTCATTTGGTTGTTTATTTTTTCATATATTTATTTATTCATTTATCTATTTATTCTATTTCATTTGTGTTGAATAGAAAAGCAGCTTTGAATGACATCATACAGAAACTAACTACAGTTATGTTATGAACCTCATACATATTCATGTATGCTAATTTGCGCATGAGCAGAATACTCATACGCGCTGGTGAAGAGTTGATACTAGGGACTTTTAGATTTGCACGCCGACATAGTGGACTGCTACGTGTGACCAGGGGCGTCTCTAAAGGGGGGTGTGGGAGTGCGACACCCCTTCCCCCCACCTGTCAGGATATTGTCGGTAAAATTGTGCTGCCGTCGGGAAAAAAAAGAGAAAGGGGGAGGAAAAAAGAGAGGGAAAGAAAAGAAAGGAAAGAGGAGAGAAAAAAGAAGGAGAAAAAAGAGTGAAAGGGAAACAAAAGAAACGGGGGATGAAAGAGAGGAGAGAGAGGGGAGGTAGGAGTCTGAGAGAGGAGGAGTGGGAGTAAAAGAGAGAAGGGGGTTGTTGGGTGGAGTCGTCTCGTCGAGGGAGCAAGAAAGACACGGGTAAATATGTTGCTGTGTCGGGTCAGCTGTGTCGGTATTCTTGCTCGATCCTCGTGTACTATATATCAATGCAGAAGTTTGAAGTCGGTGAGATGTATATTGTCGGTCGGCCGACAAGTTTTTTTTCCCTACGAACTGTGACTTCTTATCCGCTGTGACGACTTCGAGAGTGACTACAACTACAATACTTGTATTTTCTCGAAGTTTCACTTGCCTATAATATCAGCTAAAGTAATCAGAGGTTTAAAATTTTCGGGGAAACTAAATTCAAACAAGGTTTAAGAGTCAACAACGGTACGACGAATCGTCTTCCTTTATTGTGATGAAACGCCAAAAATTCCGCGCTTTGCGCGGAAGGGGAAACTTCATTTAGACGAGTCGAGAACGGTACAGCGAATCGTCTTCTTTCTCTAATAATTTCAGGAAACGTCAAAGCTTCCGCGCTACGCGCGAGAGGGGGAAACTAAATTCACACAAAATTAATAGGGCTTATTTAGAGTCGAAAACGGTACAACGAATCGTGTTTTTCTCTGATAATTTGAGGAAACGTCAAAGCTTTTGCGCTTCGCGCGAGAGGGGGAAACTGAATTCAGATGAATAGGGCTTAATAAGATTCGAAAACGGTACGAGGAATCGTCTTCCTTTCTCTATATTGTGATGAAACGCCAAAAATACCGCGCTTCGCGCGGAAGGGGAAAACTTCATTTAGACGAGTCGAGAACGGTACGACGAATCGTCTTCTTTCTCTAATAATTTTAAGGAAACGTCAAAGCTTCCGCGCTTCGCGCGAGAGGAGGAAACTGAATTCACACAAAATTAATAGGGCTTATTTAGAGTCGAGAACGGTACAACGAATCGTGTTCATTCTCTAATAATATGAGGAAACGTCAAAGTTTTTTTGGGGAAACTGAATTCAGATGAATAGGGCTTAATAAGATTCGAAAACGGTACGAGGAATCGTCTTCCTTTCTCTATATTGTGATGAAACGCCAAAAATTCCGCGCTTCGCGCGGAAGGGGAAAACTTCATTTAGACGAGTCGAGAACGGTACAACGAATCGTCTTCTTTCTCTAATAATTTAAGGAAACGTCAAAGCTTCCACGATTCGCGCGAGAGGGGGAAACTGAATTCAGACAAAATTAATAGGGGTTATTTCGAGTCAAAACGGAACAACGAATCGTGTTCATTCTCTAATAATATGAGGAAACGTCAAAGCTTTTTGGGGGAAACTGAATTCAGATGAATAGGGCTTATTAAGAGTCGAGAACGGTACGATCAATCGTCTTCTTTCTTTAATAATTTAATGAAACGTCAAAAGTTCCGCGCTTCGCGCGGAAGGGGGAAGCTTCATTCAGATAAGGATTAAGAGTCGAGAACAGTACACCGAATCGTCTGCTTTTTCTCATTATTTAATGAAACGTCAAAGCTTGCGCGCTTTGCGCGGGAAGGGGGGGGGGGGCGGGGGACTGAATTCAGAAAAGGATAAACAGTCGAGAACGGTACAGCAAATCGTCTTCTTTTTCATAATAATTTAATGAAACGTCAAAGCTTTCGCGCTTCGCGCGGGTGGGGGGGGGGAACTTTATACAGCCAAGGATTACCAGTCGAAAACGGTACAATTAATCGTCTTCTTTTCCTAATAATTTAAGGAAACGTCTAAGCTTCCGCGCTTTGCGCGGGAGGCCCATCATCCACACCCCACTAATGAGCGCGCTTTTATGTGATTCTTTTGCTCACTACCGCCCCTCCCTTAAATAAGTTCCTAGCTCCGCGCCTGCATTAAAATATATAGCTATGATGCTGACTAAATTGAAGAAATAATTCGTATATTTATGTCGTCGAGGAAAATGACCATTTTGAGCATATGCAAGTACTATAGATAGTCCATAGGAAAAACAATTTAGCCTTCGGCCCCAGGTTTATAGGGTTGAAATTGTAGATATTGGACATTTAATTTTGTCGGTAATTGGTAGCTAGTTTTGTCGGTAATTATTGGCCTCTACACCCCCCCACTGAAAAAGGTCTAGCGACGCCCCTGGGTATATGGCCAATCTCCTTCACAGGCCCGATTGTCGCAGGTAGTGACGCAATCGAAATGACGCCCAGGCACGTAGCCACGGGGGTGGGGCGACACAGAGGGGGGGGGGGGGGGGGGGGGCACGTGCCCCCCCCCCCCAAAAAAAAAAAATGCTGGTTGGAATCACTATGTAGTTTTTCTCACTTTTCCTAATTATATGACATTAGATGTCCCCCGAGAGGTCGAGAGACATATTAGTGACATTGTGCACTGAATGAACACGACCACCTCCGGTAATAATGATTCAACTGACTACATGATCTAGTTTATCCAATATACTTAACTACATCTACTCTACAACAATTTCTAATGTTTAAATGATCACCTAATTAATTAATGCACGCACACCGCTGGAAACTCTTTGCATCATGACTGTTCCCGCATTGTAGTGCTTGCTTTGGAAAACAGGACAAAAGATGAAAATGGTGTGACGTCTGTGACATAAATATCATAAATGATCGTCATGATCTATGGGGATTAAGAAGAGGACATGATTACATTTAATCACAAACTGTTTTGCAATCCCCAGATCACCATGTCAACGAATACATAGATTATATATAAAAGGCAATTATTTACTCTCAAATCCATTTCAGTGGGCAGTGTGATCGATTGTACACACGCATCGACGAAAATAATAATGATACCGATATTTAATATTGGATATCTTTATAACGCACATATCCACCACGCAATATGCTTAAGGCATTTCAATATTACCCCGGCTCTGTTTAGCTACCGATATCGGTGCTCGCAGCAATTAAGGACTTCCTTCTTACAATTTAACACCTGGGTGGAGAGTGGCAAATGTAGATAAATGTCTTGCAAAAGGACATTTAGTGCCGTGGCGGGACTCGAACCGCGAACCATGGTGATCCACAATCAGACGACGTACCCATTATATCACTACACCTTTACAGTTGATGGTTCAGAATTTGTTAACGGTAACAAGTTGTTTATAAGAAAAATCATTTGCTGTCTACGCGAGAAAAAAATTGAAAATGAGGATACATTATCTCGCCGTCTATCATTTTACCCTTAAAGGGTTTAAATTTGTGACGTGTTGGATTAATTGTTTTGCGAATTATGTTTTTGGCCCCGTTTCATAACACTCTTGTTTCCAAACAAAATTTTCAATATCTTAAAAACAGCGTATTTTACCGACATTGCTACCACTGCTTTAATGTGTTCTCAATTACGCCATCTTTCGGTGAAGGCGTACAAAGAGAGATTTTCCGGTTCCTGTATTATCACGCTAAAGTCATCAGTTTGTGATGCATTGTGGGACATGGCTGTCGACACATCAGTACATTGTGAACAGTAGATGGCAGTTTACGTAAATCTGAAGTAATGTCAGTAGAATACACTGCCTTTAAAGATAACCAATTCCGTGCATTTTTTTGTTACATATTAAATAGAGTTTTAGCGCTCTCTAGTGATAACAATTCCTGTTGAAAAAAGCACTCAAATGAGATGTCTTTTTACGGGAGAGTAGCTGTAACGACAGAAGATATTGTCATACAAACTTTAATTTATAATTACAATTGAAGCTATTCGAAAAGGTGATGATTATCACTTTTGACGTAAAGTATGTGTTAAAAATTATTCATTGAAATTTTAATCTGACCTCGTGCACATTTTATGAACTATTGACTTTTTAAGGATAGATTTAGTATTTATGAACTTCTTTATCAAACATCAATTTATATAATCCTTGCCATGTTGGACGTTTATCCCGAAAAATAATATGTTATTGAAAATGTAGAGAGCGTATCTTTCAAAATAATCATGTAGGCATTATTTTTCTTTGTCATCATTAAACGATATTTTTTTAAAAACTTGTCATCTTCTTTGTCTTGTTTTCCATGTTAACTGTCTCAAGAGTTATTTGATGGTTGCCATTTATTTGTTATTAATTTGCTTATTTATTAATTTGGTTGTCAATTTTATTTCATTTTTCCCCCCTTTATATTATCGACAAATTTGTGATTTATCTTAGTTTGAACATTTTCAAGATAACAAGACTCTAATTTTGATATTCGTTGCAATTAAAGTACATTGAACTCAAGAGATATGATGATACGAGAGAAAAGACGAAACCAATTTGGATTGTGAGAGTAGGTTAGTGAAACAGTGAAAAATGTGTTGTATTAAAAACGCTTTTTATCATATCCATCTGGGGCAGAATGATTTCCCAACAACTCAGAGGTGGGGGCCAAATCGAAAATAAAATAAAATGCCCTTAAAGGGACTTGGTAACATTGTTCAGATGAGAGAGTGTTGCTAAGGTAGTGACTTCAATGCTAGATGTACAATTAAAGATAATCTGAACATTTGAGTGAAAACGGACCATTATTCATGGTACAAATTGGGAAAAACTGATCTGATCGATTCCTTAATTCTCCCAACTATGTTATTACAATTGAATTACATTGTAGGTGAATGGAAATCTTACAAAGCAATAAAATGGCTCTACATTCCAATCCAGACATTTAAGTGTTGAGAGAATTTTTATAGCCTGTTTTATGTCTTTTTTTCATGGAAAAACGGTTGGGAAAATTCAAAAATGGTTGGGAGAATTTACCGTCAATCACTGTTAGAGGGTGTCGTACATCGACGCCTTCAAAGAAAACCATAGATATCTTCGTGGTTTTCTGAATTTTTTCTCAGGATTTTTTGCATGTCAGAGGGTTAGTACAGTAAAAGGAATATAGTAAGTAACATTTTATACAAAAATTAAGCAATTTTTTTCATCAACCTTCAACAATGTTACCAAGTCACTTTAAAGGTATAGACCGGTAGTGATAAAATTGCGGTTCAAGGGTTTTGGGTGCAAAATATCCATTCAATATTGTTTAGATATTGCCTTCAGAGGTTTAGATGGCAATACCTAAATTCGCAAAAGACAGAAATATATGCCCAAATGTTCAAGTGCATTCGCGATATCTGTCCAGGCCGGATTGATATGATAATGTACCAAATATGTCAATTAGTAGGAAGTTTCCCGGCAAAATGTGTATCACCACGTAGGCCTATTAGTCAAAACATATTCTTTCACATGCTTGGTAATAAGAGCTCCATTTAATTTTTTGAGAGAGGGGCGTTTCCAAAACTGAAAGAGAAATGGTATTAAAATGTGTTTTATTCTTTTAACTCTTCCCTTCAAATCCTGGAGGCGGCACCAGCCCTTCCCTCGCCTATATAACATACGCTCTTAACCCAGACCCACTTCATAGGTGACGTATCTTTTCGAAAATGAGATCATAAACGTGACATTAAATTTCTGTCGCGGAAAATCGTGACGTAGTAATGATTGTTATCATACGTTTGTATTATCATATATTAAGCAAATATTAATCGACTACGAGGTTAATATTTGTTTTATATCCCACATCGGCAATAAAGTCTGCAGACAGTTTAGCTTCAGCTAGATTTTACAAAGCGCAACATGCATAGGCTTACATGTTATACAGTCGATGCGCGCTCATTTGACATTGACTTTGACATTTCGCGTAACCTATTTTGCTATGCGTATTCAATGGACAAGGGTGGGCAAGTGGGGTAGCAGCAAAACATTACTTTACAAAAGTACTATCTTACGTCAGAAAAATGACGCATCGTGTTGGCCGGCATAACCCGAGATTTAGCTCCGGCATGCCGTTCTCAGCGCATGTTTTTTGTTCTAATAAAGATTAACAATACTGTAGATATTGCCTTTTGAAATGACATAGGCCTACGCACCGTTTCTGCAAATATTTCCCAAAGAATGTTTTCCATGAATGTGTAAAGTACCAGTATCTCAGTGAATTGTTACCAGGATTAAAAGCTTCCTAGGATACCATTCCCCACATTGAAGAGTTACTCACAATTGTCTATGGGGCTGCGGTCGTTGCCCGAACATCAGGGGCGTCCACACCTACACAGTAAATAAATATTATTGTTCAGATTATTTACGTGAAAATACTTAGAATTATTTTCATATGTCTTTAAAAGATATATTTTGAACCAGGATACAGCTTCTTTGTTTGTTCATGTAGGTGTCTATAATAATAATAATGGTGGCTTCTTATATAGCGCACACGCTCCTGGCGCTGCCCCGATTACTATACCCTGGCCCTAGCAAGGCAGCCACTGCGGCGCTCTAGCATTTCAAGGAATTTATTCCTGCCAGGTACCTATTTACATCACCTGGGTTGAGTGTGGCAAATGTAGATCAATGTCTTGCCAAAGGACATTAGTGCCGCGGCGGGACTCGAACCGCGGACCTTAAGATCGACAGTCCGTCGACGTATCCACTCGACCATGACACCTCTATGACAAGGTAACGCTCGAAACGTTGAGGTCCCCGTGGGGGGGGGGGGGGGTTCTGTATATTTCTTACATCGTAATGACTACGTTTGTTCTCGGAATAGTATGAAGAGTAGCCCAATAAAAATGGACTAACATACTTCCAATATTGTGGGGTCGAATTAAAACTGGTGTCAACGGAAGTAAAAAATGTCTTCACGCAGAAAATGTTATCAAGATTAACAAATTTGGTAGAGAGTTTTTTTTTTTTAGAAAGCTTTTTTGACGGGAGGTCAAATTTGTCCAGTATCAATGAAATTGCGATTTAACGATTGGTTTAATGTCATGTGTGTGTTTAACAAGTAATTGCGACGACTGGAAAGAGAAAGATGTATGTGGAGTGTTATGTTTTTTATTCAATCTAACGTCTATTACAGCTTACCCAAAGCTCAGGTATGATATACCGTTTCTGAAACAACACAATGATACATTATGTTCTGCGATGAACTCTGCCAGTGGATGTCTAAACATTTTTTCACAAAAATGCGCCTCTAAAAGACTTAACAAATTTTACAAAATTTGGTATCACTTTCATTTAGAATGATCGACTGGTACCGGTAAAATTTGTCCCGCATTAATGGAAGTATGCGCCGTCGTTCTTGTATTCCGTTTTGATAGGGTCACCCTAAAGGTAATCACCCACCAGCAATCTCTGACAAAAGTAATCAATAGTGACACTTTAAGGCACTAAAAGCAGACAAACGTCCATCAATTCGGGTGTGGAAAAAATCACAAGTCGTCGTGCTTCCTTGCAAAGTGCCTCTCCTTCTTTGCATGAAATGCTTTTTTTTTTAAATTGAGATATGTATATATACGTATATATATATATATATATATAATAATGATAATGGCTTCTTATATAGCGCACATGTCCGCCACTTCGTGACGCTCCTGGCACTGCCCGAGTATTACCCTGGCTTTAGCAAGGAGGCCATTACGGCGCTCGAGCATTTCAAGGAATTAATTCCTCCCAGGTACCCACATCACCGGAGATGAAGTAATTTCGCTTCCTTGAAAATATTCGTGTAGGACATTTTATTGGTGTTTTAAAGTGCCTTGTTAACTGTAACGCAGGTGTCTGAGTGTAATTGTGTACAGGAATAGTTCTACTAGGGGCTGACGAGATTTAAAAACATTTTGATTCGTCTATTCTGCAATTTTGCAAGCGAGCGAAATAAAAACACTTCTCCTGGGAGCTCATGAATTGTCGTAGTATGGTGGTTCATTGACTTGACTCTCAATTCAAGGCGTGAGGGTGCGAATCACAGCCCGGCGCCAATGTCCTTTGGCTAGACGTTTATCCACGTTTGCCACTCTCCATTCGGGTAATTTTAATTGCATGGCCCTCAGGAAGAACAGCATCGAAGCTGATGATGATTCACGGGGTAAATACAAATATAATTTTGTAATCATCGGTCTGGATACGCCACTGTCATTTATCATGTTTCAAACCACTTTTCTACTTTATTATCTTACCATTTCCAGAATATTTTTTCCTCATTGCGTAATTCGAGAAATGGGCAGACTCAAATGGATTGACGTCTGTTTGCCTAAGTAGCAAGTGCAATCATAACAACTTCATTATCATGATCCTAATAATTTAGTTATGACATCTTGATATTTGCACTTTCATCGCTAGTATCAAAGCACTGGGAACAATCACTGGGTAATCCGATGAGGAATTTCAAATCGAACTGTCGAATTGTGCTGTCACGGGTATTCACGGAAATGAAAGAGATATTGCTCTTTCCTGTCAGTATTTCCTTTTAAACGTATTTTGTTTAACAAAAATAATTATATGTGACTCTCAATGAATAAACATGTATGTGTCAGGTTCCCTTCCTCCTCATAGCTTACATCTAAAAAGTATTCAACAAAGGCCTTAATTCAACCAGTCCATCTTTTATTCTCGAGTTACGAAAAAATACCCCCACATTTTTGTTTACAAGGGCTATGAATAATGTATTTATTAACTGTAAATGAAGGGCTTTAAAGTTAAATCAAGCTCAGTTTTACGTGTATAATTAGACTAAGTTACTGATGAAAAATTCTTAAATTGAATATTGAAATGACTGCAGCATAATTAATATAATGACTTAACTGGGTAGAAACAATAGTAATAGAGATAAGCCACTTCATGTACAAAATAAGAGTTGTCCTCCAATAGAAAGATACACGTTTCCGGTATAATATGCTGGACAAGCGATATATTGTCCAAGCGGTGCATTTTACAAGCATAGCTTTCACCATGGGCCCCTCCATATTTCATTCTGCTTGTCAGTTCAGTCTTTAGATGTAATACATTCGAACAAATTACTATGAGGTGCTCACTTTCTGTTTTTGTCTCTCTTAATGGCATCCACGTTTAAAAGTACCATTCACTCTTTCAAATCATTGCAAAATGTTAAATATATGTGAATTAGAAACAATAAACCGAAACTGACTGACACTGAAAACGAAGACAGGAGTTGCCACTATTTAGAGGCATGTAAACGCAACTTACAAGCGGTGTGAATCAAAATGTTACTGTTTCTGTCACCTTGAAAATGGAGGGGGTGGGGCGGTGGCGGGAAAACAGCCACGAGGAATTGTTAAGGAGTTTCATGAGCGAATTCCATTTCAACATTAGAAAGAGAAGTTTATTGTTAAGACTACAAACTATGCCCTTAGAAGTACTAATTTAGTTTTGCCTAAACCAAAAACACAGAATTGTAAGCGTACGTTTTCTGTATCGCGGAAGTAAATTGTACAATGGATTATCTATGCACACTAGACAATCAAGAAGTTTGGATATATTTAATAAAGAAATAAAAAGTTTAGTTTGAAATGTTATGACAGATAATATATCCTGGAGGACTTGGGAAGGGGTAGCGGGAGAGGTTGGCAGTATCGAGAGGGTGGCGGGAGGAGTTGGTGAGGTTATGGGGATCGATAAGGAGGTAGTGTATTGGTAAATAACTATGATTTTTTTTTTTTTTTTTTTAATGATATTGTATGTAAATTAATATGATTTTTGCTTTTGGACCCCATGGAAGAACAGGACCATTTTGAAAATTGTCCTGAAATGGGCTATCCAACCGTTTGTCTGTATTCTACACATTTACTTTATTTGTTTTTAAAACTTGTATGTATATATGGATTTCGGAAATAAAAAAATAAAAAAAAATAAAAAAAATGTCATCATTCAGAGAGCTAGTCTTTGTATTTTTTAGTGACATGCACTCTTGAATGCTTAATGGACCGACAGTTTTTCTTTTTTATGAGAACGAATAAAGTGTATCATTTTATTTTCAATTTCCCTAATGGAATTTGCAAAACGTGAAATCTCTCTCTCTCGCTCATCCCTCTCTCTCTCTCTCTCTCTCTCTCTCTCTTTCATTCCCTTTTACTTAATTAATCTTCGTTGCGGAACGTCCAATTGAATTCGACTCTCTTTTTTGCATTTTCCCCATCCATTAATCGTTAGCGCACACAAACCGACTAACAAAACGTATGTCATCAAATCCGCTTCCTAATTTATTATTCATTTTTAATCATGTTCCATTTTCTAAAGCTTGTCTTTCAAAGTTTTCTTTTGTTATATAATTTTCTGCTTCATTTGCTTTATTTTTCTATTGATTTGTTAGCAACAAACAAAAATGAGATCTTGTCATGGGTTTACATTGTAAAAGAAACTGTCTATAAAAGCCATTGTGAAAAGTTGATCTGGAAGAAAAGATGCATAGGGTCAGGTTTCAAAACGATAAAAACGAAGAGAAATTGCTAAAGATCACCTGCACTGCAGACACAAATATGAATACTGAAGTTTGGTAAAAACTGTTGAACTATTTGTTGCAATATATCAAAAATTAGCAAATGTTAAGATGGCTCTTTCAAGGATACATTTCTACTATGATATTCTCCAAAACCATTTCTATTAAATTGTGCACAATATCATCACCTGACATTTCACAAATTCATGTAATGTGCTGAAACAGCAGACTTTCACCGAGAGGTCGAGGGGGGGGGGGCAATCGAGTTGATTGTACTTTTCATCACAGAATAACTGACTGATTTCATATCACGCAGTTTTTTTTAAAAGGAAACAAAAATAATTTAGGAACATAAAAAGAATATAACGCCAGGATTTATCCGTGCATTTAACATTTATAAGCTAGACCGACAAAACATAATTAACAAGTTCACATAATTGTTTTCGAATCTCTACTGTGTATCAACCTTCTCATTAAGTATTCATTGTTTTCTTCACAGAAGGATTTTCATCGACAGGTTCATAACGATCTTTTCAATTATGTATAAACGAACTACATACTCTTTGTAATCCCAAATGTAGCAGTTACGAGAACAGTGCATCAGTCCAATTAATTTGAACTCTCTATACAGATCTGTATAACTGTTCATGTTTATGATTTAAATACATGTCCACTTATTGCTATCAATTATTCATGAACATGATAAACCTCTAAACAAAATTGTTATCTTGCAACATCCTTTACCTTTTAATCGTAAGTTCAAATATCATGTTTGTACAAGAATATGAAATAAAAGTTGAAAAAAAGAAAAAATCCGGAAAACATAGAATTTCATAGAAATGTCATGAATATCTCGTCATACATCAACCAGATGGCTCAAGATTATTTTAGTCTATTAATGTAAATTATGCGAGCGAGCGAAGCAAACGAGAAAAATATTTCATTTATTATGACGAAATATTTGATATCTTCGTCTTCAAAATACATTATATTGATAAGCTATAATAATTATGAATCCTGGCACCTTCGTGCAATATATTCGGGCGTCTCACTTCCAATTATGTCGTCATCAAAACACTTTACACATGATATAATAAATAAAACATTGCTGTCATATTGCTGCCCGAATGATATTCCGGCACCACGTTGCCCAATTGTGGTTGCCTCCCCTCGTATGGCTTTGGAATCGTTGAACATGTAGTGTAGTATAAGTCTTCACCCTATTGCAGCTGTATGACTTAAAGAATACTAAGAAGCATTAACAAATATATGCATTGGTGGAACAGTGTAACGTAATGTAGGCCCGGCAGATAATAATGTCCTCATATTTCCTTTTTCAATTCTTAAAAAAAAAAAAATGTTTTTAAGAAAATATATATACCTCTATATATTTTTCAATCCCTGTAAAGTTTCTTAGATCAAGCAACGATCTTTTTTATTCTAAATTAAGCCCTAGGGCCTTCATGAGATTATCCACCAACAAAAACAATAACAACACACACAAAGAAAAAGCATCTACAACGACCAAAACAAAATCCGTCATTTCAATCGCCTGCAGGCCCGGGAAGCGTTATTTTTTTATGCGGCACAGATTGGGGCATGGCGCGTGTTAAACCTATGGGAAGTACGTTCTTTCCCTTCTGAATAGTGTCTGCACGTACGTGAGACTAGTCATGTTCGCTAGCGCATTAGCGCTGCGAAGAAGTTTGTATATCCATCGCGAACTATGTGTTTAGATAACATTCCTCTTCGTTTAAGTTAGTTAAGTTTTATTGACTAATTATTGTGATGTTCTCCTTATTGACATGCTGCCTCCTCTTCAGATTTCCAATTTGATTTTAATTGTTGATGTAATGATTTTCCATGCGGTAGTGGATTACATGTAACACTATTAAAACAGACCTCTACTACTTAGTACGCACACGACCAGTATTAGTCTGTAAATCAAGACCCCTTTTTTAAAAAAGCCCCAATCTGTGCCGCATAAAAAAATAACGCGCCCGGGAAAGCGTTTGTCTACCAGGGTCGTTCTGACCGTCACATAATTGAGTTCACGTTAAACAGGAACCACTCCCGAGAACAAAACAGTGAATGATGCATTGAAAACCAAGGACGTCAAAGAGTGAGACTGCATGATAGCAATTTAGTCAGCTCAGAGAATCAGGCGACGAATTATGCACTTCACTCGTGTCACCTTAGAGGTTAGGTCTGATTACCAATAGCTGGAAAAACAGGAGAATGAACAACATGTCAACGGAAAGGTAGGATTTAAAAGCTATTTTTTAATTACTTCTTCTTCTTTTTTTCCTTCTTATTACTCTGTGATCAAGCTCAGCGTAAGCCTCAGTCCGATATGCAGTGTTAAATACGAAGTTTTTTTTTTAAATAAACATGATGACGTAAAGTGTGATACGTTTCACATTTCTGTATCTTTTAAAACAGAACCTTTTGCCAATCCTTTCACACGTAAAAAATAAAAACGCCTCGGATTACCCCAATATATCTGAATCGCAGTGACGCCAGACCAGTCGTGCGATTTTTTACGATTTGAAGCCGATTCGGCTGATATCACGACGAGAAGATTTAAACGCACTTAAATTAGGTTTTTAGTATTCTTATCATAATTTAGATCCTAAATCAGTAAAATTATATTTTTTTACATTTCCATAATTATGTAATATAATTACAATTTTTTCAAAAATCAGATCAAAGGAGGTTCGTGTAGTTTGCGCTGGGGATTACTGCAAGAAACAATTTAGTATAGCGTAATTATGAAGACCAATAACATTCCAACGATATAACGTTTACCGTATGGTTTTTATTCAACACTGTCATTTTTTTCTACATATGTATGGTATGTGTGTTTGTGTTTTTATTACTCTCAAGAATAATATATACTTGAAATGACTTTCGATGGAGATGAAGTTGTATATCAATGTAATATTCAAGCTTTATAGACGTACTAGGACAAGAATAATTAGACTATATGGTTCTTATCTTCCTTAATAGTAGTAGTAGTAGTAGTAGTAGTTGTAATAGTATTAGTAGTAGTAGTAGTAGTAGTATTAGTAGTAGCTGTAGTTGTAGTAGTAGTAGTAGTAGTAGTAGTAGTAGTAATAGTAGTAGTAGTAGTAGTAGTAGTAGTAGTAGTAGTTGTAGTAGAAGTAGCTGTATACTTAAATGGATAACTTATTTAGAACGAGGCTAATCTGCCACAATGTTCATATCATAAATAACAAACAATATATTGTCAGCTAAATACTGTTAAAAAAATGATAGCATGGAAGCGCAAGAAAAAGAGGGACATTGTATATATTTTAATACATCATAAAGTACTTTCATAATGGTGAAGGGAGACAAAATCAAAAAACAAATATACCACATTTATAAATTACTCTCTGAAAATGTGAAAAACTACGGTTATGATTTTATTGCAAACATCATTTTTCTTTGATTTAATCGCTTCTTGCCAGGATGTCTTCCTAATTTTTGTATTTAAACGACTGTTCAATATTCACATACATCATATTGCAAACGCCTAAACTTTCCACTTAAGTCAGAATACTCTTTTATCAAGTGATTGCACTGTACTTGGTGTTGTACGTTGTCACGTACAGTATTATTTTACCTTGCTAATGTTATTAAAGGTTATTGAACGACTAAACTTGACATTAGATTTAGCTTGTTGGCCTTAAATAGATGAGGGTATCGGGTTGTGTTTCTCTTTACGAGGCTGCACAATAACATGTATATTAAAGTAAATCCAGTCGCATCAACTATGCATTGTAGAAGAAAGGAATAAACGGAATCGGACCAAAAAACGGAAGTTTTTGAATTTTCGAAATTAGTAATCACAATACGTATGGGCACTTCAAATTAGGTGAATCGGTAGTGTCACTGTGATGTAGTGCCTGGCTACTGTCACGTTTGTTTTAAGACCCAAAATGTCTTCTTTTTTTTTCCCTCTTCATAATGTTTGAGTAAGGAGGCTCATTTTTTTTCAGAGGACCTGTAATCGTATGCAATCCATAATATGTTTTGAGTAGTGGTCCAAGAGAGAAGGCACTTAGGAGGAAAACAGAAATTAATATTATTTTGCATGGGCACAGGCCAGATGCACCCCCTTAAGCTCTGACTGCCTCTAACATCAAATTGAGACAAATATACACAATATATGTGATTTTGGAACAGAGTGTATTGAATTCTAAACAGAAGAGTAAGCATCGCTCCTGATTTGGTGGATATTTAATAAAATCAGAACCCATTTGCACATTGAAAGTCAAAAAAATTGCCCTATAAGCATGTATCATTGCCAATATAATGCCGTTAGGTCGACAGCACTTGTTTAAAGGTAGTGTATCCCTTTTGCGGCCAACATCGAATTCTGTGGAACTTTGCAGGAATTATGAATATGTCACGTATTTCCTATCTGTAAAAAATGTAAACGTTAGCAGTGTCCTATTATTCAAATGATGCAAGGAAACCCGTTTAATTTCCAGACTTCACTGTCGGACACTAGTGAGTGACTGACCGACTTCTTTTTTTATATTTGGTAATAACATACATAACATGAGCTGTAAATGGTACACGAGCATCTGTCAAAATCAATAAAACACTTCTTGTAATGGCCACAATTAAACTGATTGAATCTTTCGGTACAAGGGTCTGAAAATCTGAAAGACTTTAATAAAAGGACTGCAATCCCTAAGTTCGATACGACAGCTAACGGTCGCTATTTCCCCACAAAAAGACATTTTCAAGCCCATTCGTTTTTAGGAAAGTTCTAATTAGTATTATATTTCAAATGCCGTTGAAATTTAATATTTTCATTTTGTTGGACTGCAAATGGGACATAGTACATGTAACTTTAAGTAGAATTTATTCTGTCGCAGCATAAGGGTGTGATTTGGATATCCAACCAGGATATCATACATAGTGTGTTCGCATTAACTAAATTGGTACTGGGATAATTCTTTGTGTGGCATGACAAATCACAGTAAATGCTTTTAAGATTACATGTATCAGAACTCCATATTTTACACTTCAAGAAAGTTGAGACCATATGAAAGCTGTATATTATATTCCTCCTCCCTTTCAGCACGCATTATCTCCTGTCCGCCCACACACCCACACTTACCCAAACTCACCCACGCCCTCTCTCACACACATACGCACGCACACATACACACACACTTAGCCCATCAACGAGTAAACAGCAATCAGCCTTCATGTCCTTATTCCTGGGGCAATCCATTAATTTACATTACACTCTCCATCAAAGTACTTAACGGTAATTTCCCTTAAACGATACCAATCCACACAATAGGAGCTTTCTCAGTATAGGCAATAGCCATGAAATGCTTGTGTCATCATAGTCAACGAGCTTCAACGAAAAGGCGTAATGCTAGATACGCTTACAGCAGAGGATGTAATAGTAGCTGATTAGATCTTTAAAATGGAAATAGTGCTTGAAAGTCACAATCGTTCATATTAGCCCATAATGCTGTAGCTCTCTCGCGTCGTGTATTTATAAGGACTGTGTTCTCTTCGCATTTCAAATTTCCTAATAGTAGGATATCAGCCACCGAACTATGAGTAGTGAAATCATGTAATTAATTACGGTTAAGTTGACGCTCTTGGTTGTAAGGTCGCGATTCAAGGTCAGGAGGAAATGGTCTGAAAGTGGTTATTCTGCTTATCGTGTGAGTCCTTCATCCACTAGCAGTCACGATGGAATGGTTTTATTAATGTTTTGTAATTACGGATGTGAAACTGCGTAAACCTAATCGAAAATGTCCATAACAATTGGGGACAGACCTTCAACCGATGTCAAAGTCACGCTCTTTCATTATAATTATATCTTCGGGTTTACTTTTCACTCTCAAATTCGCTGATACCCCCTCACCCTCCCGCTGCAGCATCAATATCATCGCTGGGTCTTTCAGGGGGTGAGGCACAACCCCCGCCCCCCCCCCCGAAAAACACAACAACAATAACAACAACAAAACTAACAAAACTAACAAACAAACACCCTAACAATTACTAACTCTCACGTTCATGATAAATTACGACTAATATGATAATGATTATGATAAAGTAAAAGCTTAATGATTGCTTTACTGTAGGATTATCGCTGGTTCGCATTTCTAATGAGGCACATACGCAATTGCCGGGGGCACGTGTCGACTTTGCCATTCCCTATCCTTATCTCTAGTCATTGTTCATTATATGTATAGTCATTACATTATACACCATTCGTATTGTGCGCCATACAATAATATTTTGAAAGTACAAAATATACTCATTTAAAATGACTGAACTACACATTGCAATAATAATTTTGATGCTCCTTCGATATTGAGGGGGGGGGGGGGGGTTCCACGGCTTTCGGGTAAAGGGTGGATTCTTGGGTTAATAAAAAAAAGAGAGCGAGATTCTGTAGGGGAAAAAACATTCACAATTAAGGGACCTTGTTGTTGTTGTGTTGATTTTGTTTTTTGTTTACATAAGGTTTGCCAGTTGGGTTTAAATGGGCGGTCAAGGTCGGTTGAGCCCCTCCCCGATAAACCCAGGGATGAGTGTAACATATCTACTCTGTTGCCTATCGAGTTGGAATAATTTTTTCCTACCCATTTCTATGACATGATTGTTTTATCATATCATTATGTTCCACACTAGATAGAGTTTATTATCTTAAGAGGATGATTCATTGATAAATCCCGATTTCTCCTTAGATTGATAAAAGAAGTTCTGAAAAAAATATCAACTTCATCTATCAAGGAGAATAAACCATATTTGTATGATCATGTCATGATAAGAGATTTTAAAAAATAATAGATAATTAAGAGTGTGATTCCATCTTTCCTATGTACGCAGGAAATTTTGTTTGAATTTCACTGCCAATCAAAATACTACCATGAACAAACATAACACGGTTTGTAAAAAGGCACTCTCCAACTGGCAAGAAGAGGACTGACTTTAGAGAAAGCGTTATCAATTTCCTCATATTAGTATATGGATCGAGGTGGCTGAATCTCCCCGAATGCTCGAGTGCTTTATCATGGAAGCTCGGCTAATTAGCCGGGGTAAAAATACTTATGATTGCAGGGCTGGGATGGCGGCAATCATGTGATTTGTTTGAATAAATCAGTCAGTGGCTCTATTTGTTAATTGTCTGAAAGTTCCTCTGTTTGTCTTTCATCGGTCACGTTTCCACAGTGATTACGTGGCCGTGTAAATTATCGCAAATGATGCGTTATATATCTCTCTGTATTCTGAGTCTTCTCTCTTTTTGGAAGAGGCATTTATGACCTAACCATGATCGTAACGGCCTCGCAGAATTCATTTTGTTTTCTTTTTTTCGCAGCCCCCCCCCCCCCCCTCATTCTTTTGAAGCATTTTTGAACCTGGGATGTCAAGGATATTAGTATAATTAACATACATGTCAATAGAAAACCAACTTGTCAAGTTTCTGTATTTTAATCGCACTCCTTGTAATATTTGATCTTATACATTGACTCCATGTTACATGTTATACACACACACACACATACACACTTTTTGTTCAATAGTTTTGTTATTGATTCCAAACAATACAAAGCAATCTTAGAAATAAAATACAGTTGTTTTTCGTTGACATGAATTCAAAACATTTTCATTACATAGATTGTACAATCGATGAAAACAAAAATGAAATCAGTTGTAACATAAAACAAATAACCCCATCCAACCAAACATACTACTACACACACACACACGCACACACACACACACACACACACACACGCACACACGCACACACACACGCGCACACACGCACACACACACACACACACACACATAATGGTCTGTGGTGTGGTTCTCTGTGATACCCAATATAACCAGGCTGGCTGGATTGAAACCTAACTCTGATCAATCTCTATGTGCCATCATTTCAATACTATAATCATACAGCTTTATAAACAACCCCACGTTATACATGTATGGTGGCAGCGGTGGGATATTGTATCTCTTCTCATTTGAAATGAGGACCAACGATTCAACATTGACCTCATTTCCTGCAAACGATTCAGAGCCCTGTTTCATAAAACTTGTTATCATTAACAAATGCTCAATTTATATAACAAATTTGCTCTCAGCCAATCAAATGCCACGATTTCAGTCAGTTATCGCAACTCGTTACTGATAACACGTTTTATGAAACAGGGCCCATATTAAAATGGATTTCGTAGTGGAAGTGAAAAGAATGGACAGCAAAGGCAAAATAAGCACTTTTTTTTTTACCAGGGGGTAACTACAGCATGAGGTCAATGCGTGCCTCCTAAACCGGATGGTGGACCCCGTTACCCCTTGAGAGACCCCCATAAATATCAGTGTCCCCAATTATTCTTTTGTGTTATCCTCAGCGGGGGGAGGGGTGGTTGTCTACGGCCAACCGGGCCCTTCATAATCTCTTTAGTGAGGTTCATAAAGCTGCCTTTCAAAAGAGAGTGTTAACAATAGTTACAAAAGATAAAACTAGGAGTGTGAATAATCTTCAAATCATCGGATATTTTGTCACTGTTTTTTTTTTATCTCGTAGATTTAATTTCGGGAATGAGAAAATCGACATGGGCGACCTACCACGAGATCCAAAAACGAGCCCGGAGAAATTGGATGACTACTCGGAGGAGGCGTATGACAGACCAGACTATGACAAGAACCCAAAAGAAGGCACACGGAAGATCGTCAACGAGTTCGTCGACAACGCGACCACGCATGGAATCCCTCGAGTTCTGAACGCGTCCCGCCCGTGGCACTCTCGTCTGTTTTGGTGTGTGGTCACCTTAATCTTTGCGGGTGTCTTCCTTTATCAGGGTTCGAAGCTCGTCCAGTCCTACATCGCTCGACCGACCACGACCAAGATCTCACTCATCACCAAATCGAAGCTCGAATTCCCCGCCGTCACTATCTGTAATCTGAACATGCTGCGACGATCGATGTTGAAGGGTAATTATCTCCAGTTGGTTTGAAAGAGCTTAATAAATGACAGAAGATTCTGTTGTTATGTATACAATAGGTGGTTGTTGATAATGATATGTTTTTGACATGTATTATTGGTGTAACAGACTTACTTTTTTTTTCATTTGTCGATTTCACCTTGACTTTGTGAACAGCTGTTTTTTTTCTCAATAAACCATCATCTGCTCCTTTTCGTTAAGTTCATCAAACTTCTGATATCCTAACACCTCATTGTGCTCGTTATAAGACTCGGTCACATTGAAAATTTGTCTAAAAATAATATCTTTCCAAAAAGCTTCTCTTCAACGTACAACTTCTATCTATAAGTTTAACGACTTAATATCAAATATGTTCATACATACGTGTATTAAGAGGGTTTGTATAAAGATTTACTTAATAAATGAGGAAGGGGGTGGGGATGATTGGAGAACAAAAATAATTTGTTATGAAGTTACTTCTTTTAGAATGACTATAGTGTGTAATCTGACTCGTTTCCTTTCATGTCAACACCGACTTCATTTCACAATTGATTCGAATGGCATTTTGTCAAATTAATTAAAAAACATTGCCTAATTCAGTTTTACAACTTCTAAAAAATAAAGAATTGCAAATTCTGTCGTTTTGTTTCACCTGATTTGGGCAGTTAATATTTTAAACTAATAAACATAGTTTGGGACTGAAAATTGACTACAGTCCTACAATAGGTGGCTGTCGTATAAAGACCTGAGTTAGGCAAACATCTCAATTTGGTCAAAAGACGACCGAGGCAATGATTTCATCCACCTTACTTTTGTTATAATATCATTCTCGAGCAGGTACCCGTTTCGAGACACTGGCAGCTTTAGATCGAAACCACAAAGTTGACGGGATTGGAGTGGAAGATTCCGACTATAATTGGTTCTTCTCAGACTCGTTATCAGGAGAAGAAACAACAACAGCTGGAGAAACAGCTGAAGAAGATACCACTTCTCTTCCGAATCGGGGCCGTCGTGCACTCAATGCTGAGTCTTCTTATGGTACTATATTTCTCTTTTTTTTCTTCTTTTCGTTACAATCATAAACAAATCTATAGTATCTCAAATGTTGCTGCAATTAATTGTGTCTTACCACCCGTTGTGTTTATCAGTAACATTTAATTTTAAAAGTCAGCTATCAAAAGGTGAAGTTACTATTTATTGTAAAGTTACGATTGATTTAAGGAGATAAAATTGAGTTTGTGAACATACAATTGATCTTAACCTTTTACGTTACAGGACCCAGATGTAGTTTCAAATGTATATTGCAAAATGTTATTCGTGTGGGATATTAATTTCAAGATATTTAACAGCTTTCGTAACGGAGCTTTGTAGGTTTCAATAGAATTAGGACCAGTGCTAAAATTAGTTATTAAACAATTGGACGGATGGGGACAATTCTATAAAAGTTGGAGGGGTGGGGGGAATCGCATTCTTTATTGTGTTTTAACACAGGCCTATCCGATATCGTATCTTAGGAATCTTTTAAGCCGCACTCTTACCGAATCCTTGTTGAAAATGACAATGACAATAAATTTGTAAGGTACGTGTACCGAGCAGTCTAAAAAAAAACTCGGCACGACTCGGGGTGATAACAGGATGTAACGTCCCCTTGTGCCCATAATAACCAAATATACCATGCCCTGAGAGGCTCTAGTTGAAATTATGGATCGGGGTGGTAGGAAAAGCACTATTTTCGGAGGGGCGTAGCCCCGAAGAAAATAGTGCTATTTCTGTCGCCGAGGAATCCATAATTTCACTAGTGGCTTAAAATAGTGCATTATATATACCTCTCTTTAGAAATCTAGCCATCTGATTGGTCGAAATTGAAGTCGTGATTTTAGCCATGCCCGCCTACCGGTCAATAGTCTTTTAATAAGTGCTCTCATACCCGCCTACCGGTCAATAGTCTTTTTAAAAATGCCGTCATGCTGCGGTCCCCATTGGTTTACGTGTTAAAATTGTCTTTGTGCGAGCGCAGACCCCGGGGCGCAGATACCATACAGTGCTTTTGGTCTATACGATTCCTAATTGATTGAAACTTTCAGTCATTCTTTTCTAGCGAAGATAAACAGACAGTGTCTCAGATTTTCCGTGATGTTAAACCAATCTTTACTCAATAAAAGGATACAATTCGAATTCTTGGTAGATTTTTGTTTCAATTCGGCATATATATGAATATGAATATAGAAAATGAATGCAGACAAAATGGATGATAACCAAGGATTATATTCTATTTTTGTACATTTTCGAACCAGACGACGAATACGATTACTCCGGCATCGAGGACATCGAAGACCCGAACGACTGGGAGGCATTGTACAATCTTTCGAAGGGGAGCGACTATAATAATTTTAAGAAGTTTGTTAAACCGACAAAAGAGGAGTTGCGTACGCTTGGACACAAGGCCAAAGACTTTATTTTACAATGCTCCTTCGATACAGAGGCATGCAGCTATGAGTAAGTAGCTATTTTGCTATTTTGGGTCGCTATCCAAAGATCCTTTTTTTTTTTGCAACCGTTTACACATGTCAATTTAGTGCGAATTGGATCGCGATGCAAAGATGATTTTTCTTTTTGGGGGGGACCATTCACACATAGGAAGTATTCTCGCTAGACGGCAATAACGTCCGAACTGCGCATGCGCGAATTTCGACGATGTACTAGAATCGCGCTTGGAATCCTGGGATTAAATCAGGCGTATTTTGATTATCAATACCATTCACACACACAGCGCCCGGCAAACTATCGCGATTATTCTGGAAAATTGCAATAGTTACTGCAAATTGGATCGCGATACGAATCGTGAAGATTATTACGAAATCATTCTGTTCACACACGCACAACAACAAAACAAAAACAAAATTTGGATCGCGATGCAAATTTTTTAAATCTCACTTTTTTCTGTAGGTGTGAATGCCCCTAGTGTTGAAGTCGGAGGGGATATGGCGGGATGGGCCCAACCCACACTGAACAAGAAAACAAGAAAGAAAGAAAGAAAAGGAAAGGAAATGAAAAAAAGAAAGAAAGAAAGATAGGGAGGTAGCTAGTAAAGAGACAAAAGGAGTATTCATGTTTTAAAATATATATGGAGAGCGAAGAGGAGCCATACATTGTATTAAAAATCGGCTGAAATCCAGAACTTGCCTTCTTCCTAATCATTTATTTGAATTTCTAATCAGAAGCTCCGATACATTCGTGTGCCCTTGGAATAAAATTGTATTCGATTTTAAGGCACAGTTTGATTACACTGCGCGGTGTTACCAATGGTTCTTCGTGCAATCAATAATTAAAGTGAATGTTCAATTCAGTTGAGTGAACGTCGATCTCATCAGAATTCCAATTCAGATTAATTCATTTGGCTTTACATCAATTCGGCAATGTTTCAATCAATATGACCAGGAACCTTGGCAAATATGTGAATTACATATAGGCATCTATTTGTTCATAAATACTTAATGGAATTTTTAAATTAATTGAATGAATTATGCACATGTGTAATAGGGTTGTTATATATTAACTTGTTATTGATACTTTCATTTTTTTTTTTTTTATTTCCTGTAGAAATTTCACCGTCATCCAGAACGCTGAGTATGGGAACTGTTTCGTGTTTAACAACGCACACAAATTGAAGAGAAAGAAGCGCACGACGACATCAAGAACAGGATCTCAGTATGGTAAAGATAATAATGATAATGTAGCTAAGTATAATATAGGCATGTAGAATGATAGTAAGAAAAGTAAATTGTAGTTGAAGCTTCTACCAACCTTAGAATTTAGTAGGTAAACTTTCATCTAGTTCAGAGGCCTATCTAAGGGGGATGCAGATGGGACTTCAAGGGGTGCATTAAACGAAAAAGAGAGGAGGCGCAAGAAAGACAAACGAAAAGAAAGAGCAAGGGGAGGGGGGAAATAAAAGAGAAAGAGGAACAAGATATAGAAAGGGGAGGAAAGGAAGAAAAATCGTGATCCGTAAGGATTGTGCACCCCAATTCAATAAAATGCATGTGAAGGAGTTTTAGGAGTATAAAACGTTTTGTTTTCTTCTATATCTCGGTCGCTTTGCTCGCTCCCATATGTTGCCTGAGGATCTCGTAACTTTGACCCCAATGTAAAAGGTACTGTTAGTTTGTATATCGGGTTAACATAAATTCTCATAGTCTTTCTCGCTAGTAGGTTTCATCAGCCTCTTGTTAAATAGTGCGGCCCCAATAAACTGTACAACATGGCATTTGCAAAGGTTTAACAGTCAAAAGAAGGATAATATTTCCATTATCTTGCTGAATTCCTTCGCTATGTTTATCCTAAGAGTTTGTCAACCTCGCACCCCATTTGAGGAAGAAACTAATAGAACATCGTTTTAAAGATACTATGTCCCTTTTGCAGCCAACATCAAATTCTTTAAAACTTTGCAGGAATTATGAATATGTCATATATGTCCTATCTGTGAAGTATAAACATTTGCAGGGTCCTAATATTCAAATTATGCAAGGAAACTTGTTAACCTTCTAGACTTCACTGTCAGACACTATTGAGTGACTGACTGACATCTTTGTTTCTTTGGTTATAACATACATAAAATGAGCATAACAGGTGCATGAGCTAATGGCCAAAATTAAACTGATTGAATCTTTGTGTAGCACAAAACTTATGAACATTCAGTAAAAGGATCTGACAATCTGACCATTACTTAGGTGATTGCAATTACGTAAGTCAATTCGATAACCAATGGTCGTTATTTTCCCACTAAAAGTCATTTTCAAGCCCTTTCGTTTTGAGGGAAGTTCTAAATTAGTATTGTATTTTATTGGAGGAGCTCGCGCCTTTGAATGTTTTCTGAAACAGATATATGGCGCCATACAAATGCTGTTCATCATCATCATCATCTTTCAAATGCCGTTGGAATTTAATCTTTTCATTTTTTGGCCAGCAAATGGGACATATAGTACCTTTAATATGGACGTTCTTTTCTTCCTCTTCTTCTCCTCCTTCTCCATCTTCCTATAAGCCAGGCCTTCAACTAACATTGATGGTGGAGCAGCCCGAGTACATCGGTATTCTCAGCCCGAATTCAGGGGTCAAAGTCGCTATCAAAGACCCCCGCATCTACGCGTTCCCCGAGGACGATGGCATCGAGGCAGCACCTGGCTTTGCGACCTCCATCGGACTCACAAAGGTATTAGAGCAATCCCACGTTGGAAAAAATAATCTGTCAAAACTTTCCAAAATGTCATTCAACCATTGTGATTTATACAAAAATTTGCATTGAATTTTAAAATCTGTATATAATTTTTTATCTGCAGAATAAAGATTTACAATAAGATTAGTAGTTATAATTGAAAGATAACGGATTTAGGCTGAAAGTTCGTAGAATATATTATTAGTGCATACAGGTATATGTTATCTTAAAGGGGGACATGACTTGACTACGTATCTTTCCCTGGGCCTGACTCGGGGCCAATCGGGTATGATACGACTACGGACGACTGGGGTGCAACATACGCGAAACCAAAGCGTGAGGAGAACTTCGGTTTGTTTCGCATGGTGGTTGTAGTAGTGGCAGATGTAGTAGCAGAAGTATTTGCAGTATAGTCATAATAATATTTGTATTGTTATTGTTATTCATCTCCCTTGCTTTCTTGCCGACAGACCTCCATTTCTCGACTCCCTGAGCCATACGGCGATTGTATAAACAAACATGATTCATTCTATGCTCCGGAAAAATACGACTTCTCCCAGCGTTCATGTTTAAAACTTTGCCTTCAGGAAACCCTGAACGAGACGTGCTCATGCATCACTGACGTTCTCATCGATGGAACCATGTGTCAGGTCACTAACAGGGAACAAGGTAAAACAAACAAATACACTTGACTTTGCAAGCACGTTTAGATTCAATGAATAATATTTCTGTTTTTCATTCTTTATCTAAAATAACTAATCCATGTAGAATTGTATTATATACTCTATTAAATACTTTTATATAATTCATTATCCAAATAAAAATGAAAATTCAAACATGAAATTGGATAAATTTCAACTATTAGATGACTTCAGTTTATTAACTACAAATTTAATTATTACATTGTGTATCGTTACGGAAAGTTTTTAGGAAAATCAAATCCACTGAAATGAAAGTTTTAAAAAGAAGTTGATAAATCTAAAAACGAATGTACACAAACGATGTCTTCCAGATGTTTTCTCAAATAATATTAACAATAATAATGATGATGTTAAATTAGTAATAACAATACTGCTACTACTACTAATAATAACATAATGATAATAATAATGATACCAATGATAATAATAATATTGATAATAATGATAATTATGATAATAATGATAATTATGATAATAATGATAATTATGATAATAATGATTAAAAAAATAATAATAATAATAGTAATAATGATAATAACGATAATAATAGTAAACTGTTTAATAAAATTACAAAATTATTTACATTTTGTTTCCTAACAACTTCTTTTCCGTATTTCCGTAGGAAATTGCAGGAACAGAGTCTTTAAAGACTTCCTGAAAAACAAACTTGATTGTGACTGTTCAAACGCTTGTAGGTGAGTTTACGTATCAACATGTTTCACGTGGTTTGATTTTCATTTGGAGATTCGTGTTGCCTGAAACTACACTGTTGCTCATAAAGTTGGAACTATGGTTCAAGGCATGGGCACACAGAAGATTTTTTTTCTGTTGGGGACCGGGGTAAAATGCAATGAATTATTGATAATTTATTGCATTTTCTTTGATGTTTTTTTATTTGTGGGAACTGCCCCCTACCCTAGCCCCCGCTGCGTACAGCCATGGTTCAGTGGCATAGCAATGGCCTCGTAACTGTGAGGCCCCAGGATCAAAACCGTGTCGATGTCGTTATTAGTGCCATTTTGTGGGGCATTAATCCTCATTACTGTCATTTATTACTTAAGGGCGTAGGTCCCCTAGTTGATAAGCATAGTAGCATACACATGCTTTAGCAGTCACGCAAAACAAACACAGGCAAATTAATATTCAATAAAATCTGAGAATGTATACTAATATCTAGATCTATTAGGGATAAATCATTGTCAAAATAATTCCATAAATTGGGGTAAACAAAAATATTCCAACTTCATGAGCAACAGTGTATGTGCATCAACGTCGGCATAAAAAAAATGTTTGTCTAAATCTTTGAAGCAAAATAAATTGTGAACTTACACCCTTTTTAATTTAAATTCTAATTGCTAAATTTCGAGATGTTATGAGAAGAGAACCGCACGAGCCCTGAGCCGACTACTTTTACAGACTAGGTTGAGACCCAATAAAGATGAAAATTAGTTGTGAGCTTGCCTTCTCTTTATTCACGACAGTGGAAGAATTTCATAGTAGTAATGTTCCCTGAATAGGATTGCTCTTCTATACCCTAATAGGTAAAATACGATGAGAAATAACTTCTAAAACATTGAAATGTAAAATGTCATGACTCTTCTTTTTTTCTTTCTTCAGTGAAACTGTGTTCAAACCGAGGATAGCAATTTCAAGATGGCCTACCGCAAGATACGAGGTAAGTAATCACTGATTGGGTGGATAATAGATGTTAAAACGACATAATTGTCTAATTAGCATAATTTTCAAGTCACGTAGTTGATTACATGCTTTTACGTCCAGTGGAAGGTTTAGTACGATAACACGATCGCAAAAAATATGTTTGTATTAGCCATGTTTGTCAAATTTTGCAATACTCTAACAGAAAAAATGACGTATTGCATAATCCTTGCATTTTCACTTGCATTTGAATGGGATATAATTATAAGGAATCGAAATTGCCCTTCTGTAAATTTATCGAAATTCTTTGCGATCGTGTTTAACACATTTAAGCCTACATAGCAATAATTGTATTTTGGGGTACACATAGCGGCTGTGAGCCTTTTCTGATATCTCCTTTTTCCATAATAATTTTACCCTAGCTTGAGAGGCGATACATGTGAACCACTGGTGAGCCAATTATTTGCAAATATAAGATTCAATTTCTTTGCTAAATTTTGTGAAGAAAGCGGCTCATTTCATTGTATTCTGATTACATGCGTTTGGATATTTTCTGTCCGTAATCTGGCATGTGCACAATTGGATGACACCCTAAGACTCATGAAAACACAATTAAAACTTACAATGGTCTACAAAACGTGGGACTAGCTACCCACCCCCTTCCCCTCACCCTGGTGCCACAACCAATGTATCTCCAAAGGCCCTGTTGGAAGAGAACAATTAAATAAATGAGTTATAATTATATTCAATGTAAACCTTATAAGTCATAGATTACAATAATGCCGGTTATATGCCATTTTACAGTCTGTCAGAGGAGCAACAGCTCTGTGAAAACTTGGAATCCGGGCTAAAGCTTTGCTTTGAAATTTGGAAGTTGTCGACACAAAATCTAGCTATCGAATTGATGACATCATTTTTTGTAGAATATACGCATGTTCACAACGATTTTGCATTAATTAAGCGCGGCTCATCGCCTCAGCTATTATGGTCCACGTGTTATGTCGTCACCGTAACTGCGGCAGATTTGACCTCTGTTGACCCGTTATTTGGAGGTGTGCGATTTTTTTTTTTTTATTTGCTTTTGTGCAATGCTGAAAAGCAAAGTATTTCGTATTCCTTTATATTTGTTTTATACGTTTATTTAGCTTTCCATTGATATAAACTTGAATTTTCATCGGATAAGGTCTTTACAAAAAAACATGGACTATCATCCGGGTTTGGGCGTATAATTGGTTTTAATCCAATTTTTCTTTGAAACCCACCCACCAGAAGAATTAGTCTGAATCATACGAATAAGATACCTAGTATGAAATAATTGTTTTGTATCGTAAATTATATTTTAAAGGCTCATTTGTATGACAGCCTGGCCAGTATCAACCAGAAAGCAGCTCGAATTCTTACAAATGTGGCGCAATCAAGGTAGGAAAATGTCCTTGTCTTTATGGTTTTATTTTTCTTAACTTAAAGTCTGAATAACCATAGCATTTACCCAACAATTGAACAGGTACATGTAGTCAATGAATATGCTTTGCTCGCTAGATTGGTGCGTAGAGCTAGCCTGTAACATTGTAATTTGCAGTAGTGATAGACTTAGGGGCGCAGGGGTATTTTTACAAAACTATTCAATGATACTATTAATAATAATTATAAATATAGTATTAATAACAATAAACATAATATTAATTGATATATATCCGTGCACTTTTGAGATTTCTGAGAAGAAGAAAATGATCGGGGGAAAAAGTACTATTGGTAGTACACTTTTCCCCTTCCTAGTTAAAATGATCTTCGTTCCCCCTATTGAACTACCGAGCCCCACAGATGAAGCCATGATGCTGATGAGGAGGATGGTGGTAGTTAATGTAGCAGTAGCAATAGTATTAGTAGTAGCAGTAGTAGTAGTAGTAGTAGTAGTAGTAGTAGTAGTAGTAGTAGTAGCAGCAGCAGCAGTAGTAGCATTAGTAGTAGGAGTAGTAGAAGCAGTAGCAGCAGTTGTGTTGGTGGTAGTAGTAGTAGAAATAATAGTTGTAGTAGAAGTAGTAGTAGTAGTAGTAGTAGCAGCAGCAGTAGTAGCATTAGTAGTAGGAGTAGTATAAGTAGTAGCAGCAGTAGTAGTATTAATAGTAGTAGTAGTAGTAGTAGTAGTAGTAGTAGTAGTAGTAGTGGTAGCAGCAGCAGCAGTAGTAGCATTAGTAGTAGGAGTAGTAGAAGTAGTAGCAGCAGTAGTATTGGTAGTAGTAGTAGAAGTAGTAGTTGTAGTAGTAGTAGTAGTAGTAGTAGTAGTAGTAGTAGTAGTAGTAGTAGTAGTAGTAGCAGCAGCAACAGCAGGAGTAGTATAATAGTATTAGCGGTGGTGATAGTAGTACAGTGAAACCTGTCGATAAAGAACACCCAAGGAAGACAAGAAAAGTGGTCGTTTTTGGCAGGTGGTCTTTATGTACAGGTTCCTTTTACATGTTTCAATGAGAAACAATTTTCGAGGAAAACAAAAATGTGGTGTTTGTAGACAGATGGTTACTAAAGCAGATTTGACTGTGTAGTAGTGGTAGAGAAAACAACAACAACAACAATAAGAATATTAATGATAACAATTCGATATAATAACAATAATACCCTATTGTACATGTACATACCATAAAGTCATGTTCAAATTACTTCATAAGTTATTGTAATTTTCGCATAAAAATATCTTTCAATAGGTGATGAGCAGGCCTATTGCATGGTATTTAAGTGTGTGATTCGGAAGTCTTTAAGATCGTGTTTGATAATTATAACAATAATTGTAATAATAATAATAGCAATAATTATAATAATAATAATAGCAATAATTATAATAATAATAATAGCAGTAATTATGATAATAGCAATAATGATAATAATGTTGATATATATAATGATATTGATATTAACAATAATAATATTGATATTACAAATAATAATAGTAATATCAATATCAACGATAATAATAGTCATAATAATAACAATGGATTTACCCCCGATTTTCTCGTAACTTTTCCCCTTTTTATTAGAAACAATCTTGTGCGCCTTTCTGTGTTTTATGAAGAACTCAACTTCGAGAATGTCGTGGAAACTCCATTGATAACGGTATGTTATGATTTCTTTCGTTCTGAAAATCAATAGTCAACAAATGGTTTAATTTAGAGCAGTATTCCCTTGTAAGAGCTATTTAGGATATGCTGAAATGTGTTAAATTAATTTTTCTTACTCTGATTCTCATCCTCGAAATATCTTTCCAAATATTATTTTGTTCTCCATTTCAACGTTTTATAGTATACGCTGATCTCAACAGAAACATTTAAAAGTTATACAGATACCAATTAAACAACTCATACCCTTACCAAGTTTTGTAATTTTTAAGTATGCGAAAAAGTTGATTTATCCCGAATCATGTTTCCTTAGAATTTTGCATATTACACCTTGCCTCTAAAATCCTTCAAGAAAGGTCCTAATTCAACCAGTCCACCTTTCATTCTTGAGTGACAAAAAATACAAAACACATCAAATTTACAAGGTGTATGAATAATTAAAAGTATATGTGTTCGATATCAATGTAATATGCTCTCATTGTTCTCATAAAAATTAGATAACATTTCAAATACTATCCTGGTTATAGTTTTGGTAGTTTACAGTTGTTGCCTTTATAAGACACAATCGTAAATGTATTAACAACCTAACCCCCCTGGAAGAAAATATTATGTGCACTCTGCTGGAACTTGATCTAAATTTCAAATGAGATAACCATCAACGAGGTTTCTGTTTTCATTTATTGCCTTGTCTTTTATATTTGAGACTTTATCCGCATGGTCAAGGGCGTATTTAAGGGCGTGTTTTTGTGCTCCCCCGGCTTAATCACCTGCTGGCTGATTCGCCGCTCAATATTTTCTCACGAATTGGGAAGAAAAAAAAACCCTTAAAAAATCCTGGATACGCCCTTGCACATGGTACACGGAAATACTGTTTTACACAACATAAGTTTGTAACAGTTGTGACAAATCACGTGAAGGATGCATGGGAACAATATCATTGAATAAGCATGCAGATGTGAATTTTTAAAATTGATTTAATAAAGTTCAGAAGACGGTCATCAGTAATTTATATTAAATCAATCTTGTTCACGCTTACCTACTTAAATACTACACAAATTATACCGCCCGTGTACTGTATATCTGTCACCTTTTTTGTTGTTGGTTCTTATTAAACCGTTCATTTGCCACCAGTGCAAGCTTACATCTGCATATCGGCAAAATACATAAATTAGGGAATACCTGGTGATGCGAAGGTACAGCAAAGAGAAGAGAAGAATGTTAGGTAGAGAGAGAGTGGGGGCGGAGTTGAAGTGGGAAGGAGTTACAGTTGATTACACATATCATTTTTAAGTCGTTAAGTCGTTATTTTCATCAATTATGGCAGCTACTTTTGATTGTTTCGACAAAGTGATGTCAAACGCTTCGACGAATTCATATAAAGCGCTACATCAAATGTATTTTATTATAAAATCATTTTTACCATACCTATCCCACGATAAACATAGTACAGCACAGAGAGATAAATTGTGTCGCATGTACAGTGCGTCCCAGAAAAAACGAAACTGAGAATAATTGATGTTTTATCATAACTTAGTCATAATTATAATTGATAAATGACACATATCTGTAAAGCTTAGACCCTCTTCTTTCATTTGATACTACTCGTATAATGCATATTTCACGCATGAGTGATTAAAATCAATTTGAAGAGAGGAACTCATTTGGCGGACGGTATCTGAATTTCCACGTGAAAATCACATTTCCAGAAAGTTGAGTATCTGCCCTTTCCTATGACACCTCAGTCAGGAAAAATAAACCAGGAATAACAAAGTTCTGTTTGTTTAAAGTAGTACTTGCATTTCCATAATTGTATTAAACAAATTCGTTTTCACTGGCTGACTGCCGTAGCAACAAACGGAATTAACAGAAGACTTAACTCCGTTTCGTTGACAATCAGCCATGCATGAAGTCTTTCGTCTACGGCTAATTGTCAACGAAATGGAGTTAAGTCTTTTGTCAACTTTGCTTGTTGCTACTGCAGGCAGCCAGTGAAAACGAATTCGTTTCATGAAATATGGAAAATTTTAAGTCTTTTGTCAACTTGCTTGTTGCTACTGCAGGCAGCCAGTGAAAACGAATTCGTTTCATGAAATATGGAAATTTTTAAGTCTTTTATCAACTTGCTTGTTGCTACTGCAGGCAGCCAGTGAAAACGAATTCGTTTCATAAAATATGGAAATGCAAGCACTACTTTAAACAAACAGAACTTTGTCATTCCTTGCTCATTTTTCCTGATTGAGGTGTCATATGAAAGGGCAGAAACTCAACTTTCTAGAAATGTGAGTTTCACATGGGAATTCAGATACCTTCCGCCAAATGACTTTTTGGTTTCCTCTCTTCAATTTGATTTTAATCACTCATGCGTGAAATATGCATCATATGAGTTGCATCAAATGAAAGAGAAGAGTCTAAGCTTTCCAAATATGTATCATTTATTAATTATAAATGTGACTAAGTTATGATAAAACATCGATTGTTCTCGGTTTCGTTTTTTCCTGGGACGCACTGTATAGAGTTTATAGAGACCAACCGTGTGAGATATCTTAAATGTATGACATCCATTTTTCTCCATTTTGTTTCTAATTCTCTATTAAAAGGTGGAATCTCTTTTCGGAAGTTTAGGTGGATTGTTGGGACTCTATATAGGAATGTCTTTCATATCAGTGACAGAGATACTGGTCTTCATCTTCGAGTTACTTCGCTCTTTCTGCTGCCATAAAGGCTATCCTACCAAACATACTAAGGTTTCTGGACGCTGAGTCTGCCACGAGCGACTTCAGAGACTACAAAGCTCCGCAGCCCCGCTTGTATTCTGTGCACCGATTTGGACCCATACTGCAAAACTCTCCAATGCGAACCTCACTGGCTGCCTGTCATGCCTGTTCGTCGAGGAATTGCGTTCAAAATCATGCTATTCGTGAACAAGGCTTTTTATTAGCTTTGTCCAGAATACATCAGGCCCTGTTTCCTAAAAACTTGTAATCGATAACAAATGCTAAAATGCTGTGACAAATTAGCTCTCAGCCAATCAGATGCCACGATTTAAGAAGCTTATAGTAATGTACAGTTATTGTAGTTAGATATTGAAAACGAGTTTCTTTTCGATAAGAAGTTTAATGAAGCAGTGCCCAGGACTTGCCTCGTTTGTCGCCCCTCAAACACGCCTGCCCCACTCGGTTTATATCTTCTGTACATAATGATTGACTAAGCTTCCCTCCAAGAGTGTTTTCCCCCAACTACCGGTGACATTTTGTGAGCCCCCACGAATCATTTTTGCTCATATTCTACGTCAGATTGCTTAAATTTACTGTTTCAAACATGTGCGTCTGGTGACGTAGCCACTAGACCAAGATACCTGTATATAAATGTTTCATGACTGAAATCGGTAATAATTTGTACAAAAAAGAAGGATAAAGCTAAATGTCTCTTACTGACTTAAAGTAAAAAATATATCGTATGTAGCTGTGTAGCTTCTGTTGTAAATTTCTGAAAAATATGTCTATGATTTTCTTAAGCAACTTCTAGCAACGGCTTTATCTAGCATGGCTAAATTGTTAGACAATATAAATAACTTCAACTGTAAAAAGCTGGACATAGCCTACAGCATGTGCTGAATTTTCACATCCACGTTATTGGTGCTTTAATGTGTAAACTTAAAATCTATTTTTAGACAGTTCTACATTTGTGCATTATGTGTTTGTATATATCGTCACCTCTTATTGTTATTAAATCTAGTACGATATGATCTGGGAATATTATAAATGCACGTGCATGTTCACTTTGCGATTAGCATATGCTATTTTCAGCCTTTAAAGGTTTACCATTGTGATGTTATGTATTTTCAAATTATATGGATCTGTTATTCTAATACATGTACCAGATAATGCCATGTGTATATATATATGTATCAATAGAAACTTAGCTGCTAAATGAAATAAAAATAAAATGAAATTATGGTCATTCAGTTCCTTTAGTTTTAGTCACGTGAATATCTCGAAATAATTTACACTTCGTTTTTGTTGGGTGCCAGAAGAACATGCCGGACGCTAATTCGTAACATTTCCCTAAAGTTATTGCCCGTCTGGCATATATGGCTATCAGCAGAAGCCTTTTTTCGAGCCAAGAAATGTTTCCTACCGATTGGACCCTTCGGAACATTAAAGGCATCGTTTAACAATGTTAAATCTGAGATGCACGACTCTGCGTGTTATCAGTGTCTGTGATATGGTGTAATATTGAAGCCCTAAAGAAATTGCGCTTCAAAATAATCAAGAAGTGCCTCAAAAAAGTAAAACTCTTTGAGTTACCAGTTTTACCATACTCGTTTACCCCAATAGACTGTAGTGTTATGAAAACCGTTTGGCAAAAGGTTTTTAAAGTTTGTAATTACAATCATAAATATCTTGATAATCAGACAGGCGATCGGCTTGTAAAAGTCATGAGGCTCCTGACTGATCTAAAGGTTTATAATTATCATTGCAGCATGAGCTAAATCCAGGATTTTGTTTCAGAATCTGAGACAAAGTTACCGGATCCCTTTAAGATAATCTTTCGAATCATGAGTACGGTTCTTCGAATGACCAGCTTGCAGATCAAGTTTTTCGTAACCGGTTCCATCGTCGGATACTCGTAATAGAGTTCCAGTTCCATGTATGCATCTGTTCCCGGTAGATTGGTTGGTGTGGTATTTCGTACTGTGGCGATCTCATGCTCTTCTTGTTCAGAGGATCCTACTTTAAATAAACGTCTGTAAGATTACACAAAACAATAGTTGACATGTATTAACAAAACACATTGAAATTTGAGACTACGACTACCTAAAGAGAAGGTTGAGTTCTGGGAAAAGGTGAAAAATATGTGAGCGTTATCATTGTATATAATGCAAGCGTGGAAGAACATCAGATAAAAAATGTTCCCTGAAAAGCATGTCTCTTGAAAAGCCTTAATATTCTAAATATGGTATGTAACATCATTAAAATCGGGACGGATTTTTATGCCACATATTCGTGTAGTCCCATACACATCTTTCTGTGTACATTGCTTGCAAATTTACCAAGACTGGGTCAAATTTCTTATCATTCTGATGATTTCAGAACCGTACAGTACACATCAATACTTATATGCTAGATGATCACCTTTTTCTGATCGATTCCACAACGTATTTTCACAATGCAATCACATGACCAAAACTTAACTTTATCTTTAAGCTTCAGTCAGAATAAGGCTTTTGTCGTCATCAAAATTGATACTCACTTTTTAACAGTATATCACTATATGTCCTTTGAAATATTTCTAGCTTTTTAACTGTTAGCTAGGATGTGATCAGAAGTTTCATCATAACTTAAAAAACGTAAACCCAAATCAAAACAGGGTTAGTGCGTCTGGTACGCTACAAATAACATTTAAACATTTAGCATGAGTATAAACAAGTGATTACCCGTTAACAAATTCGTCACAAAATAACAAAGTCCGGAACGGCCTAAGTAGCGAGTAACACATGGTTTTGCATGAGTACTTATTTTCGAATCCCAAGCAATTGTTTCGATGAAAGCATTGAAACGAATTAAACACTTTTATTTGATTGAATCGATAAAATTTAATAGCGGAGAAAATGATAAAAGTAAAGATTTTGTTACTTGCGGAAAAGGAAGATCAAAATCAAGATTTATTTATTTATTCATTTGTTTGGCATCTTTATACAGAGTAACATGTTCAGATATACATAATTATTACAGAACATTGCTAAAAGCATTAAAATAGGCTAGTTAACAACAGGGCTCTGTTAAAAACATCATAATTCGGACAATGAACAATATTATATACAAAAATGACAGGGCTATCGTAGTCTCTAACACACACTTTTTCCCATTTTTTTTTTATCAGAGATTTCATTCACAATAAATCATTACATAAAGAATCAATGTAAATAGTTCCATACAAATACAAAACTTCATTTCGTTTTCTTAACACAAATAAATTATTCACAAAACAATAAGCAAATAAGGAGAATAATAGAATGGTATCACTACATTTTCTGATAATAATAATAACATACTGAACTTAGTTATTACATGTACCATTATTCCTGAAAAATAACATAATACATATTTGTATACAATGCCCCTCCGTTAACCCTCCACCCCTTCTACTATTTAACCCCCCCCCCCCTGTAAACATTCACATTCACACTCACAAGCTTGCACATCACAAACATACACAAATTTACACGCGTACAACACTGGACACACACACACACACGCACGCACGCACGCACACGCACACAGACTTCTACACACACCACTACAGGGAAATGCTGTCAACCGTGGACCAAGTTTAGTACTTGTGTGTGTGTGCGTAGGTAATCATCAGCAACCGCGGACCACTCCATAGAAAACTACATCAAACCGCGGACGTACCTCCTATGGGATGATCCAGGTAGCGAGCGCCTCTCCCGCGCAGTCAAAAGGGGGCGCTGTGACATTTCGCGATACACATCGGACTGATCCAGTCGATGTTGCCTACACGCTGTGACATCTAATATTCAAACGCCCCCTACGTCGTAAATTTGATACGGCGGAACCGGTATCGCAACCGTGGACGGTCCCCCATTGCAGGTACGTCCGCGGTTTGAGGTAGTTTTCTATGGAGTGGTCCGCGGTTGCTGGCGTTTTCCTACGCACATCATCATCACACTCACGCTTACGTCACATGCACTCAGGTAAAGCTACACTATCTGTTTACACCTGTTTACAAAATACAAATTACATTAAAATCAAGCATAACATTAATTTGACATCACTGTTACTCCCCCCCCCCCCCCCCCCCATCCCCTCCACCTTCATAAACAAAAATATAGTTAAGGACTGGGCAGATCGGTATTCATCAGACAAACAATTCCATTCATTTATACCAACAGTTACGAATGTCCTCTGATAATATCAGGTTTTACATTGAGGGGTACGCAATAATAATCTGCTTCCTTGCTTCGTGTTACACGTGTTGAAATATAGGACAAATTTACTACATAACTGAGATGGTGCTATTCCACTTACACATTTATACACCATGCATAATATTGACTTCTTAAACGATTCGTTCAGAGTAGGCCAGGCTAGTATTCGAAAAACTGTTCCCGATGAAGTTTCCCATGTATATACACTAAGATATATGCTGCTCGTGTGTATAGCGTGTTTAATATTTTGTAGTTTGATTCAGATCTAGATGACCAGACAGTTGAACAATATAATGCATGGGGGAGAACAAAACCCAATATAATCTCTTAAGTTGATCAACATTAAATATATACTTATTTCTTCTATTTAAGCCAAGTTTTTGTTTCATGACTGTTACAATAGAAGCAACATGAGATTTGAATGTTAGTGTATAATCAATCGTCACACCCAGAGACTTATATTCTGATACACATTCTAATAAAGTACCATTTGTTGTAACGGATATTTTTTATCCTGCAAGGTATTCAATCGTCGAGAACAAAAAAGGCATCACTTTCATTTGTTTTAATCATTTAATACCAATCTATTTTTAGATGTCCACGTGCGAAATTCATTCATTGCAGAATTAAGTTAACTTTCAACCAAATCTAACATACAGAGTTGCATCGTCAGCAAACACAACTTTTCCTAACTTGATACTAGAAAACAAATCATTAATATAGATTGTAAACAACAGGGGCTCTAAAACCGAGCCTTGTGGTACCCCAGAGATAGTTGACCTTGTATTAGATAATTTACCCCCTATTTCTGTCGATTGGTCCTTGAAGCAAAAGTAAGACTTAAACCATGCCAATGCATTATCAGAGCATCATATTATAGAAAGTGTTTTAAGCAATACATCATAATTAACAGAATCAAAGGCTTTACACATATCAATAGTGCCCAGTCATCAACCATAGGCCTACACAATAAAGCACTTTCACATGAATGCTTTGGTCTGAGTTGATTTGTTTGTTTGTTTTTTGCAGAGGTAGCAAGTTGCTCTATAATGTTTTAAGATTCATATCTAAGTTATATTCGTCCCATCTTTGTATGGTATTGTGACGAGATCTGGTTCCATGAACTTGGTAGCAATTCCGAACGACACGAACCAGGTCTCGTCTTATAAATCAGTCAACTCTCCCAGACAGTCGACTCTCACAACTCACAACTATTCAACGAGGATCTCAATCATGCATTCATCAATCACTTCAATCAAAGTAATATCCGAGACAAATAACGACAACTTACAATGATGTTTGATCTTTCAGCTTACTTTACTGCATTACTTACTGCATCAGTACAAAACACGGACTGCCCGTTCGCAGCGTTATCAAATCAGACCAAAATGTCGCCCTCTTCAGGTTAAACACTGTAACATTCCGTCACACAACCCCCCACTTAGACTAGAACGTCCTCGTTCTAAACCTACTGAAACGACATTTTAAACATAGCTCAACAATATAGGCATTAAAAACATGTAAAACGGTTTTTACTATTAGTTCTTGTTTTCCTAACCAATCTATAAGAAAGTCCAAGCAAATCAACGTAATAAGCTACACATTTGCCTTTTTCTCTTCTTCCTGTTATTTTTATAGATATATAATTATATAACACAAGTAATCACAATACAAAGACATTGATCAACAATGTCCAAAATACGTTTGGAAATGTAAAGAATATCAAAACACTTTTCTCGTAAGATCACTAGTAATACTTAAGTTACAACAACAACAAAAAACCTGACCTCTAGTAGGCCTACCTGATTTAAGCAATTTGTAAACTGTAGGCCTATAGTTGTAATCAAAACAGATCAAGTAAACCAGTAAGATTTAGTGTTAACTTAAACAAGTATGAAGCGGTCGAAGAACTCCTTCGTCTTTCTCGTACGAACTACGCGTCCTTCAATAGTAAAGGTCGTCGTAATCCTCTTCTCAACTCTCGCTTTCTTGAAAACCGGTCTGTCTGTACGCGCATTTCCAGTGGCACCCTCTCCTCCACTCTCAGCTTCTTCCGACGAAGATGATGCTGATGACGATGACGAAACCACCTCATCCTGGGATGCGGCTCTCTTAAGCATGGCAAGAGGCTTGCCTCTGGCATGTCTGGAAGAATCAATACTAGGCACTGGAGTTGGATGTACACTTATAATGGCTGTGTTGTTTTCCTGTGGCTGGTCTCTGTCGTCTCTCTTCGTCTCCGGACAACGTCGATCTGGGGATTTTGCCCTTTCACCGCCCCGGCCCACCGGTTCTCTTTCTTTGCTCGACTCTCTTCTGGAAACCGTGCGCTGTTCGTCCTTTCGGTGTCCGTCCACGTGCCTTTCATAATTCCCCCGCCTGGTAGAGGAATAATCGCAGGTCTTGCAGTTCCACTTCCGGGATCCATCCCGATGGTTCTCCCCGATATGGCGCATCAGGCTGCGGTGGTACAAGAACGTGGAAAGACATTCTCGGCACTTGTAAAGCCGGTCCCCATCCAAGTCCTCTGGTTTCTTCCACTCCTTAGACATTATTCTGCAATTGTGAAGAACAAAACACAAATAATTATTTATGTCGATAATTCTTATTTAATAAAAGAAATCTGGTGGTTTTCGTCTTCTTCTGGGATAGCGACTCTCAATCACGGGAGTCTGAGGTAGATCAGGGGGAAGATCGAGCCCGGGTTGATGATCATCAGGCAAGTTCTCATCAAGCTGGGGTTGATCATCAGCAGGGGTCTCATCAAGCTGGGGTTGATGATCATCTGACAAAGTTTCATCACTGGCAGGGCTGATCTCTTCTGGTATGACCTCAGGGGAAAGATTAGGAGAATCAGCAAAGGGAAATTCCTCCTCAGGAACTCTAAGGCGATACTCCCATGCTCGAAGATCTTCACCAGTGTACAGCTTGAGCCTATCTACATGTACTACCTTTGCTTTCGATCGGCGACTCAGCTGAATCCGAAACGTAACATCTGAGATCTTCGTAACCACTAGGTAAGGACCCATCCATCGCAGCTGTAATTTCGGGGAAACCCCCTTCTTCTTGCTGTGATCATATAACCAAACAAACTGCCCTTCCTTGAGATTAGTGGTGGTAGTTTTCCTGTCATAATTGCGTTTCTGACGCCTGGCACTCTTCCTAAGACACTCGCTAGCCCGTTCGTGAGCTTGTTGTAGATTCTGGCGTAGCTTTTCAGCGTAGTCTGTTTTTGGTTCATCACAGCTAGGATAATTTGGATTCTCCATAGTCAGGTCTATTGGAAGCGTCACTTCTCTCCCGAGCATGAGCATGTTGGGTGACTCTCCCGTGGATTCTTGTGCAGTACAGCGATATGCGCTAGTTGCATATGGCAAGCACTCATCCCATTCCCTAGACTTCTTTGACTGCTCGATGAGCATGGCGGTGATATTGATGAGGGTTTTGTTGAACCTCTCAATGAGCCCATCTGATTTCGGGTTGTAAGCTGTTGTTCTTGTCTTTCGAATGCCCAACAGGAAACACATCTCTGCAAACACCTGCGATTCAAAATTAGTTCCTTGATCGGTATGTAGTTCACGAGGGACACCAAAACGGCACACAAATTCTTCGACAAACTTTTGGGCCACTGTTGTAGCTCGAGCATCCGGAAGCGCATACGCTTCCATCCATTTGCTCTTATAATCCCCTACTACAAGGATCCACTGATTCCCATGGATGGTCTTGGGTAAAGGCCCGACAAGGTCCATTGCTACTCTTTCCATTGGCTCTCCCACCTCGTACTGTTGAAGTCGAGCACGTGCCCTCTTTGAGGGGGATTTTCTTCTGGCGCACAGGTCACACGACCGGATGAATGACCTCACGTCTCCGGACACGCCTGACCAATGAACCCTCTGTTTTACGTTTGACAATGTCTTGGTAACGCCTAGATGACCTCCTGTTGTACCCCCATGGATTGCTTCTAGGTATTCTTTTCGGTACTTCCGTGGCAGGATAACCTTCCATTTCACGCATGCCCCATCCGACGTCTCCCATTTTCTGCATAGTACTCCTTGCTTGCAATCCAATTGGTCCCACTGAGCCCAGTACGTTTTCTTTGCAGCTGTCGAGTTGGCTATTGTTTCCCAATCTGGTCTACAGCTTCTTCCTTCCTTAGCCTTCAATACCCAGCTCATACTATCATCTTCCAACTGGCCTTCTCTTAAGGCCTCTCGAGTGACCCCAGGTAAGGCAATAATTGCCCTACAATGGAACTGGACTTGCTCGGAGGGAGTATCTGTCTCTGTAGATGTGTCTTCGCCGTCACTTGTGTCATCAACAAGGCCACACTGAGAACATGGTTTTCTGGACAGACTGTCGGCATTCACATGTTTCTTTCCTGGACGATGGTGTATTGTCAGTTTGTATGCTGCGATAACCTCGATCCAACGTGCCAATTGGCCCTCTGGATTTTTGAAGTTGAGGAGCCACTGCAAAGAAGCGTGGTCTGTTCTAACGGTCAGCTTCCTACCGTAGAGATACTGCTTGAAGTATTTCAAATAGAACACAACTGCTAGCAGCTCGCGACGGGTCACACAGTAGTTCCTCTCAGCCCTCGATAGCTTCTTGCTTGCGTAAGCGACTACTTTTTCCTCGCCTTCCTGAATTTGGGACAACACAGCCCCTATACCATTCTGACTGGCATCAGTGTCAAGCAGGAAATCCCCCTCTGGTAAGGGACATACTAGGATCGGAGCCTGGATAAGGCACTCCTTCAACTCTTCGAAAGCTCTTTGACATTCGTCATTCCACTCGAAACGCCTAGCCTTCTCAGTCAGTTCATGAAGTGGTGATGCGATGGATGCGAACCCGCGAATGAACTTGCGGTAATAGGATGCAAGCCCCAAGAAGCTTCGAACATCCTTGCTGCATGTGGGATTGGGCCAATTCCGAATGGTCTCGACCTTGGCAGGGTCGGTTGTGATTCCTTCTGAAGACACGATGTGACCTAGGTATTTCACCGACTGTTGAAACAAATTGCACTTGGATGGTTTCAATTTCAAATTGGCTTCCCGGAGCCGCGCCAATGTTGTGCGAAGTCGTACGATTTGCTCATCAACTGTCCGACCGAACACTATTACATCATCCAAATAGATGAGCAATATGTCCCATTGTAGACCAGCCATCACTTTCTCCATCAACCTCTCGAAAGTTGCGGGGGCATTACACAGCCCAAATGGCATTACCTTCCACTTGTATAGGCCACCGCGAACCACAAAAGATGATTTGTCTTGAGCTTCATTATCAAGGGCAACTTGCCAATAGCCTGCAGCTAGATCTAAGGTTGAAAACCACTTGGCCCCGCCTAGTGCATCCAAGGTCTCATCTATTCGGGGGACAGGGTAGGCGTCTTTTACAGTTGCTACATTCAGGCCGCGGTAATCTACACACAACCGTTTTGTACCGTCCTTCTTAGTCACAAGCACTACATTGGCTGCCCAGGGGCTATCGGAAGGTTCGATGAGACCTTCTTGCACTAATGATTTGACTTGGCGATCAATCTCTTGCTGATTGACGATAGGGTGACGTCGAAGGCGTTGTCTTATAGGTCTTGAATTGCCGGTTTCGATGTGGTGTCTGACAGCATTGGTCCGGCCCAAATCGTGACTTCCAGAAGAAAATACATCTTGAAAATCCACGAGGCACTGTTTGATAGCTTGGTGATATTTCGGATCGATGTTGCTCAGGCTTCGTTGCAACAAGTCTTGTAGGTATGAAGGAACTTCATCGTTTCCACTATTCTCTGTCCTTTCCCCACTTTCATGCACTTCCGCTGGTGAGATCATCCCGACCATTGTTCCCTGGCGAAGTGTTATCTTGTTGTTCCCCGGGTTAAACAACCTCAGTGGCAAAACATCTGCCTCTGCAGTGACAAGGGACCTTGCCAACACCAGCCCATGGCGAGCCAATTCGCCTCCGCCTGCAACTGGTTCGATTATGGCAGTACCCGTCATCTCGTCCACACAGTTGGCGATCTCACCTTGCGCGAGCGTTTCTTGACCTGGTTGCACCTCAATAGTTTCTTTCACTAAAATCCTTCTTAGGAATGATCTCCCTATCTGGTTAAGGCATCGAATGTGTTCCCCGTTCAAGATGAGTTCCAGCCGGAAGAAGTCTAGAACCCCAGCGGTTGGAATCAAAAAGTCCATTCCAAGTATTACCTGGTTCCTAATATTAGCAAAGATGACCTTTACTGGAAAGATTGTCTTTCCAACTTTGACTTCTGTCCAGGCAACTCCTAGCACATCAAGTGGCGTTCCATCTACCTGCTGAACCCTGACGTTGTCTTGTTCAAGAACCGGTCTCTGCTCTTTCGCAATACTGTAGTACATGTCAGTTCTAACAATTGTGTCAGTTGAACCTGTATCGATGAGGAATCTACATTTTATAGACCTGATGGTACCCTCTACAAATAAGCCTTGCTTGGGTTCTTCGTTAGGTGTAAGTGTTACAATCCTTCCATCATCAAGTCGACTAGGTCCGTTACTTCTTACAGCCTTCCCGTGGACCTTCCGGTCAGCTGTTCGTCGTTTCCCGACCTCTCCTTTTCAGGAAGAGGACATTCCCTTGCGAAATGTCCATTTGAAGCATATCAAATCTTCTTTTCTCCGCCATTTCTTGTCGGAATTTCCAGGAGTTGGTGGTTTGGGAACTCTCTCAGAAGAAAGAAATCTTTCATTCATGAGCCTTGTCATTGTCTCGAATTGTGTTGCCTGCCTTTCACACAAATGCTCCAATTTCTGGATGAGTTGCTCAGATTCCTTTTCTGAACCCCTCACCAATTTGTGCGGACGTCTCTCCGATCTTCGTTCTTCTTCGATTCTTTCATAGTTCTCTGTTTCTATGGCCGCACGAATAGCTTCGTCAATGTCCTTTGGCCTAGCTCTGTGCACTCCTTCTCGGATAGTCCGGTCTTCTATTGCCTCAATAAAATGGTTCTTCTCGAGCCTTTTTCTCCCAACCTCTGGAATGTCTGGGTAGGCTTTGATTGCCAATTCACATATGACTTGGCCAAGTTCCTTCAGTGTTTCTGTTTGGCCTTGACGGCGATGACGCAATTCAAACAGAAAATTTTCTGCCTGTTGACTTGGGCCAAATCGCTGCTCTAGGAGCTTGGTCAGTCCCCTATACGTAAGTTTGCGATCGTGCTGATGGTCCAACAGACGGAGTGCTTCACCTTGAAGGCTTACAGTCAGAAAAGCACTTGCCTGCTCCTCTGTCCAACCATTTATATCTTTGCATGCTTCAAAGTGTTTCAAGTACTGATGCCACGATGTTTGTCCATTGAACCGATCAGGTGTTATGCAAGGCCTTTGGCTCTGTCTTGTTCCTATTGAACAATCTCTAGAAACTTCTTCTTTTATTTCCACATCACCCTGCTTGTTGTCAGGCTTCTTCGTAAGAGCCGATTTCGTTCTTCCACTGGCCTTTTCCCATGGAAAATTGGGATCGAATCCTTCAAGGAAAGGGGACCCAATGTCCCCAGCCAACTCTTGAGAAAACATGGTATCCGGCACAGGAGTCGAACAATCGGTTCCAACCTTCCGGTCTGGGGTCAATAGCTCAGGATACAAGCCCTTCTTCTCTCCACATTCGGGCGTGTTTTCACCCTTGTTTCTCTCAGTGTACGGTCCATTGAAAACTATGTCCGTATCTACTCTCCTTCTCACAGATGGTTCTTCGAACTGTCCAAGCTTGACGGTACTTTGTGAAGACAGTCCCTGTTGTCTTGCTTCTATCAGATTAATTTTTGACCGTGCATTGTCACGTTCCAACTGTAAAATTTGATTCTCCATTCGTAGACGTTCCAGCTCTGTGTTCAATTGAGTTAGGTCACATTCATTAACTGAGGACCTTTGATGCTCCTTTTTATCCATGGTGAATTTATTAAGAGCTGTAGCACAAAGAACTTCTACCTCAAGTAGAACCTCAATTGGCACCTCAACTGACACCTCAACTTGGCACCTCAACTTGGCACCTCACCTGGCACCTCAACTTGGCACCTCAACTTGGCACCTCAACTTGGCACCTCACTTGGCACCTCACCTGGCACCTCAACTTGGCACCTCAACTTGGCACCTCACCTGGCACCTCAACTTGGCACCTCACCTTGCACCTCAACTTGGCACCTCAACTTGGCACCTCACCTGGCACCTCAACTTGGCACCTCAACTTGGCACCTCAACTTGGCACCTCAACTTGCACCTCAACTTGGCACCTCAACTTGGCACCTCACCTGGCTGCACTTCTCGATAGTTCGCAGCTCACGTTAGCACCTAAAAAGGTGGCGTGTTTTGAGTCCGTGTCTTAGTATGTAGTTTCACGCTGGAAGCATGACCCACGCTGTTTTAGTTGTCCCGCCGCTGCCACCAGTGTGACGAGATCTGGTTCCATGAACTTGGTAGCAATTCCGAACGACACGAACCAGGTCTCGTCTTATAAATCAGTCAACTCTCCCAGACAGTCGACTCTCACAACTCACAACTATTCAACGAGGATCTCAATCATGCATTCATCAATCACTTCAATCAAAGTAATATCCGAGACAAATAACGACAACTTACAATGATGTTTGATCTTTCAGCTTACTTTACTGCATTACTTACTGCATCAGTACAAAACACGGACTGCCCGTTCGCAGCGTTATCAAATCAGACCAAAATGTCGCCCTCTTCAGGTTAAACACTGTAACATTCCGTCACAGTATATACATAAAAACACAAAAAGACATTTACAATACTAATTTGATAGTTATAAAAAATAATATAGGTCACCTAGTTCGTTGTGAATCGAATAGGTTTGACCTCTAATATACCCTACATGAGTGCCTCTTGATCTGTTCATCTTAATCACAGGCACAGGTCACAAGTTCATGACTTTCGCTGAAATTGGAACCCATCCACTTCTTTCTCTCTCTCTCTCTCTCTCCTTCTCTCATTCACTTTCACTTAATTAATCTCCGTTTCGGAGCTTTCAATTGATCACGACTCTCTTTTCATTTTCCCATCCATTATTCCTTAGCGCTCACAAAGCGATTAACAAAACTAATGTCATCACATCCGCTTCCTAATCTATTATTCATTTTTAATTATGTTCCAATTTCTAAAGCTTGGCTTTCAACATTTTCTTTTGTTATATAATTCTCTGCTTCATTGGCTTTATTTTTCTATTCAGTTGAGATCTTGTCATGGGATTACATTGTGAAGTAAACTGTCAAAAGCCATTGGGAAAGGTCGTTGTGAGAAAAAAAATATGCATAGTGTGAGGTTTCAAAAGACCGAAATTAAAAGAATTTGCTAAAGATCACCTGCACTGATAAGAACAAATAAGAATACTGAACTACACTAATGTTGGGTAAAAAACTATTAAACTATTTGTTAAAATATTCACAGAAATGAGCGAATGAGATATTTTCCAAAACCTTTTCTATTAAAAAATATGATAACGCGTAGGAGATTAACAGAAAGATTAACATCGGGCTCAAGATAACGATTTTTTTGTAAAAGCAAATTCTGCGAGCGAGCGAAGCAAACGAGTAAAACTAATCATTTATTATACAGTAGGTTTGCGGTTGCACCATGTGTGTGAGAGAGAGAGAGGTTTGAGGAGTCCTGAACAGGACTCTGACTCGGTAATCTTTCTTGGAGGAGTGTAGTCCTGAAAAGGACTGTTTGTTATCTTTCTTGGCATATAGTTCTCAGGAGAACTATAGCGCTTGGAGAGGATGAGTGGCTCGACGTTTCGAACAGGTTGACTATCCGTTCTATCCTGAGAACTATATGCCAAGAAAGATAACAAACAGTCCTTTTCAGGACTACACTCCTCCAAGAAAGATTACCGAGTCAGAGTCCTGTTCAGGACTCCTCAAACCTCTCTCTCTCTCACACACATGGTGCAACCGCAAACCTACTGTATATCTACACTGTTAAAAAAAACAGTAGATTTTACAGAGAAAAAAATACAGAACCATTCTTTAAAGTGTTGTAACAGCAAATTTTCTGTAATTTAACAGGACAAATGTCTAGAAAAAATGAAGATTTTGTTTTTTTACAGGCAATTTGCGTGATTTCAGATCCCATATACAGATTTTTTACAATTCTACGGAATGTTCTTTTTTTATTAAGAAAACTTCATTTTTTAACGGATAATAAAAAAGAAATTACAGAAAACAAAAATACAGAACCATTCTGTAAATTGATGTAACTGGAATTTTCTGCAATTTAACAGGACAGATTTCTATAAGAAAGGGAGATGTTTTTTTTTAATAGGAATTCTGTATGCTTTCAGATCCAATATGCAGATTTATTATGATTCTACAGAGCGTTTTTTTTTTCAAAGTAAACCTCATGTTTTAATGAATAAAAAGAAAGAATCTACAGAAATTAAAATACAGATTCATTCTGTAAAAATGTAAACTAGAAACTTTCTGCAATTTAACAGATCTCTAAAAAGAAGATCCCATGTAAATAAATGGAGTGTCTTTTTATTCAAAGTAAACCTCATGTTTTAATGAATAAAAAAAATACAGGAAACAATAATACAGAACCACTCTGATAATTAATGTTACTTGACATTTTCTGCTGTGAAAAGGACGGATCTCTCTCCCTCTCTAAAAAAAGGATTGTTTTTTTCTTTATGGAAATTCGTAGGCCTATGTTTTTAAGCAGATTTTGCTTTTAATTCTACAAAGTGTCGATTTATTCAAAGCAATCTCATTTAGTTTAATGAATAAAAAAGACAGAATTTATAGAGGAAAATACCGTAAACAATTCTGTAAAATTAATAGCTGAATTTCACTGCAATTTGACAGAAATCGAAGAAGTTGATGAGGGTTTTTTTTCAAGGACATTCAGATCCCCTATAGATATTTAATGTTCTACAAAATACCCTTTTCAATTTAAAAAAAAAAAGACCTTAACTGCCTTTTAATGCCTTAAACTCAACAACGTAAAATAATTTGCGGTAAAAATACAAAACCTTTCTGTTAATTGACTCAAGCTGCCGAATTCGGGCACATTTAAAAGGGAAAGAAGATTTCGTTTTTACCGGAAATTAGTCTGCTTTTATCAGAGGTTATGCTTTATATAGGCCTAAATTTTAGTAGGCTAGGCATAATTATATATATACTTCAAAGTTCATGTAGACCTCTCAGAAATCTTTTTTTTTTATGCCATAAAAACAACACGAACTCCCACGAACTGAAACTGTAACTATACCGGTACCGTAATTTTTCTGCATCTTCTTAATCTTCTTCTTTTTCTTCTTTTCTATTCTTTTTTTCTTTTTTCTAACAGGAAGTTTTAATAGTGCTTTCATATCTTATTCAGATTTCTGTTTTTTTATTTTATTTTTTCTTTCTTTTCTTTTTTCTTGCCGCCAACTTTTTTGTTACCGTTAGCGATAGCGTGTAACATGCATGCGTGCACTTCGTTCGCGCCCATATATGCATGCATGGCGATCGATCAGATCAGAACGAACCGGCCGGGCGCGCCGGGCCAGCGCCAGCTATAGCTTGCTAGCTGCTTGCACTCGCACGCGCGCGCCATGCATTAATTGTGCATGTTTACCATGATGTGTACGTACGTACATGTACAGTGCAGCATAGAAGTTATCTAGTTAGTCTGATCTATGTACATAATGCATGCAGTACATACCTGCGAAGTTCGTTCGTGAGCTGAGCCTGGGCCTGCCTGTGATTTGAATTGGATTGGGTAAGTCGATTGTCAATTAAAGTCTCTTTTTCGTTAGGTATTATAACAAGAATTTCAATGTAGTGTTTATAGTATTAAGAATTGAGTTTGTTGGTGATCACCACGATGAGATTTAAGTCGGATAGAACTCGAGAATTTATGCTTAAACTCTAGTAAAGTAAGCTAGACCGATTAAATCTGTCTCTGTTTGGGGTAGACCGAAGGCTCCGGCCGTGTGTGTCGCTCTCAGTCATTAACATACGGACATTCTCTTTTTACCCTCTGAGTGGAGAGAGGGTAAAAAGAGAATGTCCGTATGTTAATGACTGAGAGCGACACACACGGCCGGAGCCTTCGGTCTATGTTTGGGGGACCTAGTATTTACAGTACGGTCATTAACGGGGAGGGCCGCCCGATTAATGACCGTACTGTAAATACTAGGCCCCCCAAAACAGAGACAGATTTAATCGGTCTAAAACTCTAGTAGAATCTAGTAGACTCTAGACTAGACTAGAGTCTAGAGTCTACTCATCAGACATTTTCGCGTTGTTAATTTCGCGCTTGCGAAGGCTTGTGAAATTAACAACACACGTATTGTTATTTTCGCGGTTCAAAGGCGACTCGCGAAATTCGCGAAAATAAAACCCTCGCGAAAATAACGGCTGATACAGTATGTGTTATCCCCCTCAAGGCCCGGCAGTCAATATTATATAAAGGTTTGTAGGTGCCTTATGCCTACCCCTCCAAGCATCTGTTATTTTGCTAAACATCTAAATTTTATTATTTCAGGTTGATGGTAACAAGCAGAAGATTGATGGTGACAAGGACAAGCCTCAGAGTCCATTCATTGCCATAATTGGTGAGTTTTTCATGTTTTTCGTTGTGCATGCAATCTGTATAGTACAGAGGTCTTCTTTTTGTTGAGTTCTTTCTCTGATAATAACCCTGTCCTAACAAATGCTGGACATAGGTTACACTACATTTCAGCATCCAGTGAGCTTTATTAAGGAAATTATAGGCAAAAATTATTGTATGCATAAATTTGCCTATTTAAAGTAATTACTATTTGTTTTTGAATTTGACTGTAAGAGGGTTATGAGCATGTCGGCTTTCGGTGTGATTCCACAACTAATGGCCAAGGTTTTAAAGGGAACTCCTATTACTGAATGATGGTAATGAAAGGACAGATTGTAACCCTCGAGATAGGGGGGGGGGGGGCTGTGCCAAAAGGGCCCCCTTAAAGGTTTTGGCTGTTGAATGCACGATCGCAACAGCAATTGGCACACACCCTACCCAGAATGTAATCTTCAAAATTGTATAGTTTATTGTCAAAAGTTAATTACAATTTATTTTAATTTATACTAATTCATACATAATTTATTTTAAATGGCTGTAAATCTAAAATAAAGATCATGAACTATCTAACTTTTGCTACTGACCATCTTTTTAGGATTTCTCATCAAATGTACATTAAAACAATTCTGGTACTATATTTCATTTCTTATTTATTTTACTGTTTTTGTTGTTGTTTTTTTGTACTTATCTGTAAATTTAAATCATTGGCAACACTATTTCGATCATAAACAACATAAAATTAATTGATTTTAATTGATGGAAGTGAAAAGAATCGTATATTGTTTAATTGTACATTGCAAAATGTATGAAGTCACTGAAGCGAAACAAAAATCTTTACTGAGAAAAATGTGTTACTGAAAACTTCTAACAGCATAATTTATGTATCATTAGAATCAAATCGATTTACTTTTTATGACAAAGATGGGTTGAGTTTGTTACGTTTGTCTCTCTAGTTCAAGCTTAAAATAAATAATGACTACATAATCATAGTTTTGTTGGTTGTTTTTTTTTTTGGGGGGGGGGGGCAAAAGTGAAATTTTTTAAATTTCATATCAGGAAAATATTTAGTCTTGGCTTTAATATCATGCCAAATTTGTTTCATATCAATCTACCTTATTTTTTGGATCCTCCTGTCCACTTTTACGTGAACGTGTCCTTATCAGACTTCTCACCTTATATTTCAGGATCAAGGGAAGACATCTTCAAAGGGCGAAACATCTATTATCTTGTAATAGAAGGATCTGTCGTCAATGATGGAATAGCCACATTCCGGGAAGCAGTGATCACACTGTTCTGCTGTTTCTACGCTCTTTCCCTAGAGTACCCACCAGAGGGATCAGTCACTATGGAGTTCATCCAAAGGTGGGTATTTTAACTAACTTTTGTTGGGTTGCAACAACAAACAGAAAAATCATTAGTTTGAAAGGGCATGATGGCTGCAAGATGAATGGCAAGAACAGTGGTGTTGTCCTTAATCATAGAATCATTGCTGAACATTCCCCAGTTACCACTCGATGTTGCATTATTGTCTGTTACCATAGTGACAGCATGACATAATGACTTCAACCTAAAAGACCTGGAAGATGCAACCATTCTTGGCGTTTTGTGTGAAATATCTGCAACACAAGTCATTCCATGAGGGGTGGTGCCTGTACCTCTCTATGCAAGAGGAATTCATGCTCTCTCCTTCTCTCCTTGGTGGTGCATTATTCCATTGTCCTTGATGAGTTGGAAGAAAACCACCTACGGAATATTGACAATAACCTCCACCATGGTATCCTTGTGATATATTACCGTCCTTCATCTCTCCCTCTCTCTCTTTTCTCTTGTCTGTTCTCTTTCTATCTTTAATCTAAACTCCTCAAAAAAAGTCCTGCAGATCAATTTTGAGCCTTAATATCTTTTTTGCTCCTTTTCTATGATTATTGAATTTGATATCAATGGAAGGTTCATTTATTCCCCTTTACATTGATACCTCATTTGTAATGGTTATTTTATGCTTGAATGCACAGTACTACTGAATACAGATCAAAGTCAGAAGTGAAAAGTTGCTAAATGAATGGCTATTGTTCACATCGAGTTCTTAACTGGTATGAAAAGCTTTTGTGATTTTTTTCTTGCTTGTTTGTTAGTTTGTTTGTTTACTTTGTTCATTATTCGTACATTTCAATGCTGTATATTCATGTTTGAAGGACAAAAAATGTTTCAATAAATTTCAGGTGGTATTTGTTTTTTTTGTTTTGGCAAGAAGAGGTGTTTTAATCACCAGCTTATGGTTAGAGCACTACTTGTGTTTTGATTTCATACAGATTATTGCAAGTTGCTAGCTTAGTATCAGTCCATAACGGAATTGGAAACAAAATCGCTCCTCACATCATTTCATTTTCAGCCATATCCAACCAATAAAACAAACATAAGCAGAAACAGACCCCCCCCCCCCCCCCCTGCAGGAATCCCGCAAGCAGCTTTTTATTGCCAATCCTCATATTTTATCATAGTCAAAACGATGGGGAATGTGGGAAAGCCACTATAAAAAGATGCATTTATAGCAGGATTCCTGCTATAAGACAAGGTACAGACTTTTGACAAGTTGTTTAAGTCATTATTTTCCAAGTCGACATATTTTCTTTCGTTTCAATATTCAAATTTCGAGAAGTTAAGCGTAGTTAGAAGTATGAAGATTAATTTGCAAGATAACATCTCTGTTTGTATGTATTTTCAGGGAACTCATTGGCATCAGTCCTGGGGGTCCAGTAAAGAGTGGAGGAAAGAAGAAGAAGAAATCGGCCGTGTCTCCAAAGATAATTGCCCTCCTTCGTGGAATCGTAGAGTTCGAATCTGACTGGAAAACAGAGTAGCAGACATCCAGCTCTCATTTTTTATGCTTCTGTCAATTTGTTTTGAGATGTGCTTTATTATGCACGATTTTTATTGTGACGAATACATGGATGAGACAATGTGATGTAAGAAACCTGTAAATTTCTATTATTTGTGCCTCATCTTGAAGCCTTTTCTCAACATCCCCAACATAATGCAAATAAAATATATATAAGTATTAGTATAGTATAGGATGTATGCATCCAGATGTGAAAGGCTTTGATTTTTGGAAAGAGCCAAGATAGTCCTTGCCAAGGAACAAAGTGAGTTTTTTAGATTTTGTTGGTAATGTAAGAAAACCTCAGCAGGTCCTATTTATAATTTTATACCTATATAATTTGTATATTGTTCTTTTGAAGGTTGTTTATAGTGTTTTCTTGATGATATATGCTACAGTATGCAAACATTATACCATGTTGGTGTTTACCCTGGTCAACTTTATATACAGGGTGTCCATGAACAATGCCTGACACACTTCTGATAGCACACAGATCAACTTATTAATACCATTGGTAAGAGCAACATTTCCTTAAGGCCCTGTCACATTAGGCTTGCATGTGACTTGCAAGGAAATTTGTTTTGCTACCCAGGGGTCTGCGATACTGCGATACAACAATATTACATTTTGAAATAGTTGAGAAGAGGATCGGTTGAAAAATACAAATTTTTGAGGTGCTGAGTATGTACTAATTTGTGTTTTCAAAGGTTGGCAGCTATGCTATGTACATCATCTTCATCTTTTATTGGAAACATGTACATATTTTTCATTGAGGCAAGTGGGTATTTTGAGAACAAAAATAGACATTTGTATGCTGTTTAGGAAAATAATGTACATTATGCCATCTTCAATCATGAGAACTGATGGCCATATTAATTTGATATTCTTGGCCCGAACTCACAAAGGAGGCTTAAAGGAGAATAAAAGTTAGACAGTCACATGATTTCAGTGAATGGAGAAGAACAACAAGACTTAACAGTAAAAGTTTGAGCAAATTTGGATAATCCGTTTTCGAGTTATGTATTTTTGAAGTTTTAGAAAATCCTTATTATGGACTTCCTTAAGTTGGCAACTTCGCCAGAATTTGTGATGTCATTGTGCTCAACTCTCCATTGGTTATGTACAGAGAGTTTCACTTTTTTTCTAATTTTCATCAAAAATAATATTTCCGCCAGTGTATTTTGTTTTTGTATGACATGGCTACATCAATTCTGCAGTATGTCTGAAAGAATCAATACAATTGCCCTTTTAATATTTTATAAAAATAAAATGTTGTGAAACTCTCTGTACATAACCAATGGAGAGTTGAGCACAATGACATCACAAATTCTAGCGGAATTGCCAACTTAAGGAAGTCCATAATAAGGATTTTTTAAAACTTCAAAAATCCATAACCCAAAAAAGGATTATCCAAATTTGCTCAAACTTTTACTGT